>VXBO01014670.1:1081465-1103090 GCA_013400135.1 Rhinoptilus africanus
AAAGACATAAATAAATTGCTATGTTTAAAAATGTCCCTTTCCAGGCTGAGGAAAGAAAGACATAAATAAGTCGGCACATTTAAAAATGCTTCTTTCAACACTAATGCTTAAAAAGTCCCCCCGGTGCAGATGTGCGCCTCCCTCCCTCTCACTCACTCATTCATCAGCACTGAAGGAGGGGTGCTTTTAGGTCACCACGTTCTCAACCAGGCAAGGACTGACCTTTCCATGTGCTAAAGCAGAGTGATGGGTTTCCACCCCGTCGTAGGTCCTGTCCCCCCCGGACAAGGCGTGGGTCTATCACCAGCGCTGCCGACAGCAGCATCCCCCAGGATCGCAGCATCCAGGGACTGATACATGGCCCCGGGTCCCCAGGGGAAGGAGCAGCAGCCACAAACCAAACCCCACACCGGTCTTCTTCACCCCAGCAGCCCAGACCTGCTGCTCCCTGGTGGAGAGGGACCGGCACTGGCTTTCTGCCACTCCTGTGACATTTCAAGCGGCAACCATGAAGTTCAAGGTGGCCTTGATGGTCCCCAAGCCCCAGCACTGCTAGAAATGCTCTCAACCCTCCCCTGGGATTTACTGGGACATGCCCATGATGGATGGCACAAAAAGGTTGGAAATCAATCCAGGCATCTGCCGGCGTCCAGCTCGAGCTGCTAATTCACCCAATTGCTTAAGTGCTAGGAGAACGTCATGACAGCCTGACGGAGCTGGAAATGCTGCAGCTGGGAAGAGCGGCTTTTAAAACCATTTTTGTCAGCCTAATGTTATTTAAGTGTCTGGGAGGGGCAGCGGTCCCTGCTGAGGCACATGAAACCCCAGCCCCCTGGTTGTCCCCGAGTCCCTGGAGGTGGCTGGGGAGCCCTGCCTTGCAGGAAAAGGCAGTTCCTCCGCACAAGGACACGTCCCCAAGCCATTCCCATTGTCCCCAGGAGAAGCCCACGGTGATGCTGCTGGCTCATTTTGCTCTACTTTTTGGAAAGTAGGTTGAATGCTCCTGGGTTTGCACTTGTGGAGGGTCCTCAGCTGTTGTGACCTCCGCTGTCACCCTGGGAATGCCACCCTCTCCCCGGGGGACAGCATGCAGAGGGGGACAGCCTGCCAGGGCTGTTCCCCAAACCACAGGCGATGCCAGGGGAACTGCATCTCCAAATATCTGTCAAAACTGGGGGGGCACCAAGTGCTCCTGCTGGTTTTAACCCCCTCCACTTTGCAGACCTCCCGCCATCCGGACAGGGCTGAGCGAGCGCAGGGAGGTCAGCGGGGAGCAGGAAAAGACCCGGTGGCTTCTGATTGATGCTGCAAGGCTTTTTCGAACAAGCGTAATAAAACCACGGAGAATTGGCCATCTCGGGGGGGGGGAAGATGAAGTGGAGGAAGGGAGCTTCTCTTCAAATGCTGGTGGCAGCCGAGGCTGAAGAGAGCTGCCAGGTCGGGGGGTGTAAGTAGGGGTGATGATGGGGTCCTCGCTGCGCTGCCGGGGCAAAGCTAGGGGCAAGCAGGGTGGGGGGAAGCAGAGGTGGTACAAGACAGACTATTTCGGTCCGGTCAGAGGAAGGATGTGCGACAGGCAGCCAAATGGCCAAGGTGACCCGCCACGTCTCCTCTCCCCTGCACTTTGATGATTAAAACCAACCTGCTGCCAACAGCCCTTGAAGCCCCATCCTGCCGGGTGCCAGGAGGCACCAGCCATGGGCCAGCCCGGTGCTCCAGCACAGGCGGACACGTGCTAGCCACGGGGCACGCTCCGACGAGGACCCCCCCCTGCATCCCCGGGGCTGGAAACACACATAAGGATTTTTATTAAGCTTTTGGCTTCACCCATACCACAATGCCTATGCCACTTTTCACTCCCCATATCACCAGATGCCCTTCTGAAAGCTGGTCCTGGCTGGGGGCACCGTACCCTTGGGGGGAACGTCCTCCCCACACCCCAGGGACAGACTGGCATCCCCTCAGCAGTGGCTCTCCCATGCTCTTGACTGCGGCTGGTTGGCACCAGGGTAGGAATTTTTAACTCTATTTTGGTGTAAGTCCTTGTTGTAATTAAATGCCAGCACACTCCATCTCCCTCTGCACGCCACCTTTCTCCCGAGCTCCCTGCGTGGGACGGTGAAAAGTGTTTGGAGTTGATTAGGAAAAGACATGGGAGATAAACTGGGATGAATAAATGTTTCACCAGCCACTGCCAGCGGCTGGTGCTATGGATGGGTGGCCGTGATGCCCCTGCTGCCCCCACGTCCCTGCACTGTCCCCATCACACTCTGCCCCAGCGATGGCAGCCACTTCCATGAGCTCATGGGAAACTTTGCAGCACCCTTGTTCGCCCCACGGATGCTGCAGGACCATGAGATGCTGGGGAGCAGGAAGGTGTGGGGTGCCACATGGGCTGTGGGGTGCCAGCAGCATCCCCCTCCCCGCTCCTGGCAGGTCCCCAGCCTGTTAATCAGCATCTCCCCGTGCCACCGGCAGCATCATCTGACAGGTATGCAGATTGCAAAGGGCGCAAATGCCTTCCCCACATCGTTTTTCAAACAATTAAATATAAAAAGGCCCAAGTGCGGCTCATATTTCAGCGTTAATGTTGCTGCCAAATATTATCACGTTGACATTGCTTGTAAAACAAAAGCAATCGATAATGTTCTGTCTCCGGGAGAGCTCCTCCGGCATAGGACAAGCTCCACGGGCTCGGAGACGGGTCGCCTGCACCCGCTGGCTCAGCACCGGAGCTCCCCTGCCCACCCCCGCACTGGGGACATGCTGGAGTTTGTTTTCCCTTTTAATTAGGAAGAGGGTTAACACACTTTGCTTCGTGCTTCCACTCTCTAAGGAGAGCTGCTCCCAGCGGGACCGCAGCCCAGAGCAGCCCGTGGGTCAAGGTGGTTAATGATGGGGAAACCACTGGGTTTTTAAGAGTTCTCAGGGTTTCTGTGGCCGGGAGGAAAGGCATTTCCCCAGACAGGGAGGAGAAGCCAGCATTTGGGTGGTCCAGCTAACAGCAAGCCCACGCCGGGCCGCCGGGACCCCGTACAAGCCCCCGTCGCACCCTCTTGCTGCTTTGAGCAAACACAGCCATAAAAACCGAACGGTTTGCCCATTGCATATGAAAACTGAGCTCACGTCTCGCTCTGAATTATTCACACTTGGCTCTGTTTTCACTAATATTAAAAAGCTGCTGCTGTGGGAAACGTTGTTCCTTTTTTTTTTTTTCCCAGACCTTGTTCCAGACAGTTCTGCTCCAGCCTTTCTCCATAGAGCAAGCTGGGGCTCGCTGTTTCTGGTCCTCATGTCCAGGGGGAGAGGGAGAGGAAGAGGAGAGCTAAGGAAGGGGTCCCAGAGCATCGGGAGCTCTTTCTCCTTGTGCTTGCAGGGCACACACACAATGTGGACGGCATGGGAAGGGTGTCCTGTGCCAACGGTGCCTCCATCACTTGTCTTTGTCCTTACCAACACGTCCTCTCTCCTGGTGGGTGCAGGGGGAAGGTGAGGACCAGCCTGGGGTACACCAGAACCCCCCGACACTGACCAACACAGCAGGTCGGTGGGTAAGAGCATCGCCCTCCAAGCTCAGCCTTGCAAAGCCTGTCCTCCAGGCCAACCTTAAAATGAAGGTGGACCCAGGTCCTGTCGTGAAAAACAGGGCAGGAATAAGGTCCCCAAATCCTGGAATCATTTTGAGCCCATCTACAGGCCAAGCCTGGAGGGAAATGTTGGTTTTGGGAAGACAGCAAGACCAAGACTTCAGCTGTGGGGAGGTTTCCTGTCAAGAGAAGACACAATCCAGGGGTCCCAGCTTCTCCTGAGACCCCCCTCATGGGACGAGCCCCTGCTCCCTCCGCTGACCATGCTTCGCCGAGCATCCCCCCCCTCCCCTGTATCACTCAGCGCAGCATCTCCACCGAGAAGTGGTTTATTTGGGCAGCAGAGCCTCTGCAGTGGGGTGGGAGGATGTTTCCGAGCCATTCATGAGGAAAGGGCTATTTCGGGGTAATTCTGAGCCTCCTGCCCAGGATGCAGCAGCTAGCACATTAAAACCACTGCACATATGGAAACAAGGCTGGCGGCCCAGGACTGGCTAGAAACTGCTGCATGGGGCAGGATTGACTCAGGGACCTCAGGTATAAATACTGTATATTCAGGATATACAGCGTGTTTTCCTCTACTTTCCCCTGAACTGGCGGAATGGCTTTCACTTCGGCAGGTTTCCCTGCCTAGTTCTCCTGCCTGGCTGTCACGAAAAGGTTGGTTTGCCTGAAAACTTTCCATCCACTTGATCCCAGCAAGTTTGCAAGGTCAGGCCATTAAATAATACAACCGGAGACGCAAACAGCTGGGGATGAAAGCGGTGCCTGCGCATGAAGCCCAGCAAGGTGAGGGCAGAGCTCGGTTCATTAACACCCCGTCCTGGGGGACGGGCAGAGCTTTGGAGATAAGGCACATCACTGGGACACGCTGAATTCAGCCCCTGGAGATCCCCTCTACCTTTCACAACTGAGTAGGAGTCCTGGATATCTGAATAAATTGGATTTTAAAAGGAAAATACTCTTTGTTATCCGGCTGAATAAAACACTGATTTGCTGAGGCTCTTGAGATCTTGGCTGTGCCTCTCAGGGTTTCCATGGCAAGGGCCCTTATCAGGTAGATAACGATCAGCTATTCAGCTCTGCCTATCTGGCCCTTAATTAATAATGCTGACCCTCATCCTGGGAACAAAGAGGAGTGATACAGACACCCGTGAATTTCTTAGGCTCCTTCTCTCTCAAATTCAGCCCATCCTGTTTACAAATACCTCGAACACTTCTCCTCAATGGCAATTCCCTTTGACTCAACAGTAAATTTTTTTGCTTTTTTTCGCTTTTCATGTGCCAGCACTTTTATTTTCCAGTTTTGACCCAATCAAGATGAGTCTTTTTTGCTCTGACATTTTTTGGAAGGAGCTAGTTTGTTGAGGGTTTTTTTTTTTTCCCCACAGTGCTGCCAGAAAACCTGAGAAATCAGTTATCGCTGCAACACTAACGGATCAGAAAACCTGCTCGGCTCTCTCAAAGCAGATAACTGCAGTTCCCATGTTTCCATAACTGCTTAATTCAGCTCCGAAGGCAGGCGCTGGGCTCCCACTGCCAGATCCGCTAGCAGCCGGCTCTGCCCGTGGCCTTTGGTTGAGGGGTTTTGACTCCTTGCCCAGCATCCCCCAAACGTACCCGAGAGGTGCCCTCTGCGTGCCGCCTACATCATGTGCTGAGGATGCAAAGACGGGTTTGCGTTTCCGTCCGCGGCGGTGACACCCCGGCAAAGCCTCCACGATGTCCCGCTGCTTCAGCTCCCATCAGCATTCCTGCCAGGCCCACGTTCCGCAATAAACTGTTCCCGGCTAATATGAACCCCACCTGATGACAGTCAGATACAGTGACTCAGTGCGGCTCCCTGAGGCGAGGGGCTGGAGCGGCACCACAGGGACCGGGGTGGGGAGAGCCCCTTCCCACCCCTGCGGGGACTGTGGGCTGCTCCGGAGCTGCAGCATCAATTTTAGTCTTGCAGAGGCTTCTCAGCCATGATTTTTCCCTTATTTGTTTGCTTGCTTTCTGCTAAACCATGCATACTCGCAACCCTATGTTTTAATCCTAATCTGGTCCCAGTTTTGGGTTTTTTAAATCTGAGCTGTCATGCAATTTAATCTGGGTTGATTAGATTAATGAAGATGTCATCAAAGCACAGACGGAGTAAGGACAGCCCACCTCAGCCTTTACAGAGAGATGTTTTTAGGAAAGATGAGTTGAAAGCAGTGGCTTCGTTTCCAGCATCACCGCCGGGGCTCGCACAGCCAGGTTTGGGTACCCGGCACCCCACCTCCAACACCCGGCCATCCCGCTGGGATGCATGCCACCCAGAGGAGACCCATCCCAAATACCCACAGGAGCACACAGGAAATCCTGCTCGTCGGAAACACGGTCCCCAGGGGGAAGCTGTGGCTGCCGGTAGCCGAGATGAGCTCAGCGGGACAGCCAAGCTTTGGTCGAATGGTGTTGGCTGGAAAACAGCAGAGCCACGGGACGGCAGGAGTGCGGTGAAGGAGATCAGACCTGCATCTTCCTAATTAAATGCCTCTTCCCCTTCCCAACAGGGTGATGTTGGCCAGGGTGGGCAGGCGGGCTGGGTGTGTAATTAGCAGGTTTGCTAATTTGATTACATAATTTGATTAAGGTTGAGTCTGGCATCGATGCGGTTCCCTCGTGCCGGAGGTGCGGGTGCCGTGCCAGACTGCCCCATCCCAGCCTAGCAGAAATACCCCAACATTTCATTATTCCGACACTGTCAGCTGGAGCCAGGTACACCTTCTGGGGCCTCTGCCTATACAGGAAAATCATCATTGTGCCCAGTTAATATTCAAGCTGTGATTAATCAAAATACTCTCTTCCCTGTTCCAATTACGCTCGTTGTTTGCCTCTACATCCGTTGCTACTTTGGTTTAAGTGCAAGCAGAGTCTATTGGAATCGGAGATTTATAGTCGCTGCCAACCACTCCGCTCTCCAACGGCAATAAGTTACATTCCTATTATGCAGCATGCAATAAAAAAGGCTGATACTTATTCTCTGGATTTTTCTTTCCCAAGAAAGTTGATGAAACTCACACCACCACTAAAACGTGGCTCCACAGCTCAGTGGGGATGTGGAGACGACCCTGTGAGGTGGCCGGGAAGAGATGAACATCACCCAGGCACCTTCCTTGGCCTCTCCCACAGGAGACCCAACATTCCCCTGCAGAAATGAGACAAGCTGAAACCTCAGTTTCCCCCAGGGAAAGGCTTTGTGGACTCTGCAGACCCCACCGTAGACTGTCTCCAGCCCCATGTCTCTCATAAATAGTTCTGCATTGGGCCAGTAGCCCAGAAGAGAAGCTAGCCCCAGCTCGGTGCATCTGTGTGAAAGAATAGCAGTTTATTTTTAGGCTGAGCACCGACAGAATGAAAGCCATTGATCTGAGCTCATAATTACATCGTTATCTGTTCCCTATGAGATAAAGAGATTTCTAGCTGCAGGCTTTTTGAAAAGCTGGCCTTGAAAGTGGATAGAAGAGGGATTTATTTACTCGAGCTTCTCTATTTTTTAAGTGAAATATTAAATAGCAGAAGTTTGCTTTTATTTATTTTCTTTTTTTTTTACCCATAAGATGGAAAACCGTGGAAGGTTTCTCTCCTGCTCAGTGCAGCAGGAAACTCTCAGTGCCCTGCTGACACCTCGGGATCACGCAGGACATGTTATGAGAGCTCCATAATGTGTTATTTTTATGAATTGCACCCAAGGAGAGAGGTTAGAAGAGGGCACTATATGGTGCTGGCATGGGTTGGGTCACTGGGTGCTGCCATGATCTTCTGGAGTGATGTGCATCTTGGAGGGGAGCCATTTGGCCATACGATGTGTTTCGCATTTCCTGCTCCAGGAGAGGAGGAAGAGGCCAACGCTTTGTCAACACCTTCAGCCCTCCGCTTGCCGGTCCCGTCGCTTTTCCTCTCTGATTGTACTGGCCACTCTCCAAGACCAGCAAGGGACCTCTTTCCATGTCAACTGCTTAGCGTGTCTGCTGTCACCCGTGTTTTACAGCCCTCTCAATGAAGAGCAAATCTGTATTGATTTCAGCACAACTAGAGCTGTAAATTACTGGTCATGACTGGCTTGGCCAGTACCGAGATGAGAATCTATTGATTGCACCAAAGGTCTAAATCTAATTAGCACGCAAGGAAACTGGTTGGAACAGCAGAAGGATTCAGATGTCCCGAGATGTAATTAAAACTGTAAAGCTACCTACAAAAGCAGAACATGCAAATAATGGTCCTGATCAAGTGCAATTTGCAATCCAAGGGCTTCCTTTTCAGAGAGGCTGAGAAGAAAATGGGAGCAGAAATATCAATCAGGGGGAACAAAGGAGCCTCTCTTATCCCCATGGGTTCCCTCAAAATGCCTCTTTCTCTCTTTTGAAGCACTTTCCATTCAGAACTTCACAGCCGACCACAGCTGGCGCTGCCTCGCCCACAATTAATCAAGGCAGCATCTTAATTGCAGGGGATATGGGAGATGCTCACTCTGGTGCTCAGCCGGAGCTGGGTGGCCTTTCTGCTGGGACCTCTCTGCTGGCCACTCGCCGCACCAACACCAGGCAGCAGCAGGGAGGAAAAATCAATGGGAAGCTCTCATGCTGAAAAACGCTAATAAAAGGAAATTAAAGCTCAATTTTAAGGCTACTAGACATCTCTGGGAACTATTTTTCCAGAGGACAAAGCCCCAACTATTTCCTGCCGCTAAAGGTTTGGAAGAGAACAAGTTTTAGTGGCAGAAAAAGGGAGATGCAATCGTCCCTGCTGCTATCAGCACAGCGGGTGATTCCAGGCATGGTGGTCTGCTCCTTCCTCCACCCACCCCACCTCAAATACCACCACTGGCATTTACCGGGAGAGAGCACGCATAGAGCTTCACCCTTTCTGAAAAAATGACCCATTTTCTCTGCTCATGTCTCTTAGCATTCAGCTGGACATAACCAAAGAGCTTTGTGCTTGTTGGCCTCACAAGCCATCCCTTCTCCTTGTCCTCTGAAGATGTGCCAACGCATCCTGCAGCTCACTGGGAGCCAGTGTGATTTTTCTCCTTTTCCTTGGAGTTTGACCCCAAAGAGGAGATCGCCTCAGACAGTTCAGTCACTGCTGTGTATGTTTAACCTCTGGTTGTTTTCCTACCACCGTGCACGAGAACATGAGGTCTCCTGTGGTGGGACAGCTCAGGGACACTGAGGATGTCCCACCACCAGGATGGAGAGAGCGGGAGGGAACTCCTGCCCGTCCTTCCCGTGCCGTGCCTGGAGCATCACTGACATCTGCTGCTGGCTCTGGGCATGGGCGCCGGACCCGCCGGGCGGCCGCCCCCCCCGGCTCGGGGACAGGGGGGGTGCGGGTGTCCCCGGAGAGACGAAGCCACCATCCGTGTCCCCCTGCCCAGGGCTGGGGCACGGCCCCCGGCGAACCCCCCCCCGCTGCCCTCCCAGGGGCTCCCACCCTCCCGGCGCGCCCTTCCCTGGGGCCAGCACCCGAGGATCTGCTGGAAATTGAGCCTAAAAATGCCAAAAAAAAAAAGAAAAGAAAAAAGGGGAACAATTTTGCTCGGGTGGCACAGCGGCTGGAGGGGGGGTTGTCTTGCAGTGGTACAACAGGAGCTGCAGCTACATGGGGAAACTGGGAAGAAGGGCTGGGATGTGAAGAGGAGCAGCGGGAGGTTCGTTTCTGGGTGGGTTTGCTTCCCGAGGGGACACACAGAAGCACCACAAAGGAGTAAACACTGTCCCATGTGCCGTGGCCTTCCCTGGCAGTGCCCATCGTGTTCGCACCCAGGAGCCCATGGATGTCTTGGCTGTGTACAAAGGATCGATGCCCACGGTGCCCCCAGGATTTTGACCCAGACTGTTCCCCAACACTCGTATCCTCCGTTACCCCTCAGGGTGCAGGAGAAGCCAAGTGGAGCCGGGCTGGGCCCTCTCCCCACGGAGAAGGGGCTGCACCCCACCACCCCAACCTTCTCCTCAACCTCTTGAACCCAGCCTAACTTCCCAGCGCTCCCGAGCCCACCATAATTTCCCACGACCAGGACAACCACCCCCCCCTACCAGCCCATGCTGGGGTTCGCATTCCCGGAGGGAATTAAAGAAGCCAAAAACCATCACATTTTGGTTTGTTTTTTTTTTTTTTTCTTTTCCAATAGTCTCACTTTATTAGATACCACATCAAGAGAGGATGTTGTGCTGCATGCAGCGGAAGACTGGAGTATTTGTAGTTCCTGTGTAACATTTTCTTTTTCTCTTAATAGTTGTAAACTGATACTTTGCTGTAAAATCACTGCATGCAAGTTTGAATGCAAACAGCAGTAGAAGAGGCTTTTTTTCTTTGTTTTTTTTCACCATTCCCAATCCATATGTGCATGCTTTATTTACAACAACAAGAAGTCATTCAGGACGGAAATGACCTTCAGAAAAACTCATAAGAGGGTGGCAAAGGGAGACGAGGACTGTGGTTTGCACAATACCGAGAGGGAGACGGGCAAGTTGCACTTATATTTTTATGGGTGCAAAGAGATGATCTGAGTATCGTTTGTCTGAAGGGAAAGCAGGCTGAGCAGAGAATGTCAGTACAGGACGTGGGTAAAGGCAACCTTCATTTAATTGTTCGGCACACGCAATGGAGGTTGGGCTGCTGCAGGTCTGGAATAAATTAAAGTATTGCTCATATATATATATATATACTATTTTTTTAAAAAAAGTAATTTCAGCCCCAGCCCCACATTTCCCCAGCACAGCTCAGAAGTGCACCGTGCCCAACTGCTGCTCTGCGAGGTAGAGGCAAGGGCTGTGCAAAGGTTTTAGGCAGGTCCATCACTCTGAAGGGACAAACACCAACATCCCACAGCCAAACCATCTCTGCCCGGAGCAGTGAGTGCCGCTGGCATGGCTGCATGAGGCAGGGCATGAGGACACAGAGGGAAACGATCCAAAAGAACCTGATCATTTCAGTCTAAGTCCTCCTCTGTACAGCCTGCGCTGAAGGCAGAGTAACTTGGGGATGTTCCAGTTCCTGGTGCAGGGTCAAGAACTGCAGGAAAGGGAGGGGAAAGCCATTTTTGGTGTGTCCTTGCCCATTACACTCTTCCATGCATCACACCCCAGGCAGCTCCCATGGTGGTGGCCATGCCACGCCACGGAGTCTAGGGTGATGGAAGAGCGGCTCCAGCCCTGGCTGAATAGAGCCGAGGATGCGCGTAGGGGTTCGGGTTTGCTTTCCCCATCTGTGGTCCAATGGTGTCTCCTCGTGGAGAAGTGGCTACAAAGAGCTGGCAGTGGCCAGCCAAGGGGAAAGCAGAGCTCCGTGGGAGCGCAAGCCCTGAGCTGGGGAAGGGCTGCCCCGCAGCAGATTGAGCGTCACCCAGCGACATCGGCATCGCCCAGCACAAACCCCCCACCAGCCGCAGCAATCCCAGCCCTGCAGAGATGCTCACGGCAAGCCAGAGCTCAGAGCAAGTTCTGCTGAGGGAAGGGTGGGAGAAAAAAATTAAAAAAAAAAACGTATCAAGAAGAGGAAAATAACTCATCCAATTCAAAAGAAACAGCTCTGCGGTACAGCTGAATTGAGAACACGACAGCGCGCCAGCAGAATACAGCAGCGGATGCAAGGGAAGTCATGGGACGACAGCGCGAACCGACGGGGCTGGGGTTCACGTCCCATCCAACATGCGCAGTGACCGACCGTATATCCCAGCAGTGCTTATTGTGCCGCTATCGATGTCGCATTGCTCAGGGCTGTCCAGAGACAGCACACGGTACCAAACCCCCACCAGCATCAGTCTGAGAGCGTCTTGCCTCCCCTGCTATTGAGAGCAAGTCAAACACCTCCAGACGATCATTAAAGCGCAGGTTGAAGACAATGGTTCTTGTGCAGATTTGAAACAAAAAAAAACAACCAAACAACCCACAACACAAAAAAAACGCCAAAAAAAAACCCCCAAAGTCTGGAAGACCTCTAACTGTTCCAGCTAATTTCAGTATTTGTGGTATTTTAAAGCAATAATCCTTGCGCACATCAGCTAGTTGGTGGGAAGTATCTTCTCCCTTGGCTTCCCTCCTGCATTTGGTACGGCAAATGGTCGGCAATGGCAAGGGTAGTCCATGGAGGGCCCAGGGCCTGCCCTTGGGATCCAGCTAGTCACTACTGCGCAGCTAGGGCCGAAGGGGAGGTAGGAACAAGCTTCAAACATGGGTGGGCTCCGACAGCGATGGAGAGCGAGTTCCTCGGGTGAAAGGAACCGCACGTGGTGGCTGGAAACGAACAGGCACCAATCCAAATCTCCATTTCCCTGCGAGCACAGAGTGGCTCCCTAGTTCTCCTCCTTGTGTCAGTGGTGGATCTTCTCAGCAAAGGATGTACCGTGATATTGCTCAAGTGTACCGAATCAGGACCAAAGCTCAAGCAGGACTCGCGGGATGACACCAGTGACACAGGCTTTAGCCTAATCGCAACAACACAGATACCAAGCTACAGTTACGCCCCACACCAAAGCCAAACAGCTTTTTCATTATTGCAACTGAGGTATCGATATCACACAAGCAGAACAGGCCGATGCTCCGACACCAGCACTCATCGCCCCCGCTGGCGCCGGATGAGAGCACGGCCGGGCCGGTGGACGCGCATCCTGCTGGGCGATGAAGGAGCCATGAGCTGGCAGTGATGGGACGAGCCACGTGAGCGGAGGCTGGAGGAACACAGAGCATCACACACACCACAGGAAGGTTATCACAGCGTGCGTGAGACTAGTGAGAAAGAGGAACAGTCAGAGGGTAACTATTGCTTGACAAAATTACACACCAGGATAACTCAACGACCCATCTATCCCCTGCCCAACCCCCCCAAAAAAAAACCATAAAGGAAGTGAATACAAAAGATCTGGGTTAGTTTTTAGGTGGAGGTGAGGAGAGGGCACAGAGGATGCTTGAAGGAGGCAGAAAAGCGTTGCTGCCCTGGGACCGGAGGTGTGTAGCAAGGCGTGACTGCGCTGGAAGACGGACATCGGAGATCTACGGGGGCTTGGCAGAGGATGGGCCGTTTGGGGAGGTTGGGGCAGCAGCTCCCTTTAATCACTGGCAACGTGGTTCTCGTTTTGGAGGGTGTGCCAGCGTTCAATCTTCTTGTCCTTGTTCTTCAAACATTCATACCAGTGTTTCAAGCGCTCCCCCTTAGCCGTAATGCCGAGCTGACAGCCGCCTGGAAGAAAAGGAGAAGAGTCATCATATTCAGAGATGACGCTGATGCTCCACTAAACCATTTCCACGGGGACAAACCCCACGTTTGCAGCATTTCTCTCCACCTCCTGCATGTCAAATGTAGTGGAAACAACTAGAGCTGCTCTGCCTGCACAGAAGAGCCCATGGGATGCTGGAGATGGGCCGGTACAGTGGGCATACTGTATCTGACGGTGCCCAACCAACCTGCATGGTCCCACCTCAAAGCTCAGCCTGGGGTTCCTCAGAGGGCAGGCGACCTGCGCATCCCTCCCGTACAGCAAGCACTATATCGGGTACCAAATCCGCACCCCAGAGCGCAGGGACTCGCAGCTCACCAATGTAATCGTTCGATTTTCCAATGTCGTAATCCCAGACAGAAATGTCCAGCGACTTCTTGGCCAGATCGCTGTGTTTGATATCATAGAAGAACTCCTGCAGAAGGAGAACACCCGCATCACCCCAAGCATCCTACAGAAAACCGTGGTTGCAAGTGATCTCTCTGTACAGCCTGAATTCAAAATCCAGGATATTTAAAAGACCCTCATGAGGACAAATGCTCCTTCCATGCAGCACCTCTCCTCCCAGGATCACACGCTGCACAAACCCGTAAGCTGAGCTCATCTTTTTTATCTAAGTGAGGACTTTGCAGGTCTCCCACCAAGGCAGCACCAGCCATGGGACCCCCCAGGGATGCTCATCCCCACCCATGTCCCCAGCCAGGGTGCCATGGAGTTGGCAGCAGGGAGGTTTTGGTGTGTACGGTGCTGCCTAGCACCAAAGTGGTGAGATCTCCCACAGCAAAGTCATTCCTAAAATATTCCTGGGTGCAGAAGAGGGAAAAGGAGGCTGAGCAAGGAACCAAACCTCAGGGAGTTTGTCTTCCACCTCCTTCGCACAACATGGTAATTGGCTAAGTTGATTTAATAATAATAAAAATTAGATCTGTACTTACTTCATTAAACTCAGGGTTCAATGTTTTCTTCTTAATCTGTGTCTTGTGCTTGGCCTTTTTTCCCATGTCGGGTTTCAGCCAACTGGGGGCAACAGAAAACAGCTCAAAACTCAAGTGCAAGAGGAGCGTGAGATTACAAACTTTAAAAAAAGGTGAGGTTTTGGGCTAGAAAAAAAGGCAACTGAAGATATTTAAGGCAAAGGAACAGGTCAGTCAGTCTCCCTTCAAATGTAAAATGAGTAAAATCATGAATAATTTTCTCCTTTCCCCAGGCCATGCTAAATAAACGGTTGTAGACATCTTCCGGAGCAAAAGCAGGTGAACCCTGCGCTTTGCTGGGGAGAAACCTGCCGAGGCCGACAGTGTGGAACAGCTGAAACACTCAGGGAACTCGGAAAATGAGCAGCTGGGATGGTCACCAGCAGATGGAGGTAATTGTACGGCTGGTCACCGAGCCTGGCCACTGGAAAACCCAGCTAAGGATGCGTGAACGCACGCAGCGATGGGGAGAAACACGGGAGAACAGAAAAAGGCTACAAATAGCCCATTAGTGTTTAATACCCTGCAAACTGGTGTGCTCAGCCAAGGTAGGTTCACCGAGAGAATGTGGGAAAAATTAGGGTTTGGGCTTCGCAGCCTGGCTGCAGATTCAGAACTACATCATAGAGTTGGCATTAATTAGAGCCGTGTTGGAAGTTGATTTGGAAATAGAAAGCCACCATCTTCTGTTTGTGGGAATGGAGAGCAGAACAAAAAGTAAGAGAGAGTGAGAAGGGAAACTACCCGGTTGCACTCAGCTACAAAAAGATGTGCAGAATGTTCAACGTGAGAGTTATTGTATGAGTTTTAGGGAGAACAGAGGTTTTTTTCTGAAGGCAGGGAGAAAACAGCAACCGGGAATGACTGCAGGGTCCTCTCCGTGTCACAGTTAATGGGATTCGAGTTAAAACGATCTTATCCCCCCACGTTCGCAGGAGCCACCCGACAAGCGCCGCTCCCCCATCACCTGTCTCCGCCGCCGAGAGCGCTGCTGCTCGGGGAGACCCGCTCCCTGCCGCAGCACGGCATCGCCGGCATGGACCTCAAACACCATCGTCTGTATTAATTAAGCCAATTTGCTTGCAGCAGAGATGTGGCACGGGAGAGGGACAGCAGGGTGATCCTTGGGCTCCCAGAGGGACATCAAGCCACCCCTGTCCTGCAGCCACGATGGGTCAGAGCTGGGGAGAAGGATCTCTTGTCCTCCAGCTCTGCAGTTACAGGGTTGGGTCTCGGCTTTTGGAATATACTGGGAGTGGATGGACCCAAGGGCTGGGTCAGTCTCACCCAGCTTCAGCCATGGCAGGGGGCACTCAAGCAGAGCATTCCCACCTTGCACGGGCATCGCTGGTGGGCAGCTTAGTCCTGCAAGAGGTCTCAAGGTGCTTGGGAAATGCTCTCCTCTCTCCAGTGGTTTTGGAAGGAGCTCTCAGAGCATCAGTTACTGCCCAAGGACAGTGGGTGGCTCCGTGAAGACATGTTACCGCGCTACGTCAGCCCCAGCTCTTCACTTACAGTTTAACGAAAGGGTCCGAGTATCCGTTGGCATCCATGGCTGCTAGATGCACGCAGCGTACGATGCCGACGATCAAGCCGCCCTGCTGGGTGCTGTACATGAGGGACACGAGGATCTTCCCACGCTCCTCCACGTCTCCGCCACGATCTACCTGCAAAAGGAAGCAACCGGAGATGGGGACATGGCGACTGAGCGAGGAAGACTCTAAACAGGGCTCATACATGAGAGGCAATAGGCAAAATTACATGCAGCATGTTGTCCTCCAAAGACTCTTACCTCCTCTTCATACAGTGCCATCCCACGGGACGAGCCAGTCGTTCCAGCACGCTTCATCTTGGATGGGGAAGGGAAAAAGAGACTGCCGTGAGCAACCGCAGCTGGGAGAAGCAACGTCCTACAGCAAAAACACCCCCAGGAGCCCATACCAGCTCTTCCACTGGCCTCTGGAGTGGAAGGAAGCTCAGGCACGTTCATCTGCTCCATCATCCTCCACCTCATCAGAATCAGCACCTCACCCACAGCACGGGGGAGCAGAGCTTAGGGATGGAGCAACCTGCCGTCTCCTCCACAGTGACGTACATCAGCTTAGGCTGGCAACGCCAGCAGATCTGCGGCCACCAGGGAGGCCCCCGGAGTCACTTCTCCTGGATTCCCACCACGCTTTTATCTCCTGGCCTTGACTTGCCACGTCAGCCCAGACATGGTTAGGAATCCAGCTCTAAAGATGCCATGAAATCAGGCACCGACAGCTCTCAGCCGGTTCCAGCTCCGAGCTCACCACCAGCTCCACATTTGTTCGCAACCTCAACGTTAAAGGCAGCAGAAAGACATTTCACAGAAACTCACTGGTATCACTCTCTCCAAGCAGATGTTGAAGTTCTTTTTCTGATTAGCTTTGAGTTTTTTCAAGGAAACCCTAGTTTCTCCAATAAACTCATTGTGGCCAAATTTATCTTCGTCACACACGGAGATCCTGAAGGGAACGGGAAAGGTGAACATCAGCCAGGTTGGAGCAGTACCTGACTCCGGAGCACAAAACCACCACCGCTGAGGGGTGGGCAAAGCAAAGCACCATCCATCTGGCTCTCCTCTGGCCAAAAGCCGTCAGAAAACAGAACTTGCTTTGCCAGAAAAATCAACATTTTTTATAGGCGCTCTGTGATGGGGCAAGATATCAAAAAATGGATATTTCCTGTAGGAAGGAAATGCCAAAAATTTTAGACATATCTAAATGTTTTGCTGGGACACTGTCAAATCATGCACAGAGAGGCAATACACAAGAATAATAGTAGTAAGGATAGTGGTAAGAATAATAGTAATGACAATAATTTAATATTAAATGACAGGGTCAAAATGCCTTTCTTTCTCTTTTTAAAAAGGACCACCAAAATCAGCATGTTCATGGGAAGGATGCTGATTTTGATAAAAAACGCTGCATTTCCAGGTGTTCTATCAATCAACACCTGCGCTTTTCTGCCGGTGCCCTCCTGAGGAAGGCTGGCTTGGGATGCTCCGTGCAAGGAGACCCACGGTCCCCATCCCACCATACCGCAGGACACCCCAGCTCTGCTTGCCTGAGCGTTTTCCTTTGCATGTCCTCATCTGTGATGCCGTGGTACACCAGGGTCTCATTCCACACCGGGTTACGGGTGTTGCGCAGAGTCTTCGTCCTCAGCTTATTTGACTGCGGCATCAAAACAAAACAGGGCATAATTACTCCTCCCCGCCTAAATTCAGGCTCCTGGCAGAGGAGTGTAAATCAGATGCTCCATCACTTCTGGCTCACAAGAGGTGGTTTGACTGGGGCACGGAGGACACTGCGGGACGTCACCGCTGCCTGCTGAGGCTGTCGCGCCGGCGAGCCATCAACTCCAGGTGAGCATCACCGACCCGACAAGGTGGACCTTTACGCAAGCACCAGGGACTCTGTCACCTGCAGTGGCCAAGGCATCCTTCACCGGCCAAGGCATCCTTCACCGCCCGGCTTTCTTCACTGCCGGGGGTCTACTCCCTCAAGGGCACTCAATAGTTGGACAGACTGTTGTGGGGCTTGGGTAATGGCTCTCGTGTTTTAAAGGAGATGACAGCTTGGGAAACGAGGAGCTCCGTCACTTGTTCACGTGTTTTTCCACAGACACACGTGCACAGTGAAAAATTAAAAGAAAGATCAGCAAACAAGAGAGTGACAGAAATCAAAGCAATTCCCAAGACAACGACAACCTTGGTTTAACTCTGCACAAGGCGGACAGAAAGTCCCTGCACATAAATCTGTAAATGTCAATCCAATGGTTTCATTATCAGTTTTCCCCCTGGTTAGTTCCTCTGAGCAAAACTCTGCTGCAGGAAAGAGCTTTGCAGCCCCTGAGCAAGGATCCAGCATCCCTCGGGCACTGGGAAAACAGTGGCCATCCCTTCCTCAAAGGTTTCCCTACCAAGATCAGCTTAGCCAGGCTGGAGAGTGAGATTTCCAGGGTTTTCCTGAATGGGGGGGCTGTTTACTCAGAGTTTATTCAATGGCTATTTCTTCACAACTCTAATGCTGCAGCTTCAAAGCAAACGGATCTTTCAAACTCCAGTAATAATTAGATTTGGTGTCAGATGTTTTGTGATGCATTAAGAGTGTCACCTCCTCTGGAGCTCCCTTCCATCCCTGAGCACATCCCTGCCTGCGGGATGAGCTGTTCCTTGGGTACAGGAGAACATCTGCAAGCATCATCACTTTCCAGAGATACCTCCCGGGTGAAATAGCAGCAGCGAGAGACCGCGCGGAGAAATCAAGGGGAGGGAGTCTGGCACAGGGAAGGGACCTCGGGAGGCTTTGAGAAGCCTCTGCTCCATCCTCAGCCCAAAACACACCCAAAACAAGGCGAAGCCTCACCTTGCTGGCTCCAGGCAAGAGGTGCAGCTTGACGTAGGGATCCGCCAGGCCGTTTGAGTCCATTGGTTTTAAGCCCTGAAAGATAATAAAGAAAATGCAGAGCAGGAATCCTCCTTAAGCCGAGCCAGGGAGGAGAAAAAGCTACCCACGGAGCAACTTAGTAAAGAGAAAATGTGCTCAGTGAGCCAAAAGCCTCGTGCTCCACCCTGAGACAGATCAGCCCCACTGGAGGAAGAGCCCCACAGAATTCTCCTTCCCAGCCAGGAGCAGCAGTGCCAGCCTGAGCTGGGTGTCCCGGCGGAGCAGCCTCTTCCAGCACCCACACCGCTTCCGTCCCATCGCGCTGGGGAAACTGGGAGCCATCTGGACTTAAATTAGTGAAAGAAGGGCGAGGAAAAGAGAGGACCACTTACTTTGGCCTTGATGAGGGTGCAGTGCAGCGAGCTGTTCTCCTGGTCGTAGAGCAGGCTGAACTCCAGCGCTCCCAGCGTAGCTGACAGTGGAGAGGGGAGAGAGGAGGTGGAAACAGGACCTCGTTAAAACCCCCAGCCAATAACTGCTTAATCAGCCCTCATGAGTAATGATTAGAAAGGTCTGCGGTTCAAATGTAAAGCCAAAAATGGGAAAAACACACGGGTCCGCACCAGCATCGGCAAAACTGCTACACACAAATCCAGCCAGATTGACGAGCTCCGGTCATCAAAGCTTTACGGAGGTGGAATGGCCCAGGGTAGGGGAGGGCACCTGGAGCTGACTAATATTCCCACGCAAAGGAGGATGCAACGGTACAAACGCCTCTCCGGGCACAGCTCAGGGCAGCAATGCCACCCCAGGAACACCCTGAGAAGGTGTTTCGGCTCGGCTGGCCAGCATCTCCTCCCAAGGCCTCCCTTTTGACTTGTTGGAAACCAGCCTACACTTGCCTTCTCATGTTCACCAGAAAAAGATCACAGGGATGAAGAGTGAGCACAGAACCTCAGCTGGGTCCATCTGCTCCCATCCAAGCCCAATTTCTGCACCCACTCCTGGCCGGAGAAGCTCTTCCCATCCTGGGAACAGGCTGGAGAGGTGAAGCACTGCCCTGCCATGGATGCTCACCATCACACAGCAAATTCCCTTTTTGGGGAGCAAATAACTAAACACCAACATCTCTTGGCGTAAAGGTACCGAAGGCACCAAGATTTTCCTACAGAGGAGTCCAGTGGTGTTTCTCGCAGCGAAGGATGCTCTGATGGAAAGAGGCAGTCGCCTTCGGGATTCAAATTTGGAAATGGGAAAGTCGTGTGAGCACAGAGCCCACACCAGCACACCTCAGAGCCGAGTCGTTTGGTGCAAAACCGAACACAGATCCCACAGGCTGTGCTGAAACGGCCGAGCAGGGCCAGCCTGCGAGACCCTCCCCCAGCTCCGAGCCCTGCAGGGAAGCGGATTCCCCAGGGGATCTCCCTGCCAGAGACCCACGACCTTACGGTGCGAGTCACAGTCCCGCAGCACCCACCTCCTCAAAATCCCAGCTTTCCCAAAGAAACCTCTCCCTCCCCTGCGGCCAGTCATCCCAGCTACATACTGCCTTCATCAGAGTCGTAGCTGTTGGCGTCCTCCTCCTCTTCCTCCTGGGGGGGCTGCCGCAGCGGGGCAGAGGGTGCCGGCGGGACGGCGGGGGGCTGCGGGAAGGTGGGGGGCTGCCGGGCTGGCCTCTCCTCTCTGCCGGGGGGCACAGCGTAGCCCCCTCCTCGCTCCTCCCTGGCAGCGGCACGGGCTGGCTCCGGGGGTCCCAGCGGTGGGCTCGCTGTAGGAGGGACCCCGTTAGCCCCCGGCATGCTGTGGTCCCCCCAGCCCCTCGCAGGGGGCTGAATTTTACCTTGTCTCTCCGGGAACCGTCCAGCTGTCCCAGGACCCGGTCTTCCCGCTGCTGGCGGAGCTGGGAACAGATGCAGCTTTACTGGGGCATCCATCTGAGTGATGCTCTCCACCCCTCTCCCACCCCAGCACCAGCGCAGCCCCAAGCAGGGGGGTCTGTGCCCATGGCAGGGCATCGGAATGTCCCCCCCAGGGACCAAGCATCCTGGCCGTGTACCCATCGCATCCTACCTGTGGGTGCTGCTGGACCAGGACCAGGAGCGGGGCCGGCAGCGGCTGGCGGCGGTGGCCGTTGGGCTTGCAGGGAGTTGGTTCTCTTCACGCCTGCAAGGAAAGGGGACAGTAAGCAACGGCGTCTGGGGCCCCAGGGGTTTTGTTTGTGTTGTGGAGGGGGTTACAGCTGGAATGGGCCTGGGAAGGGCAGCTGGGGGCAGCGGAGAGAGGTTTGGTAGATGGACAAAGGTGGTGTGTGTTGAGACTGTGGCTCAGCCCCGCACACTTTTGGGGCCAGCGCTGGGGGGAGCGGGTACAACCCGGGCTGGAGCAGGGAGCGTTTCACTAGGGGGACCCTGTGCCACGCCGATCCACCTGCAAAAGAGGGAGAGGCAGGAGAGGTGGATCAAGGAGGATGGATACGGTTGCGGCCAGGAGCTGGTCTGAGCTGGGAAGTGAACAAACTCATGAGCATCATTGTGATGCCCATCACGTCCTCGTCCTCCCGCACGCCTGACCGGCAGCAGTATCCCAGGATCAGCACTGCACAGCATCCCCCCGGAGGGCATGCACATCCCAAGGCAGAGATGGGACACCGGCACACCTTCACAAGAGCTATACACCCAAAAATGAATTAAAGCACCAATTCCCCATGGCAGAAGCCTGGGCAGACCTGAATGCCTCTCTCAAGCTATTACCCGACTATCCGGCCATTGAATATTCCTTTCTCTCACAAGGAATTAAAGAGGACTTGGACGTTTTCCAGCTATCTTCAGCTTCACCAATTAAATTTGCAAGCTCAGCTCCAAGATGAAAAGTGGTGTCAGCAAGTGCCTTTCCCCTTCTGGAGGCACCTGGGGAGGATTCAGGCCCTGCCGAACGCTGTCGGCCAGCCGTTCGTACCCCAGCCATTTACAGCAGCTTGGAGCACATCAAATTTTCATGAAACAAGAAGCGACATCCCCAGCCAGGCGCCCGCCAGCGAAGCACGGGCTCCCAGAGGCAGCGCTGGCTCCTGCCTGCTCCTTTGCCAGCACCTTGTTGTGAGAAATAC
The DNA here is from genome assembly GCA_013400135.1 of Rhinoptilus africanus. Taxonomy (NCBI): domain Eukaryota; kingdom Metazoa; phylum Chordata; class Aves; order Charadriiformes; family Glareolidae; genus Rhinoptilus; species Rhinoptilus africanus. The sequence goes on from VXBO01014670.1 coordinate 1,102,792, forward strand.
TTTTACTTAGGGTCCTAACTCAGTTGAGTCTCATCTCCGCTTAAAATTAGCCCGGAAAGCACTGAGCCTACTCCTTTTTCCACCTGCAGCTCTCACACCGTGCAGGGGCCTTTTCAAATTCATATCCTCCCATGGGCCATAAAACACTCCTTTGCAAGGAAAAGTATGGCAGGATCTGCCTCTCCTCCCCGCACGCAGGGAAAGGGATGGGGATCCCCCTCGATGTCTCCCCCCTGATACCACCAACCCCCCAGACCTCCCCATCCGCAAACCCCACAGAGCAGTGTAAAACAGCGGGC
>VXBO01014670.1:1103114-1125590 GCA_013400135.1 Rhinoptilus africanus
GGGCGAGCGGCGTGGGAAGCAGGCACCGGTGCTCTGTGACCTGAAATCCCTCAGCATCACTCCATGCTGCGCGTCGAGCAGAAACCTCCCTCCTATGGCTGCTGGCTTCGTGACCCCCCAGCCCTCCCCTTCCAAGCCCGTAGAAGCACATCTCTCACCAGGGCTCCGGGTGACCCCGCTCTCGGCAGCGTAGTCGCGGCTGTCGGTGTCCCCGCCGGTGTCTTCGCTGCCCTCGGCCGGCTTGCGGCCGGGCGCTGCGTAGCTGCCGCGGGCAGCCGCCGTCGCGTCGCCGCCTGCGGGGAGGGCGATGAAGGCAGCAGTGAGGTTTACACCCCGATCACCCGTCCACCCCCAAAGCCATCCCTGAGAGGAGCCGCTCAGGTGACGCCCAGCCAGGCTGTCAGCAGGAAGAGGATGAGGATGGGTACGGCCACTGCGGCATCACCCCCAGAGCATTGGGGACTGACAGCCAGCCGGCACCCGTGGGGCAGCAGGAGGGCTCTGCACCATCAGACCTGCACACGGTCATTGGGAAAGCCCAAAGGACATGGCAAACCACGGGGACACCAGGAGACACGAGAGCCCCACGGGAAAACAAGGCCAGAGGCATCCATCAGCCAGTCCTCAGCGCCCATCAAACCCCTAATGCCATTACAGCTCCGCAGGCCCCAGGCCAGGGGCGTCATGGTTTCTTTTTGCTGATCATCTTCCATTTATTAGCGAGACAACGGCGACAGCTGCCTTCGCCTCTCGATTCCATCCACCCAGCAGCGGCCATCCCAGCGGATAAATCCCAGCCGCACACGCCAGGGTGCCGAGATGCTTCACGGTGATAAATTGCGACCCATGGATGTGATGGAAAAGGTCTCGGCGCTCACCTGGCTTGTGCCGGAGACGCCAGGTATAAATCTTTGCTGTGACATAAATGGGATGTTTATCCTTGGCTGGGCTTCTCAGGGTCACCGGGCACAAGGAGAAAGCGAAACGCAACAGATTGCGGATGGGAGAGAGAAAGGGGGGTGGGGTGTAAAAATGCCACGATGCTGAAAAGGAGGGAGGAGGGGAAAACGAGCATCCACAACCAGGAGTGCTGTGGTGCAGATATAGCGATGCAAGAAATAATTTTCCAAGGGAGCTTTAGGAAAAAATCACGGGCATGTCACGAGCATGCTGATCAGCGGGAGGGACCTGTGGAGCCTGACAAACCCTCCCTGACTCGCAGGCGAGCCGCCGGCTTAATAGAAGCAGCCTGTTGTGGGTCCGGGAAGCTTAACAGCACCAGCTACCATTGCGATTAAATGGTCTTAATTAAGTGGTTTCCCCAACTGCTGCTGCGTGGGAAGATGAGGATCATCACTCAGCACAACCGGGCTGGGCACAGCCTTGCCAAGGCTCAGCTGGAGCCCCCGCCGTCGGCACTACGAGCCGTAGCACGGGCTGCGGTTGAGCCTGGGTGGCCCTCCACGGGTACCCCAGCCCGGGTACCCCCCCATGGGTACCCTGCCGTGGGGCTCGCCCCGACACCACCACCACCCAGAGAGGTGGCCTGGTCATTGCCCAGCCAGGAGCAGGCAGTGCTGGAGGGGAATCAGGGAATCTCATGGCCTCAGTGCTCCTATGCCAAGCTGTGAAAACGGGGGCTATTACTCAAAATTAACTACCAGTGAAACGGCCGGTCTGGGAGCATCCCCAACCCCAGCTCCTGGGCTCCAGAGCAGCACAGGGTGCAGGTGAGGTTAGAAAGAGGAGCCCCAGGGAGGAAGAAGGCTCCTCCCGTAAGCGGGAGGCACCGATCGCTGCCACCTAACACAGCCCCCGGTGTCGGCATTGCTATTAAACACACCGATGCCGGCAGAGCTTTGGGGGACTGGGAGTGCTGGAGGGGACAAAGTATAATTATAATAAACCCCCCCTGCATCCTCACCCTGCTCTGGTACCCATGCATAGCACAAGCCTGGGCACAGGAGCTTCGATGGGGGGAAACCCGCTGTGGCCAGAGCGGAGAGCTCGGCTGCTCCATCCCTCACTGACACGCGCAAGCCCCCCAACGAGCCTCCTAAAGTTTCCACGGGAGGTTTTCTAAGGACTGCCATTAAATAACCAGAAAAACACCCGTCAATCAGCAGCAGGAAACACCACCTACAGAGGCAATTCTGCTCAGAGCTCTAAATTGCAGCGTTTCAGCCCAGGCGTGTGCAGTAGGTGGGGAAGCCCCGGAATAACTCGGTCCCCGCACGCGGTGGGTGGTGGCAGCAGCAAGAAGAGGTCCTGCCGCCGCAGCCTCCCGCAGGAAAACACCGTCGGGAAAGGAGGGATGGAGAGAGGGGGCTCAGCACAGGCGGCACCGAGGCAGTGGCACAGGGGAGGGTGCGAATGCCGGTGCTTACCGTCAGGGTCCTGCTCGGCCGGGGGCCCGGCGTCCGCCTGGCCTTGGGGGGCACAAACAGAGCAAGAAGGGTGAAGCTGGAGCCCACCTGCCCCGCCAACGCCAACCCAGGCTGCGCTGCTACTCTTTCCCCAGGTTTCCTCTTTTAATCTTATTTTTTTCTAGGCTTCTGCATCACCGTGTTCATACCCAGACACTGCCTGAACCCCTGGCTGGGTGCCCCAGCCCCCCACCCGGGGCTGTTCGCCTTGAGGACGTCCCTGCAATCCTGGCCATCCAGACTGGGACAGCCCGGAGGAGGGCTCAGCAGGCAGGGAGGGTGATTTCTGCATCCTTTAGAAAACAGGCAGCAGCTACACGACCGCTCTGGATGCTTTTTGCTCAGCCTCGCCCTTGCAAACGACGAGGAGGAGACCCAACGCCTCGCTGGTGGGACCCTCACACAGAGGGAGGGGGTGGCACCTACCTCGGGTGGGTGCGCGGGAGGGGAGTTTCGGGTCCTGGGTGGGCGGCTCCGGCGGGCTGGGCTCGCTGGGGGCTTGGGGTCCCTTGTTCTTGCTGACGGGCATCGGCTGGGGCAGCACTTGCTTGGGCAAACCCTTGAAGAACCAGGCGCCGGAGCGCTTCCACACCTGGGGGGGTGCAGGCAGCGGGGTGGCACCCATGTCTTGGGGGGGGATGCTGGGTGCAGACCTGGCAGCCTTCACCCCCCTCCCCCGGCATCACCGGGGTCTGCCTCCAGCAGGCAACACCGGGCACGTGCACCCCCAGATCCCCCAGTGATCCCACAGCCCCTCCTGCTAATTAATTAACTCTGGTGTTTGCAGACTGTAGGTGGCAGGGAGCTGATCTCTGGCCACAACAGCCTCTTCAACCCCAAGACTCTGTTTTTGAGGGGGAAAAAAAAAACCCCACGAAACACATCACTTTATCTAGAACACAAGATCATCCCACAAGAACCAGACTCAAGTAGCTGGGCAAGGTTTCGTGGTGCCGGGGGACAAGATGAAAGTCCCTGGGAGCATCCCCTGGTCTGGAGCTGGTCCTATCCCAGGGGTGGGGACGGTGCATGGGGTGAAACCAAAGGGCAGGAACGCATCCCCGATCCGGCGGGAGGAACACCGGGGGCTGCCACGCTCACCTCCCGCTGCTCGCTGCAGATCTTGCAGAGCCAGATGGCGTGGGGCCGGCTGTTGGTGGTCTCCACCCCGCACTTGGTGCAGACGTTCTGCAGAGAAAGCAAAGCGCCGGGTGGCAACGGAGACGCCGCGGCCACCCAAAGGTCCCACCGCACCAGCACCGCCCCTCGGGAGCGTGAGGTTAATGGGAGACGGTTAATGGGAGACTGTTAACGAGAGCTCTCCCAGCACAAACACCGATGATTGCAGAAAACCCCAGGGATGTCCCGTTGAGCCACAAGCGGAGGGATGCGGGCAACCAAAACACGCACCGAAAGACTGAGGTGCCCATTTACATGCTGGGGGGGATGTGTGGGTCCGGGGGGGCTGTGCCCGGCAGTGGGTCGCAGGGAGATGCCCCTCACCTTCTTGCAGTCCTCGCAGACGACGCAGGCGGATCCCCGCGGCCCCAGCTGCTCCCCGCAGAGGATGCAGCGGTTCACCCCGTCTCCCAGCACGCTGCGGCGCATGTCCTCCAGCCGCGTCATGAGTCGCCTGGGCAGAAAGGGGACAGGGCAGGTCAGGAAAGGGGACAGGGCAGGTCAGGAAAGGCACAACATGGCTGGGATGCGGGGTCCTGCTCCCAAGGGGTGGCTGCTGCCGCTGGTCCAGCTGCTCCTTTTCCTGGTGCAGCTTCCCAAAGAAGCTGTGGCTGCCTCTTCCATGGAAATGTTCAAGGCCAGGTTGGACGGGGCTTGGAGCAACCTGGGCTGGCGGGAGGTGTCCCTGCCCAGGGCAGGGGGGGGAAGTAGATGATCTTTAAGGTCCCTTCCAACCCAGCCCATTCCATAATCCTATGATTCCCACAGAGCCTCTCCTCTCCCAACTATGGGAACGCAACCAGGGGAAGAGACACATCCCAGGGGACATGTCAGAGTATTAAAATCCCACCATAGCTTTATACTGCACAACGATTAACTTCCACTGACACTGCCAGAGAGCGGGCACCGGCCCCAGCTCCCACATACGCACACGTGCATGAGAGCCATCCAAGCCGGCACCTTTGCACAAAGTGGTCTGGCATCAGTGGAACGGCTTTTTCCCCCCGCAAATGGAAAACTTTCCACCCAGTCCCAGCGACTGCCTGTGGAGGAGCTGTGAGAGGAGCTCTTGGAAGGGCTCTGGCGGGAGGACCGAATGCATTAATTAGTTTTCTCATTTTCTAAGAAAAAAATGGCATATCATTTACTTTATGGAAATTCTTAGCCCTTTGAGTAAAAGGCAAAAAGCCCACTGGAGGACAGGCTATAAAAACACATCTGTTTACTGCAAAGGTAAAAAAGAAAACCCAGTTAAGCAACTTCCATCCACAAAAGCAGTTTGCAAAGCAGGAACGAGCTGCCTGCCGAGCATCCCAGAGCTGGCAGGGAGTGCTATGCTCAGTTAACCCAGAATCCTGGCCCTAAAAATAGCACCAGGAGGGGAAAAGGATGCATTATTTATGCCATTCAGCAAGGAGGGAGAAGGAATGAAGGAAGGGAGGAGGAGGAAACCCAAGCCCACCGGCGGGAGCAGCAGCCCCCCCTCGCCCATAGGGCTGCCATCGCTCCCATGGCAGCCTGACCCAAATCTGACAACGTCGCTAACACGGCCTGCCGTAAAATAACATCCGACGTTTAAAAGACATTTTCCCACATGCCCGATGACAGCTTCAGATTTATGTCAGCTCAGCTGCCAGCACCTCTGGAGGGCTCATAAACAATAGATGAGCTCTCCTCCACGGAGGGTGCCTCCGCGGTTGGTGGCAGGACAGCCGGCAGCCCGTGGACTGCACGTGGAAAAGCAACGGTGCTGTTGTACGCGGGTGCTTGATAAAGGAAGAGCGGCAAGAGAGGAAAAAAAAAAATAAAGCATGGTGGCACATACAACCTATGACCGTTCATAGAAGGCCCTGTTGGACACTCGCTGCAGTCAACAGGAGCGTCTCGAAGGACTTCATCAGCCACTGAGCGAAGCCCAAAAGATGCAGCTCCGTGATTCAGCGTGTTATCCAACCAAAGCCATGATTCAGTGTGTTATCCAACCAAAGCCACGTTATCACAACATCTCATTTAGGTGGATGACATCGGCCACACTAAAACCCACCGGTGACTTTCCCTCTCCTCCCCACGCAGGAGCTGGTCTCCATGGGTTCAAGCACGCCTAAGGCTGCAGATGTGGAGGTGCCTTCTCATGGTTATTAATGAACCCGCAGCCCATTCCCAGTGAGGAGTCAGGAAAGCTGGGCTGGGATCTGCCAGCGGGGCCAGACGGAGCCCGCAGTGGGGAGAAATCCCTCTGTTCACAGCGACGGTGTCAGCAGACAGCAGACGGGCGAGCTTGCAAGTTCCTCCAGTCTTCGTCGCCTGAAGTTTGGGCGGCGACACGGCCACGGGGCTCTCTAAACACAGCAGTTCTGGTTGTCACCCTCAGCCAGTTTGTTTCCTGAACAAACCAGGTTTTATTGAAAAATGACATCCTTGGACCGCAGCGGGGTGCTTTAATGCTTTTCCACTTTGCTCTTAATGGGGAGACTAACTCCCCACTCCGGCTTTATTCCCGAGAGATGCGGCTGTCTATCCCTGCCCTTGAGCATCTGCTTCCTGCTTTGCAGGTGACCCACAGGTGATTTCTTCCTACAGAAGCAGCCAGCTGCCACAGCCACCATCCACCCTTGGTGCCTTCCCAACCTCCGCAGCCGATACACCCTGCTGCAAGCACCGATTCCCAGGGATTTCGAGAGAGCTGCACCATCCCACAAACCCCCGGCCAGCAACGAGCCGCGTTCCAATTCAAACCTGGAAACTAGCTGTTCCTAAAACACTTCTTATTTAAAATAAATGAATCCCACCACAGTTGTTGCCAGCCCACCTCCCACCACAAGCCCCCAATGGCAAATAATCAACAATATTCAGCTCCTGTCGCAGCACACTGCTCCCACCCAGGGAGGGAAAACATTTTGGGGGCAAAACCTTTCTTTTCCTAGCAGTGAAGCACATTACAAGCCTATATTTTCCTCAGTTCCCCGCCCTGTGCTGCAAGAGCTCTGCTCCAAGAGAAGCAGCTTCCAGTTGGAAATCTGCAAGCCCAAACAAACTTATTATAGAAACTAGAACAAATGGCACAATCAAAGCAAAGAAGAAAAAAAAAAAAAAAGCCTTTGCACGTCAAGAGATTCATTATTTAGCTGCAAAATCTTTCCCAGTCTCTCATTTACCAGAAGCGGCTCCTTAAGAGGTTTTTTTTGAAACCAGTGGAAGAGCTGCAGCAGCCAGTACACACACCTGCGGCACCAGTTTCAAGCTAAGCACTTTTGCCTAATTAAAACATCCATTCAAGCTGTAAAAATTGGGCTTTCCCCCCCCCCAGTCAAACACTGCCATGAGAGGACTGTATAAAACACTGAAATGTTAAGTCCTGGTGTGCACCAGACAGAAAGAGGGCAGGAGCTGGGAAAGGGGGTACCGCACCGGCACCCCCGGGCTGGGAAGCTCCTGATTAAGGGGAGAACTGGGAGCAAAAAGCCTAGGTTTCTCTTCAACTTCATCCAGCATCACCCTACCCACATGCTGAACACCCACGTAGAGGCTGTTAGTCCACCGATAACCGGAGGGATGCCCTGCTCTTGCCCAGGCAGCATCCAGGAACAAGCTTTCTGCCTTCCCCAAACCTTTTCTCTCCCTCTCCCCGAGGTATCATTTAATTTCTCATTTTTATTGCACATAAACCAGCCATGCGATTCATCACTCTGCCCTGCACGGCTCTAGGACTCCCGCAACATCTTCCTTACCGTTACGTGCACTTCAAAGTGCCCATCCCTCTGGCCTCTGTAACGACTAACTTTGAAGAGCAGGAAATAGGCTTCAAACTGTTAAAATAGGGTAAAAAAACCACCCAAGAGAGGAGTAATTGAAGCCAGTGGCTTGGAGCTGGCTAAGCCCAGCACCCGGGAGCATCGCCGCTCCTGGAGCCAGCCCTGCGGAGAGGGAGAGCATCCGTCATCTGCCAAAGAAATATGTATTAGTCACTGATGGGAGCAAGATATAAGAACGGGGTGGTATGCTCTATCTGAAATGCTGAACAGGCACCCGAGATGATAACGGCAATAAAACAGCCGCCTGATAATATAATATCTGCCTGGCCCCATAAATACGGTTTGGGAGAGAAAGGCCAGCAGCCCCGGGGCAGTGAAGGCTGGTGGGGGACCTGCCCTGCCGGGAGGAAGGCTGACCTCGGGAGGAAGACCTGCAAGCATCTCCCGGGATTTCAGGCAGTCGGAGGGTCCCGCAGGGATGCAGCCAAGGCTGCTCGCCGGGCCGAGGAACCAGCTCAGGCCGGGCTGAATCCTAGATAGGACAGAAACCCACAGTGCTACGGCATCCGCATTTTCTCTTGCGCTAGGAGCAGGGAGCGACAGCGAGTCCCTGGCATTAAGAGCTGATGAACTCGGGAAACAAGACTGAACAGCGGGGCAGGCACGCAAGAGTTTGTTGTGTTTAAATATTCATTGCCACTCCGCAGAAATGAATGGCTGAAGACGTGCCTAATGGGTTTTTAACCGCCTGCTGGAGGACGTTCTAATGCGGCAGACAACAAAAGTGCTGCGCAGGGGTGGGAGAAGGACCCGGATCCGAGGTACCACACACCAGCGGCTCCCCAGCCCCACGCGGGAACCAGCAGGGACGGACTCGGCCATCACTTACGTGGCGAAAAGAAATTAAAGCACAAAGGAGGTCACAAAGCGCCTCCAGAATTAAGCACTGACTTGGCTCCGTGGGGAAATCATGTGCCTTAAAGGGCTGAATATTAAATTAAGGCTAATTTTAATGGTCTAAAAGAGACAAGAAAAGAAGCCAAGCTACAGATTAAAGAAAACATAATTAAAATCAGGATGAAATATTGGAAGTCATTTTCTTCCCTTACAAGTGCACAGGTAACTACAGGTAAGGCATCATTTGAGCTTGTACAGGTCGACTTTCAACGCGTGTCCTCAGCTGAGAGCCCTCGCTATGGAGGGAAGATGCCCACAGAGGCCAGGGGGATTCATGCACTTCAAAGCATCCCATCCCCTGCTAGTGCATCACTGCGGGTGCTCGCTGCCTCCTGTGAGGTGTTACAGGAGGGTGGTTATTTTGCAGTTTCAACTCAGTCTCAAAAATAAGAGAGGAGGGGGTTTTTTTGGGGGGGGAGAACAAAACCAAAAACCCCACAAAAATTCAGGATGCGCACGAGCTCTCTTCTGGCCATGAATCAACCTTGTCTCTTCTAGAAGGTGGCATCTCAGGAGGGATTTCTGTCTGCCTCCAGCAACTATCCTGCCCTTCCTGGCCCCTATTTTTACTTTTGTGTTGTCTGAACACGAGGAAGAAAATAAGAGACTGTGGTCCCCAGAGAGCATCTCTGCTGCCGGCCACCGAGGTTAATGACTTAATCCCCTGTGACTTCAGCCATCTGCTCCCGCATTATGCATGTGTCATCCCAGCAATAAGCAGCCAAATTAAAATGCGATCCTGCTTGATAGCTGGTCCTCTCGGAGGAAAGGTGAGGGGCTGTGACCCACAGGGAAATAGTCAAACCATCGCCCTTTTAGAGGGGACCGGAGGCAAGGCAACAGCTGCACCCAGGGACGGCCGGATTCAGGAGCCATGTGTCATGTCACCCTGGGAGAACCGGCTCCGTGCCGCAAGGCGCTCTCCAGAAACGGCAATTTCTAACTTTGGATGGCTTAAGATATTTCCTTTGATGCCGAGAGCATGACGGACCTCACTAGGCAGCAGAGCAGACTTGGTGGGTTATTGATGGCACCCAATTATAGGTGCATAATGGAGCCAATTAGTGCCTGCAGGCGCTCCCACGGCAGCTGGGAGGAGCAGGCTCCTTGCTGGAGCACCGCCGCCACCACCAGAGCATCGCCACTGCGGCGGGAGATGGCACAGAACCGCCCCAGGGAACCCTGGAGCGCAAGCCCAGGCCGAGCAGAGAGGGCAAAGGGACAGGAAGGGATCCATCCCTCCGCGGGTCCGCTTCGCCCTCTGAGCCCTGTGCCCCAAAGTGGCCCAAAGGATTACCCTAATCCCCAGACAGCTGTAAAGTCCTCCATCAACTCATGCCCATCGATCTCTCACTGTATCGCTGTTTAAGATGATTTTTTCAGCTCCTATTATCCTTCTCTGTGCTATGAGACAATGACCCAGCCAGAAAAAAAAAAAAAAAAACCCACCCAAAATGCAAACACACACCAAAGTGTCCCTGTCCTACAATCCTCATCAGCATCCAGATCAGGTATCCTGCGGGCCTCCATCAGCCCCAGCTGCTAAAAATACTCTTTCACTAGATTAATTTGAGCTGGATTTGACATGAAGTCCAATTCCACAAACATCTTCTCAACGAGCAGCATCGATTTGTTCCCACCCTGTCCCGGCCGGCCGAGGCAAGGCATTCGTGGGATGGTGGACGCGGGACAGGGGACAGGAGAGGGCAGGAGAAGGAAGGAGGAGATGGCACTCAATCAGGAGGGACTTCGAGGCACGAGGAGATCCATCTGCAGCCAGCCCCCAGCTGTAGACCCCACAATTGCTCAGGTATTACTTGTGAAGCTCAAATCCACCCCCTCAAACATATCCACTTACTAAGACAACTCCAAGGATTTTCTGCACGTTCCCCCTTTGGAAAGGGGCGTTCGCTTCAGGTAAGCTATTCTTCATGTTAACCAAAACCAGGCTTTTAATGGATCTCCCTTTTTTCCTCCCCACCTTACAGGATTACAAAATCACAGAAAACCGCAGAAAAATCAGGCTTTCCAGGAGCAATTCCCTAGAGCAGCCCACATGGCTGAGGGACACCGTCACAACCGCAGCATCCCCGCCAGAGGCCAGCCTGGCAAACCTGTATTATTTTGTAATATAAGGAGCTATCCTGGATAACGTCCGAGCAGCTCCCCAACGCCTGACTCCGTACGAGACCGATACAGACGCTGTCCCGTGTTTCTGTAGCCGCACGTCCTACAGCTCTTGTTGCCCAAGCCAACAAACACAAAGGAGCTGGCAGGGCTCCCGCGACGCCTACACGCGGCGGGGAAATCAGCTGCGACTGCACATCCGCCAGCCTTCCCCTGCTCCGCTCCCACTACGGCACCGAGTCATCCCCCCCCTCCAACCAGCTTTTTCATGAATGAGGAGGAGAAACCTCCTCTGACTCGGCTAATGGAGGCAAAAAAAGGGAGAGTTTCTGCACAATGCAAAAAAAAAAAAGTATATAAATAAATAAAAATCTCTCTCCCCCACCGCTAAAGTTCATTTAAGCATAATCCAAAGCGCATCGCATTTGAGACTAATTCCCGCACCAGGCTGCAAATGGGCAAAGCTGGGGAAATGCTGTTTTCTAAGCACTTTTCGGGAATGAATCATCACCCTTCATAGCTACTTTAACCTGGTTTCTGCCGGAATGCCGGGAAAGCGCTGCACGTTGTAACGCGAGGCAGTGCCCGCTGGGAGCCATCCCATGCCCAGGGGACCAGCACATCCCCGGGGCACACCCCGAGCCCCGGCCAGCACCAACAGCCACCGGTGAGGGAATACCTGCCTACGCTGCTCACAGACCCCCTCCTAACAAAGTATTCCTAAAAACGAGTAAATAAATCCACCCCTTCGGAGGCCGCGGGATGCAGCCGCTGAGGAAGACGGCATGCCGCAGCTGGAGCATCCTATGCCCGCATCGCAGACGCACACACAATATTTAGGGGTTATTAAGCAGCCGGGGTGATGGATTTAAGCTCCGCGGGTGCAGGCAGGTCCTCTCCGCATTTCACCAGGCGGCTGCCCCACAGAACCACGCGCCTTTTCCCTGAGCAAAGCTGTCCCCAAGCTACGAGAGGGACTTCGACAGTCTCCGAGGCAGCAGAAAGCACAGCCCTTGCCTGGGCCTGAGTGTTTTCCCTGCAAGTTGTAGGAGTCGGGAGGGGGATGGGGGAGAGGGAAAGGCAGTTGATGCTTAAACTCAGCAAGAATAAAATGCTCCTCTGTAATGAAAAAAGGCATGACGCCTGACAAACGGGATTATGGAGATCCCCTCCAGAAAACCATCCCCAGCACAGCAAGTCGATACCTAATTAGCAGCATTACTTTGCCTGGCACCTTTGCCCAGGCAGGGTAGAGAGATGTTAAAAGCAAACATGGGAACTTCTTGCCCTCTGCTCCACGCCGGGTGCATCTGCACCAGGGATGCCCCCAGCACCCCCCAGCGATCGTGAGTACCCCACCAAGGATGCAACTGGGGCAGCACCAGTCCCCCCAGGAGCTGGTCCCAACATGTGGCCAGCCCCGACACTGGGCATCACTCAGATTTATTCAGCTCATTTCTGGCTGGCAGGATGGATTAACCGCCAGGAGACGCGGCTGGAGGGGGTGATGGATCCATCCGTGGTCCCGAAACAAGCCAAAACACCTTTTGGTGAGCCATGGCTTTGCCCGTGCTGACGGGAGCCGGGGCTCAGGACTGGGCAAGCAGCAGCAGCTTCTCTCCCTGAAACGAGAGGTTATTAACGATCCCTTCTGGACCAAAAAATAAAATTTAAAAAAATAAATTAAAAAAATCAATGAGACGATAAATTCTTGGCACAGAGCACAGCAGCACACCGAGCACCACCCTCCCCTGCTTACAGGTTCCTCCTGGCCAAGGACCAACGCCAGCTCAAAAAGATCCCCTGCAGGCTCCTTTTCAGGAGAAACACTGCAGTGCAGTAGCTGCTGGCCAGGAAAGCAGCCAAGCGAGCGCTTTCCCCCGTGCCGTGGTTCGGGCTGGGCCGGCCACTAAAGGCTCGGGGTCCCTCCGGCCCCACCAGCATGGCAGTGCCACCACCGTGCCCTACCCGATGCGCTCCTGCTCCATCTCCTCCATCTTCTCGGCCCGGGCGATGACTCGGTTGATGATCTCCTTCTCCTCGTCCGTCAGCTCCTCGCCCTTGCGCTGCCGGTCGGGCTGGCCCCCCCGCGCCGCCCAGCCGGCGGGGAGCCTGCGGGGCAGAGAGAGGGGTCAGGGCTTCGTCCACAGGTCATACGTGTGCACGCACGTGTGCGGGGGCAATCACCAGGCACCAATTCCCAAGCCCAGGGAAGAAGGGGTACGGCACCTCCCCACCCTCTATTCCAGCAGGACGCCTGCAAACGGCCCTGGCCAGCAGGTGGGAGCTCTTATTTCCATTTGGGGAGGGCTTCATATGGAGACACTTGTTTTGTACGAAGAAAACCAATTTCCTTTTGAAAATATTTCCATGTTAAGCGTTAACTGACACAGCTGATTTTGCACCCCGCTATCCAACAGGTAACACCGGGTTTGCCAGCCAGCTGCGGTGCCGGGGCGATGGCCGCAGGACTGGGCAGGTTTTTTTGGGTGTATTTCATCAAACATGGGAGTTTTTCCCTCTCCCAACATCACTTCCAAAGATCCTCTCGCAGAGCGAGCACAGCCTGGCCATCAGGCGGCTTTAACCTGGTGACAGGGTAATGTCTGCCACTCTCAGCAGAGGGACAATGCTAACGAAGGACACGAAAGCCAAACGCCTCTCCTCCCCTCATCCTACTCATCTAAAGACCTTTCCAGGGTCTTTTCCCCCTGGGCTGAGCAGACCCACACGGTTATAAACCTTAAAATTTATTAAAGCCCTACGCAATGTTACCCCAAATTAATTGCTTTTTTCTTGCATCCAGGGCAAGGATTTTCCTGTTCTCTCAAGACCGCTAGAGCAGCAGGTAAAGAGCAATAGGACGAAAAAAAGCCAAGTGAGATACTTACTGCTCCTTCTCACTGCTGGGAAGCACAGGGAAAGAGGAACAAGGATTAGGTGAGAAAAGGGACAAGGAGAGCTCAGTCCGGGCACAGCCAGTGTTCTCCCCACCCCAGGGGTGACGGTCCCCCCTCTCCCCAGCTCAGGGGTGATGGTTCCCCCTCTCCCCACCCCGGGGGTGACGGTCCCCGACCGCACACCCTGTTCCACCAGCTGTCCCCGCAGCTCCTCCAAAGCTGCATGAAGCAGCGAGCTCCGAACACAAGCTTCATCCAGCTCCTGCATCATCCAGGCACCCAAAACCAGCTCCCATCCATGGGTGCTGCCACCACCCATCCAGCCGGGATGGCGAAGTGCCACTTGGCGGGATGCATCCAGGCAGATGGATGGGGCTCCTGGTCAGCGCAGGGGTGTGTGCACACCCGTGGGTCTATCCCCACCACCTTTCTCAGGGGGGTTAGGAGGCAACATGGCAAAATACCCCCATCCGACCAGTGCAAACCCAGTTCCCAGTGTCCCCAGAGGAGGAACCAGGACGGCTGCACCCACATCGCCTCCCACTCCCGCGGACTCCCCTCCCTCCCGCAGCAGCAGCATCCCTGCGACCCCGGCTCCCTCCCCTCACCTGGCCCGGAGAGACATGGTCCTGTCGCTGGGGCACATCCACCGGTCAGAGCTGCCACCCACCACCGCGTCGGTCATCACCGGCTGCCGAGGAGACGCGGGGACAGGCGGAGTGAGTCTGGGCACACCAGTGCTCCGCCGACAAGTGCCAACAGTCCCTTTGCCTGTCTGTCCGTGCTCTCAGATAGCAGTGATGCTGACGAAGGTAACCTGGTGCTTTCAGACAGGCTGTAGAGGGGAAAAAAAAAAAAAAACCACCAAAAAACACAAAATCACATTGGGCAGGGCTCTGTTTTTTGCATTAAGAGGAGTGGTAGAGAAAAAAGAATGTCACTTGAGTCGCTGTCTCAATATCATGCACGAGATGCAAGAGCCTACAACCACCACCCTCCCAGGAGGGCGACACAGCCGCGCTCGGTGCGGATGTAATTAATGAGACACCCGACCTCACATTAATTATGAGGCTTCAGAGCTGGGAGGGAAGAGGGTGTTTCTGTTTCAGAGAAAAATGCACAAACTAGGAAACTTTCCCCCCAGACCCCAGCACGTCTCGCTGTCCTCCCCCAAACCACATTCCCTCCGCAACAAAACTCCTCTTTTTTTCATTTTTGTTTACTAAAAGTTTTTGCAGAGTGAAACCTGAAGAAGCACTGGAGAAGGATGCGGCAATAGGACCTGAACGCAATCTGCCATCTACTCATTTCCAAAAGAGTTAAAGGCAACGACCTTTTCAAACCCTCCTCCTTTCAGCAGAGCTGACAATTTTCATTTAAAAAAATAAACTGATGTAAAATTCAGAGCTTGAGTGCTAATTTATTCCCACTTTCTGGGGATGTTTCACCCTTCCACCCACTGCCCCTACTCACTGCATTGGGATGAGGATTGGATGGCAAAGCCCAAAGTGATGCCAACCAGCATCGCCCACGGAGCACGGATGGACCCATCCATCCCATCATCTCTCCTGGGGGAAAACCAGTGCTTTTACACAGGGGAACGCCGCAGGCATCCGAGGACAGGACCCATCCTCCTGCGCAGCCCCTCATATCCCTGCCCAGCCCATGGGGGTGCCGGGGGATGCTGCGATTACAAGTCACTGTCACACTTGGACCCATCTTGGGATGGTTCCCAAGAGCAGAGGGTGCAGCTTGTGGGTCCCGGGATGGCATCGCCCAGGAGACATGGCTTGCAAAGGGAAATGCTCAGGTCGAACCTCCCTTTACAGTCACCACGGGAGAAATAAAAGAGAAAAGGCAATCCATCCACAAAGGGGTGGGCTTTGCTGCAACACTAACGAGAACGCAAGGAGGATACGACTTGTTCCTTCTCTAGGGCCCCCCCCACCGATGGGGAAGTTTCTGTGAGCTCAACTATTTCCCCCATCTGCGCATTTTTCCCCATCATCCATCTCCTCTGCGCAGCCGGCACGGGGTACCCGCTGGGATCCCCCCGCAGCAGCCGCCTCCCGCCTGCATTGCTCGCAGCACCTGCATTTGAATTGCCTTCTCCTGCCTGCAGCAGAACTGGGGGAAAAAAAAACCCAAAACCNGAAAATATAATTCCCATCCTTCACTGTTTGCTCTGCAATATTGCAGGGGTTTCTCCATCAGTCTCTGAAGAGTCGTCAGAGATTTGAGGATCACCTTTGCTTCGCTGATAACTTCCAAAAATACAGATATATATTAAAATTAAAAAAAAAATAGTGAAGCACGTGGGGTAATTAGTGCTCCACTGGTTTCATACAGCGCCTATTCCTGTGCCAAACCAGAAGGCTCTGATTGACAAGGTCGGTTAAATAAGCAAATTGTTCATTTACATCCCCACCTCCACAATCTGCACTGCAGCATCACACTCCTGCCGGGGATTTTAGGGTCCTGCTGCGGCTGGGATTTGGGGGAGCTCTCACGGGGGTGCACACAGACTTAATGGGGTGCCCTGGATGGGCAACACCGTGCCACCAACACCCATTTTGCGGGAGATGGGGATAAGTCCCTTATCCGGTGTATAAGGGACTTGCCCAAGGTCATGCAGAGCCGAAGCGACCACCCAGGCCCCGAAAAATAGGGAAAAATCCCTGGTTTTTTCCCCAGCAAAGAGGGCAGTGCAATCACCAGCACTTCAGCCAGGGGGGAGGAAAACTCCTTCCCTCAACTAGAACTTTCTGCTAATAATAGAGAGGCCGCGGGTGTTTCGCTTTGTTGCGGATGGAGAAGAGCCCGGGGACGGCTCCTGGAGGAATACACAAGCCTCTCCCTCCTCCTATAAATAATAGATTTTGAAGGTCTACTTTGCATTACTTCCAGCAACTACTCTTGCTTGTCCTAATGCTTGGTTCTGCATTTTTAGCGCACAGTAAAGAGCAAAATAACAGCTTACAGCGGCTTTCCCCCCCTGCCCCTCCACCCTGCCAAATCCTTGCTGACGAGCAAAAGGATGTGGCAATCCAAGTGGTGATCGACAGGGAGACAGCAGCATTTAGTTAATGAAATGGAAATATCCCACTCTAGGAGGATGCCAAGACCTTCCAGGGTTGGGCTGTCCCCAAAGGGTCCCAGGACCTGCTCCCCCAGGTCCCTCTGGTCCCCGCACAGCGCTGGATGCTGGAGGTTCCCCAATGGCAAGGGGGGTTCAGGAGGAACGGGGTGGCGGCTCCCGCCAGCGTGAACACGGCGTGTCCCAGGCAGCGCCAGGAATAGAAGCGAGGTCTTAATTTCTGGCCTTAAGGAAGAGCCGCGTGACTCTAATCACGCCGCTCCATTACTTCTGTATGACGGAGCCCATGAATTTGAGCGCGCCTTAATAAAAACGGACTGAACGTCTTCCGTGAATCACTCCGCCTCTCCCCGAGCCGCCGGCGCCGTCGTCCCATGCGCAGGCACCGCTCGCTCCCAGCCAAGAGGTGCCCATTCACGGCACCAAGCCCTGTCCCGGCAGGTCCCCCTCGCCCTCCAGTAGCCCTGGGCCACCAGGGAAAGGTAACTGGAGCCCCACGGCACGAGCCCATCCTGCCTCATGGGCACCAGGAGGGACACAGGGCTGCTGGTGCCCATGGCAGGACCCAAAGCCACCAGAGGGACCCACATTGCCACCAGCAACCAGGCATCTGCAGAGGGAGAGCCTTACAGGGCTGCCCAAACACGCTGGCTTAGCCACCTGGAAATAACATACCGGGCTAGAAAACAGAAAAATTCGGTATTTTAAAGACTCCCAGTGCAATAATCGGGTTTTTACGGTGAGCTCAACATTTCACACTTGGTGGTGCCTGCAGAGATCGTCTCCACCAGCAAAGACACTGACACAGGCAACCTATTTCTCCAGCCTTCTCAGCTCTGCAATGCAGCTTTCTTAAATATTGAATAAGTCTGCTGCTCTACACCACCTGCCAGTGCCAATGATGAGGTAATTTTTGCATTGACAAAGCCTAATGCGATTAATCTGGTTTGAAAGAGCAGGTTTTCGAGCCCGTCTCCATTCATTCGGCGAAACGCTCTCGCAGACAGAGCATCGGCAGCAGCTTGTTATTCACAGCCAGTAGCCAGACCCCAAACAAACAACCCAAACCGCCACTCGGATGCCAAGTGAGAGATTATTTCTGCATGTCATCACCAAACAGGAGGGTTTTGAACTCGAACGGATCCAAGCAGCATCCTCCGTCAGGCTGCTGGGATTTTCACACCAGCTCCAAGGCCAGCCTGGGCACGGGAGCTGGTTTATGCTCCCCAGCGGGATGGGGGAACTGGGGTTGGGGAGGGAAAAAATAGGGTGCAAGTGTGCGATTGCCTGACCCCACACCCAGGGAGAAGGGGTGGATATTTTGAGGTGACAAGGACCCAGTAGGACCCCCCCAAGCTGAGCAATGAGAAGAGCGAATGCAGAAGCCAGGATGTGTCGGAAACCCTGGAGACGGGAACCGGGAACCATGCCTCCCCACCTCTCAGCAGGCACATGTGTCCCCAAACACCGTTTTTAGCTGGAATTCTCTCCCAGTGACATTTATGGTGACGTAGCGGTGACATTCGCCACCAACTCACGAATCCACCAGGACCGGATCCTGCCCTCTCCTCCACAGCCCAGCACCGGTGCCTGGTGTCCCCAGGGACCCCGTGTCCCAACCACAGACACTGGGCACCCCGTGTCCAGCCCTATCCCGAGCATCCTGCAACACCTGGGCTCTGCCTTTCCCAGGAAAAAGAGTCTGCCCAGCGCAGGAGCCACGTACACCCCACAGCATCCCCCGTGGTGTACGTGTGTGGCTGCCCGAGCCGAATGCGGGGTGCTCACTCCCCGCCAGGGTCAGGCAGGATTTGATACTATGGGATTTACATGCCAGGAGAGGGAATAAAAAGGTGTAAATAGCCCCAAAACAGCTGCTGAAGCAGCTGTGGAACGCTGCAAAATAATCAGCAGACCAGATGGAGGGGCAGGAGGAGCAGCCCAGCCCCTTGGGGTCCCACGCACCGAAACGCCCTCAAATCCCAACGTCCCCAGGCAGGCAGGATCCGCGCTTCATCTCATCTCGGATGGAAAGCATTTTAGAAAGTTTGGGCAAAATTAGACAAGCTGCTTTATGGATGGTGCTTCAGGAAACAGCCCACGTTCAAGGCTTGCCTTTAAAAAAAGAATGGAGAGAGGCAGATCGCAGCTGGCAGAAACGCGTGGAAGTGGCAAATGGAAGCTGCTTGGCCTGGAGCCACCAGGACAGGTCTGGCATCGGGGCACGGGACAGCAGGACAGGGACTCCAGATGAAGCACGGAGCGGCCCACAGCCGTGGCAGCGCACACAGTTGTGCTTCCGTGGGGACTCACGTGCCCCAGCCACCCGGCAACGCTGCTCCGGTGCGAGGTGGGAGCAGACCCCAGGGCACGGAGCCCTCCCACCGCACTGCGGCAAAGCCAGGGGGGTCCTGGAAATTCAGCTTTCGGGAAAGACCCATTACCAGCTAGTCCTAAACCCAGTCTTTTCATCCTTTGTCCCCGTGCCAGACCCTTACAAGGAACTGAGGCCCCACAATGTCCCAGCCCAGCTTTGCACCAGTTGGCAAATCAAGGCAAATGTGGCCCCACAGGTACGGATGGTGATGGCCACAGTCCACAGGTGACAGAGATCCATGGATTAGGCATACAAGAAATGCAAAGCAATGAAAGTCCTGGCCCATCTCTGGTTCCCCAATCCCATGGCTGTCCCCATGATCCCAGCCGGCAGCAGCCTGTCTGCAGCATCCATCCATCCACCCAGCCCCAGCCCCATGGCACACCAGGATGGGACAACTGTGACCCGGCACACTGGTCGATGGTACGGGGCATTCACCCACGGGGCTGCTCCTGCCTCCACTGGCCTCCAGAAAAATCCATGCCACAGCCCAGCCTGGAGCAACAGGGCTAGGAGCCCTCCCAAATCCTGATGCCCTTGGCTTGGCCAATGCCTCTGCCACCTTTAAATTCACATAAGGTGCCGAAAGATGCCTTTTTTACACCCCTTCTCCTTAATTCCCAGCTCCCTGCCATCCTCCAGACAAAGATCCATCCCAAGGCAGCTGAGCAGCAGCACACAGTCAATTTTATTTAAGCAGCACGTTGACATTTCCTCCAGCAGCTCCTTCCCAAACCAAACACCATTATGATGCTGTCATGAGGATTTACTCCTGTTGATTAATTGCAGGAAAGACAATAGCATGGAAAAAAAAAATAAATCACTTCTGGGTTTGTATGACTTACCCGTGGCTGCTGGAGCTGGGGGTCTCCGGCCAGGCGATGCCCGAGCGCACCCCAAGCCTACACGATGCTATTAAATGCAGCAGCGGCGCTGCCATCGCTCCCCTCGCCGCGGCAGAGCTGCTCCGAAGGCTGCTTAGCAACAGATCGCTGCACCGCTCCAGCACGCCGCCCGCAATTCGGGCACTGCCGAGGACAGGGCATGTGCCCGGAGACGCCAGGATGGACCAGCCCCATCAGGGATGCTGGCAGGAGGACGGCACAGGGGCTCCCATGCAACAGCAGCAGCTGAAGGAAGTTTAGCGATGGGAAAAGGCTGGGAAGTACACACCAACCTGGTAATGAAAAGCGCAATCGGAGGCGGCAGGTCCTGATCGCTGCCGGAAGCGGCTTCCCAAAGGCAGTGACAGTCCCCACAAGATGCCCCAGCGGTGGTTGAGGACCACAGCGTCACGCTGCGCCACAGGATGCACGCCCCATCCCCAGACCATGTCCCTGGGTGAAGGATGCTCAAGATGCAAACCTGCCCTCCTGGGGGGGCAGCAGGGATGCCCAGCCAGGACCAGAGAACCCAGACACCCCATGACAGGCCTGTACTGAGGGGGCCCCCCCGGCTCCACAAGAGCCACAGGGAGCCCAGCCACCAGCAGGGAGAAGCACACAGCCACCGAGCTCGGCATCTGCACCACCCCGGGAGATGCCGGGCTCCCAGCTTCCCCAGTCACTAAACGCAGCTCCTTTCTCTCCCCACACACCCTCGTTAAGCAACTGGTTTCATGCAGCCAGACCTGTCCCCCACCACTGACGCATTGGGCCCAACGGGGAGAGCCTGTACCCCCCTCCCGGGGCTGGAGGAGAGCGATGCTGCTCAGCCCCATGCCGGCACTGACGGGGAGGGGGCCAGGGCATCTTCCAGCACTCGACCGTTTACCCACCGGGGTCATTGCTATAACCCACCGGGGTCGTTATAACCCACCGGGGTCATCGTTATAACCCACCGGGGTCGTTAGCCACTCCAGCCACTCCTCAGTCTCCAGCTTTAAGGAGGATGGGGGGAATTAGGCTGGTCTTGGGGGCAGAGCTCTCCTCCCCACCCAGACCTTGAGTGCTCAGCTGGGACCACCTGGAGCAATTCATTACCTATTATCACTAATTGGCAATGACTGCAGTGACATCACCACCTGCCTGCGGGCAGGAGGAGGGCAACCGGCCGGGGCCACCAGTAGCCCTGGTGAGCAGAGGGTCCCTGCTGCCAGCACAGCCCCCGGGACCTGCAGCAGCACAGAGGACCATCTCATTTTCAGGTCTGAGAGAAAGTCCCTCAAAACTTAAGCACAAAAAGAGACTCTGGAGCTGTGAGCCCCCTCACCTTTCCTCAGCAATTTTTCCTCCCCTTGTCCTTTCTGATACTGGGGAACATGTAACACCGGCACACGCGTACCCACGCGGCCGTGGAGGCGCAGCAGAGTCCCGCAACGGGCTCCTGGCTTTCACCTTCGTTGCAAAGGGCGCTTCCACAAATAAAACATGCTTTTTCCCCGTTCAGCATGCTTCTCAGCTCTCCTCGGGAGCCGGGGCAGTGCAAAAGCAAGCCTGCGAAGGAAGAGGAAGCAGACCAGAAGTCTGGAGGCACTGCCCAGCGGGGGTTGGTATTTGCATCCAGGTGGGTTGCAAATAATGGGGTTGGTGGGTCTGATGCAGGGGAGCTTCGCTGGCGGCCCATCCCGCGAACCACGCACGCAGGTGATGGCAAACAGCTCCCACCGCATTGCCTGGGTATGGCACAGCTCTGCCGGAGGCGGCTGGCGCCCGCCTGGCTGCTGTGGGCCAGCATCGCCCACCCAACGCCGCTCTCCTGGGGGATGCCACGGCGATCCCCAATTTAGCACGTGGGGCTCAGACCCACAGCCCCACATACCCCGGGCTCATCCCCACAGAAGGGCTGAACGCAGATCTCCTGAGTCAGCCCCTACAGCAAAAGTGAGCAGCTCTCTAAATCCCTACCAGATGAAGGATGCATCATCAAATAAAGCCCAGTATCACCACATTAACAATATTTATTTTCAGGCTAAGCTGCAGCCTGGGCTTTTGATACCAGTAATTAAAGCAAATGGCTCATCTGTTATCATCTTTGCATCCCTGGAGCCAACCGTCCGCGTTTCGAAGCCCCATATTATCTTTTTTTATTGCAGCCTCCCAGGAAGGGAAGGATCAGGCTGATCCATACACACTTTTTAGACCCCTGGAGTGGCGTAGCACGGACCAAGCCCAAAGCAGAGCCACAATCGGGGCAGTCACCTTGCTTAGAGCTTTTTAGCAGCGAAATGAAGAAGCGTTAATTGCTCAAAGACAAATTGCTGCTCCAGTTTATACCCGAGATGAGGATTAATAAAAAGACATCAGCAAGAAAGACGACGAGATCCCCTCTCTGAAACAACCTGTCCCTGGGAACGGCAGCATCAGCAGCCTCAGCCTGTTTCCCGAGGTGGCTGGGTTTGCCTCCAGGAGGTTTTTAATGCTGTTTGCAACACTTTTTGCGCGTCCTGGGAAAGGAGCAGAGAAGGCAACTGGCGAAAGCCCCTGAGCCAGCGCCGAGCCGGGCAGCGATGCCCTTCCAGAGCCCGTTTTGGGAGCAGAGAACCCAAAGCACCTTTGCAGCATCTCTCCGCTCCGGGGCCAGCACGCTCGCCGCATCCCACCGCGGCCAGACGCCCAGGGATGGGGCTCAGCTCCCACCGCCATCGCGGCTCTCCCTATTCGTGCTCCGGGGACGAAGATAAGAGCCAATTTCAGGGGCTTAACCGCCATTCCCCCCCCCC
>VXBO01014670.1:1126236-1140371 GCA_013400135.1 Rhinoptilus africanus
CTCCATTCCTCCCCTTCTCCCATTCCATCCCCTCTTCATCCCTCTCCCATCCACATCTCCCGTCCCCTCTCCATCCCCCCTCAACCCCTCTCCATTCCTCTTCCAACACCTCTTCATCCCTCTCCCATCCTCACCTCCCATCCCATCTCCACCCCACTTCCATCCCATCCCTCTCCATCCACCCGGGACAGCAGTTTTTTGCACACACATACACATTTCCTGGGAGAGACTGGGCTTTAGGCACCCGCCCCAGCCCTGCCCGCAGCCCCCCAGCTGCCTGCACCATCATCCCCCCACCTGCACTTGGGGGTCCTTCCCCCGTACAGCACCAGCCAAAAGCTGTGGGAGCCGCCTGCCTGGCTGCGCTCCCCATCACCGGGGGTTTGGCTCTTCCACTCGGGTTTAAGCAGCACAGAGGATCCCACAACCTGGTGGTTCTTGCCCAAATTAACCCTAAAGACCAACCTGAGGCCCCTGCACAAGTGGGGAAGGCGCTGCCTCTGGCCAAGCTCTACAGTGACTTTAGCAGAGCTCAGACCTTCAGGGGAGCACAGATCCCGCCTGCAGGCACCATCGCTGCAGGGAACGGGGAAAGCAAGCGGTTTAGAGCACAGAGGGAACCCTGTTCCCAAGCTGAGGCACCCATAGCTTCATCAGCAGCCTGAACCCACCTCCAGGCACCTCCTTGCACCTCCCAGTCGGAGGCTTCCGACCTCCTTCCCTCCCCATGCCAAGGGTGAGGGACTCAGCTCTCAGCCGGGAGCTGAAGCCGGGCCAGGCTGGGATGGAGCCCATCTCACCAACATACTTTTGTGCCAAGCTCCTCAGCTCCAGCAGCCCTGTTTTACCCGCTCTCAATATTCCAGGGGGGGAATCATGACAGCCCTCGGGCTTTCGTGACTTTCCAGAAGACCTCCTGCCAGTTGTTCCTGCATCATCTCTTGCCAGGTGAAGCGAGGTGGACAGATCATCTGCCGGCAGGAGGGGATGGAAATCTGTCAAATCTGGCCTGACACCTCAGCATGAGGAGCCGAGGAGGGAAATTTAATGAAAAAGTTTGACAAAAGGATGCTGTGAGATGAAGCTGAGGGGGCGAGTCGCGGCTTTGGGCTCCCTCCGCGAGCAGGAGGAGACCAACAGGCTTCGAGCAACACTCAGCCACAGCCAAGGATGCAGCGCCTGAGTCGGGGGGAGAAGGAAAGTTTCTCATTCCTGTATTTATTTCACCATTTCTATATAAAAGATTTCTAACCAGTGGCAAGTAAACCCTTTGCGAAAACCCTGCGCTTCTTTTGATTTAAAAAGAAATCCCCGAAGAGACAGAAATCCTTGAAGGATTGAGCAAGTTCCTGCCTTCGGCAAGGAAAGTATTCCGCCACTCAAGGTTGAATCTTGATTGGCATTCACCTAGGTGCTTGATGGACACCTTCTTCTCTTCCAGGCTCAACTACGTATTTTTATTTAGTGAAAGAATGCCTGGCTTATGCTAAGTAGTTGGAGAGACAAGCAGAGTGCTTTCAAGCTGATATGTCTTGACACCTTCCTTGGAGATTCGCAAAAAAGCAGCAGCATGTGCTGAAATTTGAAAATCAGATCTAAAACCTGCTTTCCAGAAAGGAAGAAAGCAACACCTGCAATTCTCTCTTCTGAATACCTGACACTTTCACTCCCCTTTTTTAGCCTGACTTCTAAAAATAAAAGAGCCGGTTTGATTTTTGTCGAATTATAAATACATTTTGGCAGTCTGGCATCGCCTGCAGCAGATCAAAGCATTGGAGTTTAATTTATTTATTTCCTCCCAGCTTTATTTTTACGTCTGCAAGCCCTCTAATTCTCAAGGATTTGTCATATTTCCCCTTGTGATCCAACACAGCGTGCAGCAAAATGCTCCGTTCAGTCCCAGAGCCGTCCTTTCTGGAGGCTCAGATAGAGCCTGTCTGCGGTGCTTGGCCCCTGGCTCCTGCCCGCACGCTCAAGTTCAAGTGAAGAGGCAAAACTCCCAGAGGTTTTTTAGAGCATCGCAGCATCTCCCTGCTCGAGGTCGCGAAAACTCAGGCTGGATGCACCCAGGGCAGCGCTGCATCGAGCGAGTCTCCATCCTGTGGTACCCACGGTTGGGTACCACGGTCTTGGCCTGCTTGCCATCAGCAACCCCACTGATTTCCATGGGAATAACTGAGGAATAAAACCAAGTTCATGGCTACAGACAGCCCCAGGCACCAAATGAGCACCAGAAGCAGACAGGGAGGCTGCGGGGCTGGGCTCTGCTTCACCTCCAGCTGTCTCCCATCCTCAGCTGCAGCCAGTGCCGGGAATGGAGCTGGGGATGGAGCCAGGGATGGAGCTAGGGATGGAGCCGGGGATGGAGCGCTTTCCCTCAGGACAGCATGGCCACACAAGCACAGCCTGATGTCAGGGCACTGAAAACACGGCAGCATAGGCATTTTAAAACATCAGAAGCATGGCACATGCCATATTCAACTATTGCCACCTTTGGACCGCTGGGATGCTCTGGGAGGAAACCCTTGTTTTATAGCCCAATTAGTTGCACCTAATTGCAGTGCTGGGCAGGAGATAGGGAGCAGTGAGCCAGCGCCAGGCTGGGGTTATCTCTCCGATGTCTGCAGAGTCGGCCAGTCCCCTGGAAAAAAAGAATATGAGCTTTATAAAACATTTTCTTTAATGTTTTTAATTAGGATTAAAAGCGTTCCAGTGGAAATCTATAAACTCTCAGAGCTCGAGCACAGGAAAGCTCAGGGCTGAATAACAGCTGCTGTCGCTGTCTCCAATACTGGGAAAAATAAACCCGGAGCACGTCAAGCTTCCCCCTTGCAGCCACAGCTCCAAGCACGGTTGCATGCGTTAAATTAGAATGATTGATGGCAGCTCGGGCACCCAAGAGGGCATTTTCCGCTTCTGTAAATCACTAAAAGCCAAGCTACTCCCCCTCCTCCACCAAGCCCGCCTGGCCACAGATCCCGACGGATGCCCCCAGGAGCTCCCGGGGATGTGATAGCAAGAAACACGCGCCACCCCCATCATAACTCACCGCCGACCGCCTCAGCATGGGCTCCCCTTCGCACCCAACCCAAGTGCTTTAGTGCTGACTTCAGGATTTGACACGTGAGAGAGATGGGAAAGGACCCACCTCCCGACACCCGGAATCCGTAACCTGCCGCCCAACGCAGCCAGCGTGGCTCTGCTCCATTACATCGCGCTTTGGAGAAAGGGGTGGAGGAGAAAAGAGGGAGAGGAGGATGGAAAAGGCGATGATGGTCACCAGCTTGAGCTTTCCGGGCAGGGTGGACCCTGGCAGCTGAAACTGGGGAGGTTGTGCCCAGCGCTTTGGTGAACAGAGAGTTTCCACCTACTTTTTCAAGAAGACAAAATGCCAAAGCAAGATTTAGGCCAGAGCCGGAGAAAACCATCCCTTGGACTCTCCCTCAGGACCAGCACGGGATGCAGCCGAATCCACGCTATTTAATTAACACCTTGTCCCCCTCCAGCCCGAGCTCCTGCCAGCTCCGAAAATAATGAACGAGGCACAAGCCAGAGGAGACAGTCTCGATTAATCCCCTTGATTCAAGTGCTGGAATGAAAAAAAAAAAAAAGACATTAAAAAGGAAAGGACAAGAAAGCAAGTTTTCCCCCTTGTCACAGGGACATCCAGCTGCTCCAAGAGCTGGTGATGGGATTTTCTCTTCTGCAGAAGCAGTGGCTGGAGAAACAGAGGAGGAAAAGCAACTTGTGAGGTCTCTGCGACATTTTTAACCATTCCCTACGTCCCTTCACAGCATCTCAGCCCTTACCGGCCCCATCCCGGCCCCAGCCCTGCCAGAGAAGCAGGAAAGCATCGACAGCGCGGGAACTTCAGCATCCCACCCTGCTCCCACCATCGTAGGTGCTGGCAACCCCAGGAGAAAATTCCCCTCCCCAGCTCACATACTGCCTCACCCCAGAGCCACCAAGTCCCAAGAAAACCCACGAGCACCCCAAATCCCTCGCCAGCGCCCCTATGTCCCTTTCCCTGCAGGGGCTCGGGCAGGACGTGGACCCCCAGCCCAGCCGGAGGGCTCAGCCCACGGTCCCAGCACCGACACACAGCCCCGAGCTCAGCTGGCCCAGCTCAATCATGTAGGCAGCTCATTACACTCTTTTAATAAGATATGTGCTAGTTTTACATTCATTTCTCATTTCTGATAACGTTTTGTCCTATATAACTGCACTATTATCCTTGACGAGGTGAGGGGAAGAATGTATTTCCTAAAAGACTGCCTGCATTAATTTTTCAGTAAGTGCCATAAAAGATTTAATCTCCAGCTCCTCTTTTGTTAATGGGATTAGTATAACTTATTTACTGATTTAATTAATTAGCATGCCTTCCACTCAGCTGAGTACAACGTTTCAGAAACTTACTGGTTTTGGCTGAGAATAACTGGGCTTCATTTCATTTTAGAGACTGCAAAGTGCCCGCGCCCGTAAGCTTCGAATTGTTTGCATTAATTCTGATCGGGCGCATTGAAAAGAGGGGGGGAAGGAGTTTTATCTCCCCTTCAACCCATGAACATGGAGCACGGGCTGTACTACACCATTGCCAATATATATTTGATAACAACAGTTGTTGCTGCTGGTAACACCCTCCAGGGCCAGGAGGGACCCGCTCCATCCCACGGCAGTTGGAAGGACCTACCTGCATCCCACCCACCCCAATCCCTGCGCACCCAGCTACGCCACATCCTCGCTAAATGAGTGGGTTTATTAATTTACCCATCTCCCATCCCCTCTATAGCCCAGGGCAATGGTGCTCGGGGGCATGGGGTGCCCACAGAGGGGTCCCGAGCCACAGCCCCCGGGGCTGGGGGACCAGCACCCCCCGATGCTTCTTCCATCGCTTTATATAGGTCACCCTGTGCTCGGCGGCGCGGCAGCCACGCTGGCAGCGGGGGAGGTTGGACTTCACACTCTTGCTCTCCGAGCTGCTTTTCTAGGTCACCAACCCACAGCGGTGTATTAAAATAGAGTCTCTCCACTTCCCATTTCCCACGGCCGTAGGCTGAGATGCCTGGGCTGTCGCAGCCGCCAGCCGAAGGGGAAGAGGTGCCAGAGGGCGGCTGCGAATCCCAGGTTCTGTGCAACGCCCCGTACTCGCTCCTCCGGGCATCTGCAGCGATGCACGGGGTGGGCTGGGGGAGGCAACGCTGCATCCCCCAAATAAGCAACTCCAAGAGCATTGGGGTGGGCGCAGCAAGATGGGGACACCACCAAGGTGGGTCAGGGAGCCCAAACAGGGACTGGGTGCCCAGCCCTGCTCCTGGGGGTGATGCTGTCCCCAACCCCGGCTCCCCGTGGTGCTGGGTCTCACCTCCATGCCCCAGCTGGTGCCCAAGGATAACCACTCCCTGTATATAAAGACATAATGGATACCAGCCCCCATCTCAGCTTGTGACCTGCAGCCTCCAGCAGCGATTTTTTTTTTTTTGTTCGATCTGCAATAATTAACTCACAGCAAATAGCGATGTCCAGGCAGGCGGCCACATTCCCAACCAGGCACAGAAACCTGGAAACACTCTCCTGCAGAGAGGTGAGCTGCTCTGCTTTGAAGCAGAGAAGCATCGCCCCGCTCTTATCTCACTCCTCATCAGCTTCCAAATGGAAATTTTACACCGTGAAAGAAAAGCCTGGCCCGGCAGCAAGCGGCAGCCCGCAGGTGTCTGCTCGCTCCGCAGCCCAGCTGGAAGAATATCTTCCCATTCTGCCAAAAATCGCAGGCAGAGTTCAGCCGGCGGCTCCCCCATCCCTCCTGAGCCAGGGAATTGCAGGCAGAACCCAGGCGGGGAAGCAGAAAGGCTGCTGGGGTGGCGGGGGTGGCAGCACCAGGCCACCGCGGCGCTTCCCACCGAGTCACCGGAGACGCCACCGCCGCTGCTCCTGACCCGGACCGACGGCATCAATAACTACTTGGTTTTTCAAGTGGTGGTGAGCGCGACCGCTGGCTGTTTCCCCTGGCAGGGCACCCTCTTGGGATCATTTCTCAGTGTTTCTCTTCCCTTTGGTTCTTCAGATGCGCTGTTTCCTGCCCCCTCGGTTTGCTGCTCAGCCCCTTGTTTCAAGATTTCAACCTGGGCAGAAGGTTCCCTCTTTCGAGAAAGGAAAACAATACTTTAAACCCCCAAGGAGCCTTGTGGAGGCATTCCCGTCCCACCAGACCCACTGTGCCTGAGGGATGAGGTCCCTTCCTCAGCCTGTGCAGGGCTGTAGGACAGCAGGTTTTGTGCGGACGCATCTCTGTGCCGTACACACTCCCTTTTCCATATGAACCCACAGCAAAAGACAGGTCTGAACGACCCAAAAAATCTCTATTCCTCACCTGGCAATCGAGAGGTTAAATCAGTATGTGTTATGCTCACACGGGGAGCAAGCAAGAGGGGACCTTTTCCAGAGAGCGCAGCTTGTTTAACAAGCTCAGAAATCAATACTGCCGTCAAGTCCTACCCAAACGACAGCGTGAGCGAGTCACCGCTGCAAAGGGATTTGGCTGTCGAGTCTTCCCAGCACAGAGTGATTTGCCGGGGCCAATCCCAGGGGCAAATCCCAGCCCCAACGGGAAGCCCTGGGGGGAGGCGGAGGGTCCAGGGGGTGGGATTGGGGTCCCCGGGGAGCAGCAGCTCAGCATCCCCTCGCACCCACGGGACACGCTCCGTCCAAAGCCACCAGCAGCCACCTCACACGAAGGGCTGGTTTCCAGCTTGCTTTATTTCCCAGCAAAGCCTGCAGGCTATCGATTGCCGCTCGGGCGCTGCTGCCTTGAGGGTAATGATTTGCTTTGAAAAATTAAAGCAGCAGCAGTTGAGTTTCTCACGCGACGCGGAGGCCGGGGCTGTGAGCGGGAAGGTTGCTCAGCCGGTAACGCAAGGGTTTAACTCAGGAGCTGAAAACTGGCTGGTGGGAGCTCCCAGGACATGCCGATGGTTTATTTACAGCTGCCCTCGCCACCAGCATTGCCCTGCTTTGGGAAGAAGCCCAGCAGACATCCCTCATCCCGTGCTACGAGCAGCCTGCCGAGATGCTCCACCTGCCCAGCAAGGACAAGCAGCTCCTCGCAGCCGGCCGCGGAGAAAGCTGGAGCCTCTGCAATTCTGCCAGCACCTGGGAAGGGTTAAACCTGGAGTATCGCCGCAGGAATAATCTCGCCAACACCTGCATCTCATCTGCAGGGAAGGGAGAGGAGAGTTTTTGAGATAAGCCAGAACTAGTTGTTTTGATCTTTAGTGCTGTGGAGTCTTATGGCTGCTGCTTAAAGGAAAAACAACCTCCGAGCGGTGTGATATTCTTGAGTACAAAACCCCTCAGGGCAAACGGCAGGCTGAGAAAAGCTCCCTAGTAGCTGACTTGTATTCACGCTCGATTCTGTTAACCTGGAGAAAGAGGGCCCTAGTGAAAAAGCCCAGGTTCAGCCTGAGCATCCTCCCAGGAGGGTCCTTGTACGATTCCTCTCCCAGGAGAGATGTGCAGAAGGTCAGAGAAAGTCACCCAGATCAGACCAATAAATGCAAGTTACTCATCGCTGGGCAAACTGCAGCCGGTTAGCTGAGATCGATAGCTCTGATGTTTCCTACTGAAGATAAAATGCTGCTATGAGACTCGTGACCCAAGAAAGGGGCGCAGCATGGAAGCCGTATAATAAAATGCTGGGTGTTCACTGGACAGACAGACCCACATGGCCAACGTCCCTCACGGACACAACAGCAAGTGATTTACTATTGTGTCACTGCAGAAGATCCACTTTCCGTGTGGGGATTTGCAGGCTTTGCTCTGACCCTGGGCAGCAGCATCTCACCAAGCAGCGGCTCCTGCTATAACATGGCAAGGGCAGACCTTCCCGGCTCCCCGGCAGCAGGGACGACTGCAGGCAAGAGGTTTAAGGCAGGACACAGATGGCTTGAGCTCAGCGCTTGGCTTGACGCTCCTCATTCCATCCCATTCCCCAAAGGATGCTCCAGCATGAAGCCACCGGTGCTGGGCTGTCCATCCGCTGCGGGGTCACAGGCAGCACCTTCCCACCCCATACTCCAGTGGAACCATAAATGCACCTGCAAACCCTGATCTGAACTTCCAGGCAAAACCTGACTGCAATTTGCAGTTCTTTCCCAGAGGATCAGATCCGAGTGTTTTGGTGAGTTCGATCTTTGCCTCAGCAGGCACGGCCAAGGTCAGAGACGGGTGCTCCCTTCCAACTATTGAACTGGGAAATTATAAGACATAATAAACACATTCAAGAGATAACTAAGGAAGAGTAAGTGACTTGGCAACAGCTACAGCCCGCACCCAGACAGAGATTTGGCCGGAGGCAGCAGAAGGTCCCCCGAGCACCACCAGGAGAAGGCTCCCTGTTAATGCCAGCACCGCGCCGGCTGATGGATTAGCAGTGACAGCCCAGAGCCCCGCGGCAGTAAATCTCCACACGTCCACGAAAGCTAGCGGAGATTCACAAACTGGTGACTCCAGGTGAGAAGCCAGTCCCATCTCTGCATCCCTGCTCAGAAAGCTAGAGACACAGCAGGGAGGAAGAAATCCATCCGTGAGGAGCATCTGCCTGGGGTTTAGCACGTCGGTGCCAACAGCACCAAAGGCTGGCACCAATGAAAGGATGGCATGGATTGGCCTCAGTGCAAGAAAAACTTGCTACCTCCATCCTGATTATTTTCTCCTTACAGAAAGTCAGCGTTGACTGCAGCAAGATGCCATCCAGGCTTGCAGGGAGTGGGATGGAGAAGGCATCTCTGCAGGTTGGGAACACCGGCAGATGGAGAAGGCATCTCTGCAGAACAGGAACACCAGCACTGCTGAGAGCTCAGGAAGTGACAGTCAGGACCAGCCTGTCACTAAATTAGCAGAGGCAAATGTGCACGTTGCAACCTGCTCCATCATCCGTCCCACTCTCCTGCAAAGCCACCCAAAATATGGCCTGTCTACAGCCGCGTCTCCCTGGGGTGCCGGCTGAGAGCTGCATTCGACCACTCCCAACACTCCCTCACAGCGACTCATCTCAGAAACATTTTTGAAAACTATTTTTTCTTCCAGGAACAGATTAAAGTGACCTGAGTTCCAAGACTGCTGAGGTGCACCTGCATCCACTGAACAGACCCTCCTCATCCTCACAGCTGAGGTCTGCACAGCCAGTGCTGGCCTCATCCCTTTGCCCCGCAGCCCTCTCCTCTCCTCTCCTGGTCCCCGCAGACGGTCTGAAAGTGTTTCTAGAAGGATGAGTGGGATTCCAGGACATGGCTGGATGCGGCCACCTCTTGCCTGTGATCACCAGAGCAAGAGCTGAGCAGCCTCCTTCCTGCTTAGGAAGCAAAGGGAGTTACGTGTCTTCCTTAATCTGTCTTCAGCCAAAAGCGGCGGCTGTAAATCTGTGGCCGAGCTGCAGCCCCGGCGTCCCAATGACATCTCAGGGACACCTCAGCCACAGCTCCGACACGTGGTGGACGGTGCATCCTGATGGGTGGCCTAAATCTCTCTCCATGTCCCCCTCTGGCTCCAGCACATCCCCATCCGCGGGCGGGAGATGACCCAGTTGGGGACACACATGTCCCCCAGACCCTCAGGGCTTTGGCAAAAGCGTCCCCAGTGCCAGGTCCCGTGCCCGTGCCTGGCTGTCCCTGAGGTCCAGGTCAGGGTAGGGAGGGTGGCTGTAGCTGCATGGCACCGGCACGTGCCACCACGTCACCAGGCCCCCAGCACAGCATCCCTCGGGCAGAGACCACACACAGACAGAACCAGCCTGTCCCAGAGCCGCCGCCTCTTAAGACAGCAGGAAAAAAGACTTTAAAATAACCCAGGATGAGTTTATCCCCCCCAGACACCCCCCCCGCCGCAGCCGGAGCTCGCAGGACTGTGCCCCCAAACGCACCTGCAAAACCTGACCTGAATTTCCACGCAGAACCTGGCCGTTATTTCCAATTCAGAGGATCAGATACGGGTGTTTTGGTGAATTCAACCTTTGCTTTGGCAGCATCGTTTTTCCCCGTCCTCTCCTGCGGGCTCAGGAGGGCCACGCACCCTCGTAGCACCCTGCGCCACTTCCCGTCACCGTGTCCCAGCACCCCGGGGTGGCACTGGGGACAGGCAGGACTCGGCGGCCGCTGCCAGTGCTGCTGGATCAATAACTTTCATCTGCATCATTATGTGTCTTTGCAGTGAAATAAATTAGATGAGCAGGACACCGACCAGCCAGCATCGATTCTTGTGCCACGGGACAAAACACCTCCTTATCTGTCCCGACAGGTCGAGGGGCGAATCCAGAAGATGACACATGCCCAGAACTGGAAATCAACTCCAGTCCTGCAGGGTCTTCTGATTTTTTTTCTGGATTTCTTCATATCCTTTGGTTTCTCTGACTTCTGGACCCATGTATGAAATGGGTCTGGGGAGATTTCCCCGTGGGGCAGATGGAGAAATCCCGTCCCGCTGCCGGCTGGGGGAAGATCCTCCCCAGCCCACCCTCGGATGTTGGCTCAGGCAGGAGAAACCCACGGGATCACCCGAGGTGCTGGAGACGGATGGGAGACATTGGGCAGGTCCCTGCTCCAACCAGACAGCCCACACCCGAGGAGTGTAAAACCTACCCGCTGGGAAAACACTTGAAGGGAAAAGAAAGAAAAAAGAATAAAAGACAAGAAAAGGGAAAAAAGAGAGGGGGAAAAAGGGGAAAAAAAGCAGGAAAAAAGGAAAGAGCACATGACCGTGGGCAAGGAACTGCTGCAGCAGCAGCAGCGCTGTGCTTTGGTGCTTACCTGGCTGCGAGCAGGGAACTTTGCACGGACACAAAGTGGTACTTCCCGATGAGTAGCATTAATTAAACACAAAGTCGTTTTCCCATTTCTGTGGAAGGGGAAGAAAAGGCAGGGGCTGGAGCTGGCAATGTCTGCCTGTTTGCAATGAGCTGTGAAGTGAGAGCTCGCCCTCCTCTTCTCCTTTACTCTTGGAAGGAGTTCTGTGATTTCAGCCTCAATACTTTTAGGCAAAAAACTGACAAACAGCTGAAAAACAATGTCCAATCATAGGACACGCCAGGCAGCCTGAGCAACGAGCAGCACATTCAGCCCCGACCGCTGGAAAAATTGGGCTCTGGATGCATTTCAAGGGCTACCGAAGCTGGGCAGAAGTGGTGATGGTGGCCAAGCAGGTTGCCCAGGGCCAGCTGGGTGGTGATGATGCTCCGGCCAGGACAGGCACCACCAAACCTGCAGCCACAAACAGATTTGTACACATTTTTCCACCCATCAGCTTTCCCAAAGGTGGCTTTCTCGGAGTCTACAGCACCATAGAGCCCTGAGAAACACCCAAATCCCTTTCCAGGGCCCCTCTGGTGCTGTTGGTAGCCCCAAACCAGCTTCTCTTTCTCTCCTCCCAACAGCTGCCCCCAGGAGGGAAGCAGGGGGGCCCAAGCAGGCTGCTGTAGCCTTTTCTTTTCTAGGGCTGTAAATCCTGACACAGATTTTTTTGGGGTTTTTTTTCCCCTGCTTTTTACTGTTTGGCAGCCGTTCAGGTTGTATTTGTGTTTTGGCTGCCAGCAATGCAGCATTTACAAACCTGCCCTGGATTTATCTGCTGCAGAGTTGGCCCCTTAAATTGCCAGATACAAAAGTTGGGGTTGTTTTGGAAACGGCAATTCCACAACACCCCAGACGCGTGCTGGCCCCCTCCTGCCCACAGCCCGCTTCTCCTGCCTTGATTCTTTCCCCCTTACAGCATCAATGGCCTTTGGTTTTCTCCAGAATGGATTAAATATACATTTTCTTTTCTTTCCTCCCTCCCAGCTGGGTTTGCCCCATGCAGAGCCCATGCAGCAGCTCCGGGAGTGCTTCCCTGTGGGTCAGGGCCCCCCAGCCCTCCTAATCTTGGGGTTCCCCTGGGAGCATGTGGCATTACAGAATTCCTGCCCCCCCCCCAGCCATTTCTGTGGGGAGTCCTGAGTAGATTCTCCAGTGTCTAATAACTATGGAGCACCTACACCAACATCTCTCCAGCGGATGTGGTTTTTTCCCCCTGCCTTGCTGTTTAAACACACCAACTCCCAGGAATTTAATTACCTTTGAAACCCTTAACACTTAATCAAGTGGCCCAACAGTTCCTGTCGTGTTGGAGGATGGGGACAAGGTGGCAGACAGGCACATGAGCACGCATTTTTGGGGAAAGCTGGCTCAGAAAAGATGACCCACGGATACCCGGGGCTGACACTGGAGAGGGTTAAGCATCCCATGGCGATGCCACACCAGGGCTGCAGACACTGGTGGTTCAGTTGACCAACCCCAGCCCTGCCAGAGCACAGGGAATCCCAGATGGACACGTTTTGTCCGTTTTCAGATACCAGCTCATCCCTGCTCGGTCTGGCTCGCAGGAGCCCCAAAGACAGAAGGACCCAGTGCAGCGGGAGCGGGGCTGTAGTAAATCAAGACGGGGTGACACAGCGATCCCTCCTGGAGAGGGGTTCGGCAGGAACTGGGGGCTCCTCTCCTGCCAGCCCAGAGCGTGGTCCCTGGTGGAGAATGCTGGAATAAACTCCTGCGCTTCTTCCCGGTGTCCCCCAAAGAGGGAGAGCCGCAGCTCCGGACTAGCAGGGGGGGGACACTGCCCCGATGAAAGGCAGGGAGATGGAGAGGACAAGTGGGCACTTTGCCAGAGCATCCCTCCGGCAGGGCTTGGCTTGGGATGAAGCTGTGGGATGGACCTTCCCCCTCACCCATCCGGCAGCTACAGCCAGCCAAGCTGTGCGCGGAGCTGAGCTCGACAGGCTGCTCCCGGGGCCCTGCGATGCCGGGATGGGGAGAGGGACACAGTGGCACGGACACGCTCCTCATGCCACGATGGGAAGCGGTCGCCCCACGCCCTCACCCATCCGGGGCTGCTCGGAGACGGGCGAGAGAGAAATAAATCCCGGTGCAGCTAAAAGTCTGGCTGCGTTTGCTTTCGGCACTATTGCTTTGAGTGTTGATCCTTTCGCATACCTCATCGCAACAGAACTTTTCCCAGCCGGCTCCCCATGGGATTCATGGCAGGCAGGTGGTGAGATCAGCAAAGTGCTTGTCCTTGGCGCGCTGATCCGTAGAGAACAGGCACCCACCGGAGCTGCACGTCACCCAGTTAAAACACGCGATGGAAGGAGAAATCCTGCAGGTTTTTCTCTCCTTTTTCCCTAATTCTCATTGAATCCAAAAGCATGTCCCAGGAGAAGCTGTTAAATATTCCAGAATTAAGAAAGACGAGACAACAAGCAAGCAGGGAAAGCAAATTGGGTGCTTCTGCTGTGATTTTTCATTTTTCCCCTTTCTCTTTCTTTTTTCCCCCCCTTTCTTTTTTCCCAGCCTGTGCTACCCCCCATCTCGCCTCCCAGCACCGACCGAGGAACGGCTCCAGCTGATCACAGCAGATGTGGTGATTTATGGCCTCATCCACCTGTGGCCAAGGAAAAATATTCCTCGACTGTTAAGTCTGGATAGGGCCAGCTCCCTTCAAAGGGGATGTCACAGGGGATGGAATTCCTTTTCCAGCGGGCTGTGCCTGTGTTTTCTGGGGGACACGCGTCAGGCACCGGCGCTTCACAAACTGACGGGGCAGCTCCTGCCCAGCCCGCGGGGAGGGAGACACCGCTCACAGCGTACGGCCACCGAACGGGGACGGGAAGGCTGGAGCAGAGCTGGGGGAGAGGATGGAAAGAGAAATCAAAAGGATGCTAAAACCCTGCAGGACTATCATGGACTACGCACCTTTCTCCCGCTAAACCGCACCATGAGGCTGAAGCGTTTCTTCCTCCTCTTCTTCCACCCCAAACGAAAAGGAAAACAAGAGGGGAACAAACCCAGTGCGGTGTTTCAGAGCAAATCACTTTAAAAGCGCCCTTAAAACCCTCGCGGCGCAGATTATGACACATGACACATCCTCTCAAAGGAAATGGGGGTTTTTTTTTCCCCCCCTCCCATAAAATCATCCACTAACGGCTTCCCAAATGTACCGTGTGAGAATAATCTCAAGGCACAAAACCACTTGCCAGCGGCAGATTGTGTGCAGGCTGTTTGTCAACAGCTCCCTGCTGCACCCGCTCCCCCAGCGGCTTGTCCCCCCCCCCCCCCCCC
>VXBO01014670.1:1140404-1184373 GCA_013400135.1 Rhinoptilus africanus
GTGCCCGCGGTGGGGTCAGGGATGGGGATGCGGCTGCCTCACAAAACCCTCCGGATGCAAAATGGGCTTCTTAGGCTGTTCCCCCTCCCAGAATTTGCCCAGCCATCAACTTTCCAAAAAAACCCCAAAGGGACCCCGAGGTCCAGCCCTCGCTCCAGCACCGCGAGCCCCCCGCGCTGCTCCTGGCAAATCCAGCCCCCGCATACCAAAATAGATCCAAAAAGTAGATTTAAACCGAGGAAAAAGGAGAGAATATCAAGGTGCAGCAAAGAGGCTGTCGTTTACATTTTAAGACCAAACTAAGTTAACGATGGCTCGGCTTTCTCCTCTCTCTCAAGGCAAATAAAGCAGCAGCCAGGCACTGGAAGCCTTTCCGCAGCGCTCCAAAGGGATGCTGCTCGGTGCATCCGCGTTTCAAGTTGTACTCGGGCACCATAAAGCCTGAGCTGGCAAAGCCTCACACACACCCCCCCCTTCTCTTTCTGCTTTAAAAAGACAGATAACACAAAAGCTGGAGACGCTGCTGAGCCTAGTCAGCTGGGAGAAAGAATTTAATGAAAAATTAAATTTTGGACACTGCGGACGTTTGGACACGGACGTTTACTTAATTACATAAAAATCTGCAGAGAAAGAAATTCATCAAAGCCTCGCTCAGAAGGCAAGCGTAATCAGGCTTTAAAAGTTGAGGTTGTTTTAAAAAATATAATATATAGAACTAGATAGTTGCTAGCAGCTAAATTAGAAAGTGAGCAAATGAGCAAAAGGAACGAGAGCAGGCAGCGCTCGGAAGAAATCCGCGGTTCCCCCTGTTGAGCGGGATCAGGTTAGGGACGGAGAAACCCAGGCAAGGGTGTCAGCCCTGTAATCAACAGATGGAAATTGGGTTTATTTAATATGGAAGAGGAAGAATCAGATGATATATTCGTGCCATGGTACAAGGAGCCATTTCGCATTGCAACACGAACTACAATAAACCAATAAACAGGGATTATTAATGCCAAACTTTAAAAATCATCAAGACCTGGAGCAATTGGGTCAAAGATGTTTTAAAGGAGTTATTTCTAGATGTATTTTTTTTTAAGTCCTTTTTGAAAAGGCTATTTTAAATTAGAGTGGTGCTATTTATTTCCTTCTGCGTTAGAACAATCCATCCAAATTGTCGGGCTGACATTGAAGCCGGGCGAAACAAAGCAAGATCCGAAACAGGACTCACTTAATGAAGAAGTGAAATTTAATTAGTGCCAATCGGCACACGTTTATGAAAAGCAGATTTCATTAAACCAACCTGAGGCTTTTTTACGAGGTTCCAAAATGAGTTTACCAACGCGACAGGGCGTCTGATTCAGCTGCGGGTGACATTTTGATGAAGATGCTGGAATAATATAAAAATCAACACCAGAACCCGTTAAATCTCCAAACAGCTGGTTAAGACGCAGCTGCCCAAATGTCAGGCGAAGGAAGGAATCGCGTGTGACAGGGACGCTCTGCCGGCTGACGAGTCGCTAAATAACAAGGGCTAATAACGAACGCAGGGAAAGCAGGTTTACAGCCGGGGTAATGCCAAAAAGCTCAGGATAAAAGACTCCTCCTGGCCCTAAAAGGCATAAATAGGGAGGGCTGGGGAAAGGGGAAACATCTGGTGAAAATAGCGTAGGGGTTTCTCTCGCCTCCCAGCCGATGTGGGTGCACACACACATCGCCGCGTTGCTGCTGCTTCAAGCAGGGCTCCATCCTCAGCGCGAGGAATATGCCCGCTGACGGCTATTTTCCAGGCTGTATTTACGCTACAGCTTTTATTCCTCTCCCAGGAAATCAGTAGCAAGCTCTGCAACAGGCAACGACCAAAAAAAACCCCAACAACAAGAAGAAAAAAAATCACTTATTAGAACACTCAGCAAAGGAAAGTGCTGGAAATCAAGGCTGCCCGCCTCATCCGGGAGCCAAACGCACGTGAAGCTTCAAGTGAGGGCAGCACGGACGTGGGGCAGCAGAGATGCCACCAATGCCACCCAGCCTGGGACACGGGGGTTAAACTGCAGCAAAGCAGGAGGCCATCGGCAGACCCAGGCTTTTGGGTTGGTTTTTTTTTGTAGTTGCCACATGCTGGATGGACAACTCACGGGTTAACACGCAAACCCTGCCCTGGGACGGGGGCATTTCTCACCCAACGGCAGCGGGAGCACGGCAGGGCACTGCTGGGTTTGACATGTTTTCCCTCCTGGAGAGGACACGGGGCTCAATGAGTCCCACCGCCGCACAGGGCCCAGCTCAACCTTCTTTTTCACCTAAATTGCAGGTGGTGGAAGCCTCCTCCCAGTGTGTGGAGGTTCCCCAGGGCCACCAGGCTTCAGGCTTGGGGACATGACTCCCTGGAGATGCAACGCCCACGTTACCTACCCAAGCTATGGACCCGCCACAGCCCAAAGAAGTCCTTTCCCTACCTAGGATATGCCCCGGCTTAGGTCACTCTCCATCGTTGCTAATGCGCACACGCTCCCCTCCACCGTCTCCATCTCCAAGGGAAGGACGTGCCGAAGCCCAGAGACACTGCACTGGCCGGCTGCCACCCCTATCTCCTTGCAAAGTCCCTCTGATGCTTTACAACCTTCACGAAGGGTGCAGTCAATGCATGAAAAGCTCCGGCTGCCACCCTCAGCCATGGAGAGGAAGGAGAGTGGTGGCCAGATGGGGACATCTTTGGGATAAAAAACATCAGGATGGGGACAAAAGCGTGGCCAGAGCCCTAGAGCTGGAAGGAGATGCAGGATGTCACATCACCCCCAGGGAAGCAGCCACACAAGCCACGTGCAGGGGCTGCCAGGAAGACCCCAGTGGCAGGGGGTGGACAGAAAGGCCACTGACCTGCCTGCTCTCATGGTGGCTGAAGGTGACAGGGAGGTTTGGGGGTGGCAGGAGGAAGGATGGGAGCGGGGAGCTGCGGGAAGCAGCCAGGCAGCAGGGCAAGCACCCGGCTGAGCCCTGGCGTCTGTCCAAACTCTGGTGCCTTTACACCACCCGGGGAGAAGGTCTTCTCCCAGAGGCACCCGGGTGCCAGGGCTGGGGTGGGCAACCAGCTCGTGCTCCGCGTTTGCCCCTGCAAGCCTGTGAGCAGCATCACAGGGAGCAAAAAAGAAGCAGGTTTGTGCTTGTGGGCAAGCGGAGGCACCTTCCTCCCCAGCCTCCGGCTCCTCTGCAAAACCTTCACGTCTCTGCCCAGGCGCAGGCGGAGAAGCAAACGCTCCTCCCGGCGCTGATGAGCCCTTTTGTACCCAGCCCGCGCGCTCCTTTGCCTTTGGGCAGGGATAATAGGACAGCCTGAGCCAGGCGGCTGCTGCGAATGTCACCTCTTCGGAGAGGAGGACAGGGGGTGGCCGCCGTGCTGCGGCTCATCAGCACTCTTGTCGGGAAGGAGTTGTGAGAGGAGGAGGAATTAATGCTGGAAGCTCAGCTGGTACCTTTGATTTTGGAGCATCTGCCACCCCCTGGGCTGTGCGAGGTGCTGGGGGCAGCGGCGACGCGTCAGCACCCCCATGGCAATGCACCCCCGTCCTCGCACCGTCCCTCCTCGGGTCTGCCCAGACACCGATTCCTGGATTCCTGTCCCAGGGACTCATCACAAACTGGGGTTTATTTCTGCCCATCAACAAGCCCGTTAGTGACAGCCTGAGGCCAGTCCCTCCTGACGGCGCAGAAGCACATCGCCTCCCGAACTCCTACACCAGCCTGCTCCCGAAGCCCAAACACTCTCATCGCACCTGCCTGGAGAGTTTTACACTCAGACACGATCTTCTGATTCATCCCCAGGCTGTGGTCACCAGTGGTCCTCCCCGGCTCGCCTCTCCTCCTCCTCCTCCAGGCAAAAACAAGAGAGAGAGACACAAGGGACACGTGTCACATCAGGCACCTGGTCTGATACACAGAGACATCGAGGCTCCAGAGCAAGGGTGCGAGAAGAACCTGGTTAGATAAGGCCTCCAGAGATGACTCAAAGCCAAGGGAGGACACTGAAGGATGCACATTACATGTCTCCATCCAAGCACTCTCGGTGCAATGACCCATAAATAGTCTGTTCGCTTCCCCACTGCTGCATTTGCGTAAAAAAAAAGCGCCACAGAGATGCTCCCGAGGAGAAGCTGACCTGAATGCTGCAATACCGCAAGTCCAAGCGGAGGACTTGGCAGCGGAGCAGAAAGCCATGTGAGACTGGTCAGACACTGCCTCCTCCAGGGGATGGAGAAGCAGCAGGCGGGATGTGCCCAGTGCTGGACCACCCTGTGAAGCAGAGGGTCTTGTTTCCAAAAGCAAGAGCATCTTTCCCATTAGCCCTCTCGTCCCTCTGGGTTTGGACCCAGCAGGACACGTGGCAGAGACGAGCCACATCTCCGTCCACGGACCCCTTCTGGGAACTTCCAGTGCTTCCCAGTGACCACCCCCTTCTCTCCTGCTCCAGCTTTATCACAGATGCCGAACAACAAACTCACACCAACAGCCTCCGACAATGTAAATTACTGCAGTTATCTTCTACACAGAAAGCCTCCCCCAGCTCCCTGTGTCAATCTGAGCAACTAATCAAGCAGTTGCCAATTAAATATTAAGTGTTGTTTTAGTTTAGTTGAAGGCAAGGGGAGACGTCCTGGTTTTTTTGGTTTTTTTTTTAAAAAAAAAGCACAAAAGCAAGTTAAGCCCTAATGATGGGAATGATTAAAGACAGACTGGCAAATGGGCCCTTAGAAGGCACGGCTCTGCAGCCAGCTCAGCTCACACCTCTCAGCTCTAACCAAAAAATCATCATCATCATCATCACGGCATCATTGTGAAGTCAGTAACTTTAGGAGAGTCGAGAATTACTGCCACTTGCTTCCTCATCACTTATCCCCACCAAAAGCAAGCTGAGAGTATTCTCCAGGCAGAGAAAAAGCATTTTGTCCTCATCTTTCCTTCGGGGGAGGAACCCGACGTGGCAGCGGGAGACCGCAGCTGTTGGGATGGAGAATAATTGCGTTCCCAAGCAGATGAGTTCAGTGTGACCGTGCCTGGTGAGAGCTCTCATTGCTGGGTGAGGCAAGTTTTGCTCAACAAGGTACAAACCTCCTGGCCCTTCACAGAGGAGCCCTGGCCCCGAGAGCCCCGCGGGTGCACAGAAATCATCCCATTTCCAGAAATCATCCCATTTCCCAAAATCATCCCATTTCCCCATCACCGGTGGGAGTCAAGGATGCAGGGAGGCAGGACGGTGCCGTCTTCCCTCTTCTGCTCCTCACGAGCTGCTCAATCCAGGCAAAGAAGCAATTGTCATATACACCACATGGGTATAATGCGTGATGGGCCACTGCCACGGTGGAAAACTGAACCAGCTACGGAGGATAAAGCTGATTTGAAACCCAGGCAAGTATCTAAAGACAACCCAGCGGCAGGCACAGACCAAACCCACGTGCCTCGTATTCACACTTCCTCTCTCATCAAAAGCCCTCCAGGCCCTGCTAAAGGCAATTAATTCGATTCACCTTGCCAGAGAAGATCAGCACCTTTTGTTATTTTCCAAGAACAGGGAAGGTTAAAAAAAAAAATAATTAAAAAATCACAAAGCAGCATTGCTTTCACCCACATTATTTCAAAAGGCGATTATGAAGGATAATCCTCTGAAAAATTAGGTGATGGATTTCCATGAAACCTGTTCTCCAT
Source organism: Rhinoptilus africanus (assembly GCA_013400135.1). Classification (NCBI taxonomy): domain Eukaryota; kingdom Metazoa; phylum Chordata; class Aves; order Charadriiformes; family Glareolidae; genus Rhinoptilus; species Rhinoptilus africanus. The sequence continues at coordinate 1,146,087 of VXBO01014670.1, forward strand.
TCACCTGTTCGAGGGTCCCCGTTGGTCCGACGCCGCTGGGGAGGCGTGCATCCCCTGCTGGCCTCCCCCTCCCACCTGCCCAGCCCACGCCAGCACAGCTGCGCCTTAGGTTTTCCACTTTTCCTCCAATTTAAAATAGAAACTGGATAGAGCGCCAATTAAAAAAACAAAGCAAGCTGTGGTTTGCCTTGGGTTAAGCTGGGGTTTTCAAAGGACATCACTCCAGCCTGTTGGAAACCAGGAGCAATGAAGCTCCGCAGCGGTCTCCATTCAATGCCTTTGAAAATCTCAGCCTTTCATCCGGGTTTGAGCTGAAAGCAGGAGGAATGCCAAGGGATGGTCACGCTGCCTGCTCAAACTGGGCCACACGCGCTGCCAAGCCAGCGTCCCAACTTCTCCATCCCCCTGCGGTAGTTAGAGCTCCTGGTTTGTGCCCAGTGGGAGATAATCTATTAAAATCCCATTAAGAGGATAAAAGTCACCCAGGTAGACCTGCTGGCCAAGGAGTTGGCTGTCCAACCGCTGAGCCTGTGCTGCTCGGAGATGTACCCCACGCTTTGGAGAGGGAGTAGGTTTAGAGATAAGGTCTAGAGCTGGGATTAGAAAGCAGGTGTTCCTGGAAAAAAAACAGGCAGATATTGATTCATTACACTAAATACTTTGGATGTCTCGCTGCCAGCAGTGGTTCTCCATGAAGCCCTCAGGATGTGCTGCCATACATACGTTCAACTGTAGACACCAACCACAGCGCGGTGCTGACAACACCTTTCCATCTTTCTCAATAAAGACCGCTCTCAACAGGGGAGCTCATAAAGACAATACTCCAGAAGCCATCAAGTTTGTGATGAGTTTGACCCACCCTATGCACAAGAAGGACCCTTGCTCTTCCCTCCAGGGCCATTATCCTGACAAGGACTACGTGTGTGATGGAGAAGTGTTGGCTTGACGGAGGAATGTTGGCTTGACGGGCTGCTCAGGGCAGGTAGGTACCCTGCACCTCATCCAGGAGAGCTCCTGCCTTAAAGGAAAACATGATGCGAGTCGGGCTGCTTCCAGGAGCAGATGATCTTCTTCACAGAGGTGGACTTGAGCGGCACACAGCTCTTGACAAACACAACTGGGGAACCTGCCCTACTCCCAGATAGTCCTAACTTGGCATCCGCCCTGCCCACCAGTTGCTGTTTGAGAGGGATTTCAGAAGAGCCAAGCATTTTGCTGTACGACCCATGGGCAAAGCTCAAGGCTGCTCTCAGCAGCATCTCCACACCGTGAGCCGGAGGAGAACAAGAGGAGATGCGACTCATCACAGCTCTGCTCATCCAGAGCTCCACGACCGTCAGGGAGAAGTTTGCAAACTAAACCCAAAATCTGGCCCCAGCCCTGGAAGAGCTCAATCAGCATCACTGGAGAACCACCACCCACCCAGAAAGGCTCGGGCAGCACATTGGTAAGAGCAAACCTGCCTTTACAGATCCCATCAAAGCAGGACAGAGCAGACAGCAAGCCGTGCCGGAACGCCCCGCTGACCTTTACAAACCTGATCCCCCCCCCCGCCATCCCCTGCTCTCCTGTCCCGGCCGCAGCCGGAGTGGGACATTCATCATCGTTTACCATCAGGACTGTGGGAGAGGATCAGGAAGGGAAACAGAAGGACGCCGTGATCAGGCAGCTGCGTTTGGCACTCGTGGTCCCATCTCCGTTCACCATTTGTCATGGCAGAAATAATAAGAAAGCGAAGCCGGCTGTAACGATCCCGCATCTTCCTAAAAATACGCATCATTGGCAGCATCTTTACAGCCGCCGGTTGAAAGGCAAGGCAGCACGGCCTCGGCTTTCCTGAGCTTCCTGAGAATAAATCAAATAAATACCTGGGGGGGATGCTCTGCGGTGAGTCTCTACCCGAAAGCACGGAGCCCACCACGGCACCCGCGGAGAGAGATCCCACCAGGACCCTTGCTGGAGAGCAAAGCGATAAGTGTCGGCTTGCCTGAATGGGGGAGGTTAATTACTGTGATCAAAAATATCCAGAGGGAAAAATGGTACGCCAGATATTAGCAATTAACCCAGAAATCTAAACATCACAATTGCCGCAATTAATAGGATCCTACACTTGTGCTAATTACCAGTCTGCGTGAGAGGCGGCTGTGCTGGGAGGGGGCGGGCGCCTGCGGACCCACCAGAGCTGCAGATCCTGGCCCCAGCTGGAGATGCTACGGGGGAAGTCGTGCCAAAATGGAAGTGGCAGGGTTGACCGGGAAGCTCAAGGGGGTCTCCTGCCACCAAAGCTACCCCAGGGCACTCAGGGCCTCGCACAAAGCTCAGTAAACCTCCAGCAAGCCAAACCCCCTCAGGGTGGCATCGCTGCGTGTCCCCAGATCTGCAATCGCACAGGGGTTAAATGGGGAAAGGAGCTCATCCTGCACCCAAACTCCCCCCTGGCATGATCCTCCCCGGTTATGGTGGGCTGCAGACCGCGCCATGACCACGCCAAGGGCGTCACCGTGTGCCAGGAGGGTCCCGGGGAAAGTGTGATGCATGGAGGACACCACCTCTGCTCCGCATCTCCGGTGGCCAGTGTAGAAGTTATCCCGTCTCCTTGGTTTAGGACTGTTGGAAGCACAGAAACGCGGAGCCAGGCTGGATGAAACAACCACCCAACGCCTTTTCCTTCTTCCCTGCGAGCCCAGCTCAGACGCGGCCCCATCGCATCCCCATTGGAAAACAGAGCCGTCTCTCCTCCTGCCGGCAGGTTAAAGCAGGAGGGAAGATCCTGCTTCCTCGCCATCACTTTTATAACATTTTAGCTCATTTGGAAAGGGGTTCCTGCGCACGGAGCAAACGCTCCCGCTAACAGCCGCTTTACTCTTTAAGGAACCTGTTGGTCCTTACTCCCAGCGTGCAAATTCAGCTACCGAGGGCAAGGCGATGCAATATAACGGATGGGATGTCAAGAAAAATTAAATCAAATGTCAGGATAAAATTCCAGGGGGGAACATACTTTTATGATTCATAATGCCAACCAATTATCCCCATGACAGGCTGAACGGCAGTATTTTATCATGCCCAGCAGCCCGGAAAGGGAGTTGTGCAAATCGGCTCATAAAAAGATCTTTTAACAAACTTGGCGGGCGTCGTAATGATCACTAGCACACACTTCATTTTTCAGCACCAAATGACAAAAAAAGAAACTCCGGTACTCGGCGTGTGCCAGAGCTGATGTATTCCCCAAGAAAAAGCACTTCTGCCAGGGAAATGCTGTGGGTGCTTTGCTGTCCCCTCTGCCCCATCTGCTAAAGTGCTTGAGATAGACTCATAGCATGTTTTAGGTTGGAAGGGACTTTAAAGCCCCCCCAGTGCCCCCCCCTGCCCTGGGCAGGGACACCTCCCACCAGCCCAGGTTGCTCCAAGCCTCATCCAACCTGGCCTTGAGCCCCTCCAGGGATGGGGCAGCCACAGCTTCTCTGGGCAACCTGGGCCAGGGGCTCACCCCCCTCACAGCAAAGGATTTCTGCCGCAGATCCCGTCTAAATCTCCCCTCTTCCAGTTTTAAACCATTACTCCTCATCCTATTGCTCCACTCCTTAATAAAGATCCCTCCCCAGCTTTCCTGTAGGTCCCCTTTAGGGACTGGAAGGGGCTCTAAGGTCTCCCCGGAGCCTTCTCTTCTCCAGGCTGACCCCCCCCAGCTCTCTCAGCCTGTCCCCACAGCAGAGGGGCTCCAGCCCTCCCAGCATCTTCACCGCCCTCCGCTGGACTCGCTCCAACAGGTCCATGTCCTTCTTGTGCTGAGGACCCCAGAGCTGGAGGCAGGACCCCAGGTGGGGTCTCACCAGAGCGGAGCAGAGGGGGAGAATCACCTCCCTCTCCCACCAGCATGGTCAGGGCTCAGCCATCCGTCCTAAAACCACTACGGATCTTTTCATTTTCAGCAGCTGACATGCTTCACCGCTACTTGCTTTGGGCACCGAGACGTAAAGCCGAGGTTCCGTTTCAATCAGAAATACAAAGTAATTTAAAATCCCGACCAGCTCCCAAACATTGCCCTTGGCGACGACGGCCCCCCAAAATCACATCAGCCGAGGTGACGCAGCGGGGGATCAGCCAGGCACTATGGTCAGACGCAGCAGCAGGCGAAGCGGCGCTAATAGAGTCCATCGAGGCTGAATATATTTTCTTTATACACATTTACCCCCGGTGTCTCATCGGGCGGCGGAGCAGAGCGCGCTGGAGGGGCGGTGGGAGTAGACGTCAGCCTGGTGGGAAGCCACCGCGCTGAGACCAACCCGGGAGAGGGAGGCAGAAAACCCCCGGGTCAGGCTGCAACGCAGGACGCCCTCAAAAAAACCCTCCAAATCCCCAGCTTTGATGTAGAAAATACAGCATTCAGTGCAAAAGATTATGCAGGGCTAATGGGAGTCAAGCCGTCAAAACCCAACAACAAAAATTAAATCAGCTGTATTTTTAATCCCTGGCACAACCACACTGAATAGGCAAAGGAAAAGCTCAGGAAGGAAAAAGCTTCCCACGCGGGATGCATTCGTCTTGCATGGAAGCGTTCGCAAGATCACGGCTGGGAGTGCCATCAGATGAACTTGGTATATTGTAGGACCTATAAAGTGCTTCACACTTCAGCGTGCTGAAGTGCAGAAAGGAAGGAGGCAGCCGCGGCTCTGCCAGCAAAGGCGGAGGCATTTGCAGGAGCAATCGCCACCTAAACCGAGGCGCGTTAACCAAACAGCCAGCCCTGCGTCCCAGCGCTGCCGCCGTCCAAAAACCCTGGGGTGAAAACCAGAATCCTTCTGGCTCAGAAAAAGGGTATTTAGACCAAGAGAGGGAAAGACAAATTCCACCTATTAAACCAAACCAGCCACTAAGACACTGTTACCGGCTGCTCTTTCCTAAATGGCACGTTTTTCCCTAGAAAAAACCCCCAAAGGTGCGCTCAGACCTCCCCCTGCGCCGGGGCAGGGAGCCAGCGACCCTGCGGGCACCTCGGGGCTCTGCCTGCGCCCAGGAGCCCCCCCCGGCCAGGGGGAGACTCTCCGGGTGGCCCTTCTGCTGGCCCTTGTTTGCCTTACGCGGACCTTTTCCAAGGGAGCGTGTTAAGTATTTGCCTCCTGCAGATACAAAAGCAAAAACCAAGCCACCACCAGGCGGGTCCCTGAGGATGATCTTTCTGACGCTTCTCGTCCCCACTAATAAAATATAATTCCTGGCACGTCCAGGGTCATTTTGGAGAGGAGTTTAATTGGCGCTTAACGCGGTAGCTCTCCCGCCTCCTGCCAGGATGGGACACCGAATGACGCGGGCAGCAGCTGCTCCTGCTCCGCTGGACATAACAGTGGGGTGGTCGGAGGCAGTGCCAAGCCACCGGCCCAACGGCCACCGCACACAGGGACACCTACCCGGCTCCCCACCGCTCCTACGCAGCAGCTGAGCTTACGTCAAAGGGATTTTTTTCTCCTGTTTGTTCCCAGCCTGTGCGGAAACTTCCCTGGCCGAGCCCGTGGCGGATGCCAAAGCCGCGTCCCCGGGAGGCCGCACTGCCCGCTCCCAGCCCGGGGACCGCTGGAGCAGGAGCGGAGCCCAGATGGCGATGGGGCCCAGGAGCATCCCTCCTGCCTCGCCTTCGCAGGGGGACTTCCACCCGCACCCCAGCTCTACGAGAAGCAAAAGCAAAGACAAAACCAGGGGCGAGGCGGTTGGGCTTACAAAGCCCCGCGACAGGCACCCGCGGGGCATACGCCAGCTTTCTCAGCAGGTTTTAGCACCGTATCCCAGCTTTGTGGCTGTCCGTAGGTGCTCCATCATCACCACCCCAGGGAGATGGACCTGGGTATCCTTCACACCCTCCCAAACACGCATCTCCCGCTCCCAGGGGGCCTCCAGCGTCACTCGGCATCCCTCGGCGGCGGCGGAGCCCCCCGGGGCCCTGCGCGGGCAGGTTCCAATAGGACTGTCCTGCTGCCACATGACACAGCATCCGAACAGCCTTAAAATAAACTTCCCCTCCTTTCTTATGCCTGATTAAGCTTCCTCCCAAAAGCGCGTGTGCCCGTGCACACACGTGTGCGTACACACGCACGGGCTCCCCACCGCGCCGGCACCGTAGGCAGCAGCACGCTCATTATGTTTTAAATAAAGAATTTTGAAAATCTCTCAGAATTTAGCAACAATCGCCATGGATACCAATCACTGAAATCCCTCTGTTGCCATGGCAACACCTTTCCCATCCTGCCTATTTATCCTGGAACTGACACACCATTTATCGTGAGTGATAGGAAGAGAATTTGAAAGCAACCTTCCCTAAGTGCACGGAAGCATAAAAATCCTCAGTGAGGAAATAACTATTAATAGAGATAAAACAGCCAGAGCACGTATTAGCCCCAGACTGACGGTACACGGGGCGCGTTTTGCGCCTGCACATCGCTGCTAAACGCCGAGGACAACACGAAGGAAACGCAGCCTTCCAGCAAAAGGGAAGCGGGGGTGGGGGGGGGGGGGCAGTAAGGNGGGGGGAGGTGTAGCTAAGCCTCAGTAAAGAAAAACACAAATTAACACTTTTTTTTTTTTTTTGCACGTTTAACACGCAAATAATTAACGTGGGAGGCCATCAGAGCGAGCCGTTGTGCTGCGAAGGGACGGGGTTAACGGCGCTGCTGCGGTGGCACAGGGATGCTCTCGCCTCCTCAGGTGCCCGCGGGCGATGCCGGGGGCTCGCAGCCAGCCCCGGCCGGGGCTGATGCCACCAGACTACGAAATCACCTCCCTGCTCCGGCAAAGGGGCTTCCAGGGGGAGCGGAGTCGGCAATCCCGCCAGGTGAACCGTACGTAACTGTCTCACACCAGGTAATTACGGTGCCCGCTGGGGTAATATTGGAGAGGCCGAGCTCTCCACGGTGTTTATTTTCACGATCTAGCTGAGAAGCCAGCACGAGCCGTTATTCCCCCACATCTCCGAGGGTCAAACTCAACAGAGCCAGAGCCTGATGATGAACTGTTTAACTCATCCCATTGCCCCAAAGCACGGAGGAGCCGAACACGTTAAGCACAAAGAGGCTCCCGCAGCCGAGCTACGAGTGCTCACGTGCAACAGAAGGAAGGCTCTTCCACACCAGCAACCAGCCCGTTTGCAGCACAGGCTGGAACAAAGCCTCTCCCCGCAGCTTCTGATCCCACACTGGGCATGCTGCGTGTCAGAAACACCCAGCAACCGGCCGAAGAAAAAGGAGTAAGCCTTGCAGAAGGAAGCCCACCAGTATCACGGCCCTTCTTCCCACACTTGTCATGGAAATGGGGGGAAAAAAAGACTCCAAGCTCCTGGGAAGGAGATCCCTCCCAACATCAGTCCTCCTGCGACTCTCCTGTTCTACAGCTTAAGGCACAGCGATGCTGACCGAGAGAAAGAAGTCCAGGTCGGGGGCAAGAAGAGGGCTCCATCCTCCATTTATTTTCCCAAGCTGCATTACCATTAAGACCGTGTATTTCATCCAAAAGAGCTTCACGCTTGAAGGGCAAGCCATAACTACAGGGAGCAGGACCCCAACGGTTCCTTCGGGAAGGATGGAGCACAGTGTCACAGCCGACTACCCTGAGGACACGCTTATTTCTTGTGCAGGGCGACACCACCGTGCTGGCTCCATCCCCTGGTTTTCACCAGTGGCAGGCACCGAGTATTTGGGAGGGCAACTTCGTATTTTTCTCGTGCCTCTGATAAAAGCACCATGATCCAGACTGAGTCCATCAAGTGATCCATGCCTGGGAAAAGCAATTTGAGTAACAGAGTCTCCTGCTTTTCCATGTGATGCAGAAACGCATCTCTGCACGGGAAGTCACCGCTCAAAGCCTCCTGATTGATTCAGCTGAATTTTAGGAGCAGATCGTCCAGAGGCTGATATTGCTATGCAGATCTAGGCCTGGGAAATGGACCAAAGCTAATAGAAATTCAGTACAGCCGCCCATGATTTGTACAATTATGAGCTGCTATGAATCAAAAGGTTAACTTTCAGGCAGGGCCTTGTGGGAGAACCTTTAGAGATTGGCTTCAAATTTCCTACAGTATTTAGTCAAATCTCTTTATTAGGGGACAACAGCAGCCTCCGTACCACAGAAATGGGAAGGCTGAAGGTACACAGCGGTCAGCGCAGGACACCCGCAGGGACGCCAGCGCGGAATGATCTGGCATAGATGCTCTGGAAGTGCCGCATTCCCCTCAGCTCGGGAGCCATGAGGAATGCGAATTGACTGCATCCCACAGAAAGGTCATTAATTACAATAACACAAGGCGCTGCAAGCATCTGTGATTACCAGGAGGACTCCAGGAGGCTGCAGGAAGGGGAGCAGATCGCACAGCGCACCGCGTGCTGCAGTCCAGGTGGGGGAACATGGAAAACTCGGATCTTGACGCTGCTGGGGAAGACTTGCAAAGCACGGAGCCTGTGGGGCGCAGACGTGCCGGCGAGGTTTGCTGTTTGCACAAAAGCCTACACAAAGAACACCCCAATTAAAGCAGCTTTCTGCTACGCTAAATTAGGACAGTGCTACAAGTACCATCAGGTGCAGCCAAAGGAGGCCAGAAGCAGCAGGGGACACGTCCGTGGGCAGGTCCGTATCCAAAGCACAGGCTCCCAGGAAACACCGTTTGCCACAGGAAGACTGGGGTGGCCAAACGGGGAGAGACCAAGGCAGGATGGCCGCAGTGGGGCAGAAGCTGAGGACAGATGGATCCGAAACAGCGAGGGCAATCGGTCTTCACCAGCCAGCCCTCGACCCGCTCCGCACGGCCGCAGCCAAGCCACTGGGAGGGACAGCAATTCCCTTCCTCCAACAGGCTGCTCGCCCCACTCGACAAACGTAAAACCTTCAAGGCACGAGATAAAGTGGGGTCAAGCAGTTTGAAAAAAGCCACCCCTTAGTTATTATTTCTCTCTCCTGTTTCTTACACAGCACTTTATATCCCTTTAGCCATCATTCGTAGTGGTAACTATACACGGGCCTTTCACAGAGCTGTAAAAAAGATTGCAGCCAGAAAAAACGACCATAAACTAAGCTCAGACATAGGACTATTAAACAAAAAAAAAAAAAAACAACAGAAGGAATCGCAGCATCTTCCGGCCTGATTTCCAGCACAAGGGAGACCAGGCAGTTCCTCCCCCTCCCGTTTCACATCCAGTGACACAAATAAGGAAACCGAGAAAAGCACCAGTGTAAAAGCCCAAAGATCTTTCCTCCATTAGGAGCAAACACGCACACAATCAAGAAAAACAGTGAGTTGTCAAGATGATGCCCACTAAAAACGTAGCAGCCCCTCCAGTACTTAAAGGCATCCATTGGGAGAGCTGGGTGTTTGTTTTTTTTTTTCCCCAAATCAAACGTTTTGATCTATGAATTGTTAATGCTGAGTCGTAACTCCATGGGGGAAACAGGAAGCGATCAGCATATTAAGAATCCTTTGAAGGTATCCTTTCCAACCACTACAAAAGAAAAAGGGGAGGGGGAAAAAAAAAATAGACACACATTTGATCCTCAGGCCCCAGCTCAAGGCAAAGGGAGATTTCCGAGAGCCGAAGCACCAGCGCCAGGCGATGGGCTCAAGGGTGGGTGATGCAAGCGAAGGGACCAGCACATGAAGGCTTAAAAAGCACAACCAGGTGCAATCCACGGGGACACGAGACAAGAATTGCTACTCTGGAAATGGAACCTGATTTGCACCAGAGAGATGCACTGGGAAAAATATTTGCTTTGGAAACAACAAACAGGTTGACTGAAGGACACCTTCATTTTTCCTGACCCATGCAGGTCGTTAGAGGACCAGAAGAGCGGTACGACGTACACGTCTTGCCGCCCAACAGGAGGCACGTTTCAGAATTCACCCATCCTAAACACTAACTGCACTGCAGTTCGTACTGAAGAAAATTCAGCCAAAGTTTCAAGGTTTTTACGAAGATAAACTTGTCCTTGAGCGCCAGCCGATTGTCTGGGTTTGTATAAACACCCCGAGTGCTGCGAGAATGAATTCTATTCGTACTTGCCTCCATGGGGCAAGCAAAAATGCAACACGGCAGCCTGGGAGAAAGCAGGAGGGGCTGTAAGTGCCACCACATCACTATCGCTTTCAATCTTTGTCAAAGTTCTCAGGAGGGACCAGTCCCCCTCCCTCCCCAGCCCTGAAACAGATTATAAAACCATGGCTATGCGCAGAGATGGACGCAAACTGTTAGACGCATTCATAAAAAAAAAATAAAAAAGAAAAAATCTTACTCTGCAGGATAAGCGCCTTAAAACCACGCTGCTCTACATAGCTCCTGTCCTCATTTGAATTCCGCTTGTATGGGAATCTGCAGAGGCCTCAACGGCAGGGCTTTGCCTCCTTCCTGGCATTTCAGTAGATTATCTCTATGTTTCATCATCACCTTGAGATTAAGCTTGTTTTACTACAAATTCAGCTGCTATTTGCTCTGTGTTCAAGCGGCACCGCTCGCGTTGCCTGCGTTACAACACACGGCGTTTATTTCCTGAAAAGTTGCAGGATGGCTCGGTGGCGTTTTCACCAGGCAATCCCGAAAGTAGGATCAAGGGGAGAGCTAAGGCTTCGCAGAACCTTTCCTTGAATGAAAACCCCTTCACGTTAGCGACGCCACTCAGGCTGTCTAGATTCTGGCAATCGGTACCAGCAATGACACGCCTCGTGGGAACATTCCCAATGGCTTTAAGAAAGAAAAAGTGGTATTAGTGGACCTAAAATTGGACTGATACACAATACTTAAGGGATGTGTATGCTCGTCTGCTCCAGCCTAGAGAACAGGTAGGACATGACATTTTCGGTAGTGTCTAGCTCCAAGTGCTGCAGACAGCCAGAAATGTTGATAGCTTTTGAAGTGGGGTAGTGGGAGCTGGCAGAAAGGAGCCTGGGGTGTAACACAGCTCCTTTCCAAAGCACCATCCCCTCGTTTGAGTCGCCGCATGGTCCTGCCGTAAAAGGGTCTCAGGAAACAGCAGAGCCCCAAAGACAAATGGTGCAAGAGATGAAGGATGTGGAAGGAAGGTGCAGCAGGAGTGAGAGCAACAGCTTCTTTCTCCCTCACCCCAGAAGGGCTGGCTGCAGCTAAGCATGATGTGGACAGAGAAAGACTGTCCTTCCTTTCCTCCAATTAAAACTGATTGATTATACACTTCTGCAAAAGAAAAAAAAAAAAGACAGGGGCCAATCCTCGCCCATCCCAGTTTTGAGCATCTTCCCAAGTTCAAATCCTGGGAAAGAAACACCGAAGGTCAATTATCTAAAGGTGGGGCAGAAAAGAGAACACGGGAGGCAGCAGGGACACCCAACCACGCCAGGAGAACGAGCGCAGGACCCCCAGGAGAAAGCCACCGAGGGCACACGGGAGAGGCAGTACCTGGGCAGCACGGAGACGCTCCCACGGGGCAGCCAGCCGGCAGCGGATGGTAGGAACATGAAGATAAAAGCTCACATACATCATATTTAATAAGAGTTTTGCTCCACTGGCTCTCCGGAAGGACAGCTGCTCCCTGCAACAGCATCTCAGCCTGCGGGGTCTCAGCGGTACAGCTCGGAAGCACCATGATCTAGACTTGAAGATTAGCGCCCATACAACGCCACTTCTGCTGACTGCAAGCTGGAGAACAGAGTAACTGACAAATCATCTTAAGAAAATGATTTTTATTTCTTTTTTTTTAATTTCTTTTTTTTCCCCTCCTTTTTTCCAAGTTCTGACGTTTACAGATACGCTTTTATTTCTGCATAATATAGCTTCGCAGCAATAAAAATCACAATATGCAGCTAGCAGAGCAGCTGAACTAAGACCCATAAATACCAGCACAGAAAACAATGGACAACCACCAATATTTCTATACATGAACTATTATTTTAATGTCACTTTTTGACAATTGTAAATGGTCTACAGAATGTATGTGGGCAAAAGGCAATAAGTGAGTCTTTTGAAACACTAGAAGTATAATAAACAGCGCATTATCAACATTTACATGATTCACATCAAATTGATGACATCCTAAATGTATTCCTTTTAAAGGATAGAGATTTTTCAATAAAATATTACATTTCATTTAATACTCTGGTACAATACTTCATACATTGCAGGAAAAAAAATAAATGCAAGGTCTACTCCACCTAGTAAGAGGATCCTTTTTCATTAGTCTTTAGTACTGTAATAAAAAAAAAAAATCACAATAATGTCATAAATAAACAGGCTTGAAATTATTAATTACGTTTCACTATTTAAAAGGGAGAAATTAAAAATTAATTTGAAATAAGGAAGTTATGGGTAGACAACCAAAACCTGACAACACATCCTAGTACCAGCTGTGATTTTTCCCATCCCTACAACAAAAAAAGGAAACAGGTTTTAAAACTTCATTAGCCTTATCCTAGTTAATCGTGTTTCAAACACATATCTTAAGAGGAAAAAGTAAAGTTTGGTCAGGATTAATAGGAGAACCAATCAGTCCTAACAACAGTTAGCTGAAATTAAAGTGTATGCTATAAAACATTCAATAAATGAAGCCTGCAGCAAATTCATGCTGGCATAAATTATTGTGCCTTAGGAGTTGGGTTAAAGTTTCCCTTGTGGTATAAAGTCTTCTACAGCAGAACACTTCAGAACTGCATCCCTTTTCCATTCCATTGATACAGCAAAAGCTTGCAAATCAATGCTTAAAATTTATTCTCTAAAAACTCATAGAAATACATGAAACCCACATTCATTTCTCTCCCCTGAACCAAGGGACATTTCTCTTTCTTGCTTCATCTGTCATAAACACCAGCCATTCTTTAAAAGAAATTTAAAAAACGCATTAAGAATCATCCCTCTCTTGCTGGTGCATGAAAGGCAGATTTTATTTTGCAAGGTTCCCCCCCTTCGGCACTCAGCAGGGCCTAACACTCCAGTGAAGAGAGGAGTATTTATCCACAATCTTTCAGATTTTGTTCCCCCCTCATTGACATTCTTCCACCATATGCTCCCCAGGATTAATACACATTCTGCAGTAAGAATTCCCTGGTTCCAAGGGAAGAAAAAAAAAAAAAAAGAAAATCCTACCGCAGCAAGTTTAAAACAGCTAAAATGAGGTCATAAGAGGCAACTTTATGTTGGCCATGGAACCAGTTGCTGCTTATACAGGTCAATCTTTTAAGACACATCACAATAACTGAGTTCACAACAGGGTTCAGATTCACCCAGGATCCTTCTCTCGTTTCTCTTGGCTTTTCCCCTGACTTTTCAGCTTGGTGCAGAATAGCTCCAAACCTGAACGCGCGTTCCACCTTGCGATAACGGACGAAGTGTAGAATTTGTCTAACTTTGCACAAAGTTTTAGACAAATATTTAGTTGCCGTCGATCGCTCTATACAAATACCAACACTCCTAACTGATCCCTGTTTGACAGGATGAAGCTGTAAACAGGGACAGGAGAGGAAGCAGGTGATGTGGAATAGGTATTTCACTACCAAATGAACAGATTTCTCTCTCATCACGACTAGAAATTTTACATCTAGAAAGGGCGCCAGTATTTATGACTAAAGCATAAGGCTATGACATTAAACACATATTATGGTATGCTGGTGACAGGAGTTCCCAAAAAAACCCAAAGCCTCAAAAGACAAAAAGGACAATAGGCAAAGTAACAAAATTCGGCTAAACGTTAAAGAAGCACCTTCATTCAGTTCAAACAAAGTGTTCAAATATTTGATTTTGCAAAGCACTCTCAGGAAAAGGTAATGTAATCTCCCACTTAACCTTTCACAAAGCTGCATTAATTACATTCCAGGCTTTAGCATAATTTCACTAGTAAGGCCGATAACACAATTCTGTTGGCCCTGCACCCTTGCATACAGCAATTTAACGCAGCGTTCACCACCTGCACCTGCTGTACGAAAATGGCAATAATTCCTTAACACCATTTAAGTCACAGAACTTCCCCAGAAACATGGGGAAAGACGTTGGTAAGACACCAGCGGCACCCACTCCTAGGGACCGATTCTGCCATTAATGCACACATGCAGCTGCTCATGGCTCCAAGGGGAGCTTCTGGTCCAGATAATTGGACAGAGCAAAGTGAAGAAACCCAATTAACTGGCAGTTTAACAGCAGTTCTTCGTTCGAGGCTCTCTAGAAGAGGACTTTGTCTCATTGACAGAAGTGGTTTCAGACGGACGTGATTTTTTTCATCTAATAGGGACAGCAATTCAATGCAGCTCTGAAAGGCACTTCAGGTAGAAGGGTAACAAACTCCTGCCCAATGGAACGAAGCAGAACGAGCCTGCTGGCCTTCCTGCCCCTGCTGCCCTTTTCAGCTAAGGCAATCTGAGTGGATAGCTAGCTTCCATGCACTGCTTTCCCCACACGACTTTAATTTAGCCACTGACACTAGCATAAGGCCTTACTAAAAAAACAGAAGGCTCAACATCTTCCACCTCCCCAGCAGAAGGGGAAAAGGCTTACCTTATACTAAGGTAACAGCCTGCACGCTGCGTTACTTGTTTCACTGTTTTTAATATGCTGGCAAGGTGTCATCATGCAACTTCTTAAAAATACCTTAACTCTACAAGCTCAATCTCTCGCTTAACAAACGAACACAGACAAATGAACACAGACAGTGTCCTCACAAACCACCAGGCCACTGCGGCTTTTGAGAGATACAGTAAATTTCTATTTTGGGTAGAGATCACGTAAAAGAAATTTTGTTTGATGGAAAGGCTACCTGGCACAATCAAAAATAGCCTGTCCAGCCACTCAGCTAAGTCATAATCAAAGCCATCAATTATCACAAAAAGCACCTTCATATCAGTAACTGCTCACCCCTATGAAACTCAAGTCTGAGCTTGAAATGTATTAGGACTAATTTTTGTCATGTAGGTGATTCTATTCACGCTGGTGATCCACTGTTTTCAAACAATCAAGTATTGTTCCCATCAGTATTTTACATTAGTGTAACGGATTTATCCGTATCATTGCTCTCCCACCACCCCACCCCACCCTCCCCCAAAAAATAAAATCCCACAACTGCTCAAATAAGGAAAAAACCCAACTAACAGCCATACTGTGAAACAAAAACACTATTTAAAAAACAAATGGATGACAGCCCAATAGTTTGCTGGATTCAAAACTGACTCTACAAAGTAGTAGTCTACATTGTAGAAACGATTTCCTTTTATTTGGAAAATGAGCAATTGTAAATCAGGTATCAGAGAGAAGAGATATAAACAATCTTTAGATGGTCTTAAGTTTTGCCTATTGTTGAAGGATTAAAACCGTAAATAAAAAGGTACCAAGCCCTCAGAGTTCACCGTTCATGTGAAGCTTCTTCTATCTCTTTCTTGACCTTTTTAAAAAACAGATTCATTTCTGGGAAAGGAAGGGAGAAGAAAATAAAAGTTATTTAGGAAAAAACCCTACAGTTATTTCTTATTCTGCCATTATATGTAAGTGCTTAATTTTCACTCAAGAAAGCCTTAAACTCAACCAAAAGCCTCAAACCTTGCTTACAAATTGCGCGGTACTTTGGCAGTAGAAGATGAGATTGTGTATAGACTTGAAGAAGATCCCTGGACTAAATGAGGAAACATGGATACCAAATAGAAAAGGGAGAACAGGATTTCGGAGGTCTTTGAAAACACAGGCGGGAAGGTGACAAAAGGCTTTAGATTAGAATCCAAAACAAGTTAATGACTAAAAAAACCCTTTAAATTCAAAGCCTATTCACAGCCCATTATCCAAAGTATCAGATATTGGTTATTAGCTAATAACCAAAAATATATATATCTTCTTTGTCTGATTGCAAGAACCAAATAACAGGTATTTAAAACTTTACAAAAAGAATCTACAGATTCCTCCCCAGCAAAAGCAAGGATTTAATTTTTACTGGTATGACAAAAATACTACAACTGCTGACAGCACACAGGCACAGCAGCAACGTTGCTCATCACACCTTTTACGAGGCTGAGCATGAGATTAAGTGTTCTTTGATAGATGCACGCAAAGCCTTAGCATTGCCCAGAAGCAAAGATCACTTACAAAAGACATGGAAAATTCAGACTGCAGTTGCTACTCGTCTTTCGCTAGCATGCAGAATTTCAGTCTCCTGAATAATAAAGACTTCCAACTTCTGTCACGGGTGAGTCAGGGCATGACAACAAGGCCACCCTACTGAGCTGATATTCCACATTGTTTTGAAATGGTAGGCGCAGAAACAACTCAATCAAAATTAGCTTCTGGAATTTAAATGCCCCAAGGGGGCCAGATGACACGCATCTCAGGCTTTAGAAAGTCCTTCCTACAGTTCTTCTCATAGTTCAGGTTTGTGTACGGTTTATCCTAACCCCACAACTCCAGGCTGGATAAGCACACTCACTCCTGAACACACATACCTGCCTTTGCATGGAAGTCTCTGTACATCTTCTCATCTGAAGCTCTTCTGCTGTTGCATCAGCCCCACATTTTCATATACTCTAGCACTATCTTCTCTCATTCTGAAATGAAACAAATAGTTACAGTCCAAAGAATCTAGTTTGAGAAAACCGCGTTGGTACACACCAATGCAATTCAGTAATAATTTATTTTGCTCGATTTAGTTTAAGAGCAAAGCACAGGGCAACAGTCTAGGGCAGATTTTGTGATAACTCATTCTTGTGAGGTCCCTGAAGATTAGTTAGTACAGTTCAAAATTTACGCACCAACAACAGAAGTGAACTTACTCTGGACACGTTGGGGTTGGGGTACAGGGTGGAAGAGGGCTCTGATCCCCACTTGTCTGGTCCGATAAAGAATATTTAATGTTTGTGTATTCATGACCTTTTCTCTTACTCTTCTGTGAAGCAAATCACAACAAAAAGCCAGGTTTTGAATTACTAATAGAAAACAATCAATGAAATAACACAGAAATTACATGTATGACTAGCCATGTATGTTTTTAGAAGAAAGGTTTGTCTATGAACAGAGGAGAAAATTCTGTAGATAACACACGCTATGGGGATAGGACTTAAAGGCTGGCTTTAGGTTTTTGTTAGAAGACCTGAAAAGCCTCACTTTTCAACCTTCCTCTTCCCACCACCACCTCTAGCAGAACATACGAACCTTATGAACCAACACTCATACACAATCTTCATCTTACTTGGCAGAAGAAACCCCACTTCATTCTTTAACAGGCAGTACCAGCCAGTGGGCTTCCCACTGACCTTATTTCCAGCTCGGAGATGTGGCCAAAAGAGTAACAACGCTGTTTGCAAGATCTCTAATAAAATAACATCCTAGCCCATTAGGTTTGATATAAAAAGAACCCAAGCTGTTATTTGTATTCTGCAGCATATGTTACAAGCTGTAGCCAATTGTGCTGGCATTCATCTGAAGATACTGAGGGCTCCAGCAACCACAGCTACGCTAGGAAAGAAAAGGGATAGGGATTTTTTTCCTTTACAAGATAAACATTCACAACACACACATACACTGAAACCTACACATAAATTAAAGCCTCACTAAAGTTTTCAGGGTACTGGGTTTGGGGGGTAGGGCTGGCTTTTTTGTTGTTTTGGGGAGGGGGGTGTTTTTGTTTGTTTGTTTGTGGTTGTTTGGGGTTTTTTTAATGCTCAAACAAGTCCTAAGTAACTGGCCTGAATCAATCTCACAACAAAGAGCACTCTGTTATGTGTCAAGAGCGCTCTGTGTAGCAATGTACATTGAAGTTTTTCCAAGATGGCCTTCTGAGACTTGCTCAAAACTTGCTCAACTTGTTCTGTTGTTTTACTGAACTTCTTCCCTCTCAGCCTCCTGCTTAGCCCTGACAAAGCCCTTTGAAAGAGACCACCAGTCCAGCTCAGTTACCTGGGAGCTTAATGCTAAAAAATAAGATTTAAACAAAACGCAAAGGTTCAAACTCTGCTGCATTCTACAGTGTTAAGGCTACAAACCCCTCACCTGCCAATAATAATTCTGAAGCCCAAAACTAGGGCTTGATTTCCACCTCCCATCCCAAACTGCACAATAAACGGTAGTTCCAGTTACAGGGGTAACTGTAACAAGTACAGTAAAAGCAATTTTAAAAGAATCAGTCAGTTTTTCTGCTATTTAAGCTGACAGAAACAGAAAAAATAAGCCAAGAAAAAGTAGATATTCGGCTTCTCTTCCTTACATTACAATTCACTGTAACAGAAATGGGGTAAGAACTATTTGTTTCCTGGATGTAAGGGAACATACACATTTCCACAGGGGGGAAAAAACCACAAACCAAACAAAAACTAAACCAAATTAACTTTGCTTTTCTTCTGCACTTGTAAGAAGACAGGCAATATTTAAAACACTTAAGTCTGAAAACTCAGCATTGCAATGCAAGAGGGGATGCTGGGAAAGCAGGGAATTTTTTCCAAACAAAAAGGAGGCATATCTATGTGAAGGGATGCAGCTATTCACATATCCACTCCTTCAGTCCAGCTGGTTGCGAGTCCTGCATGACAACAGGCTAGCTGATGTGACTACAGCATTCCTATCTAAAAAGAAAGCCTGCGTTCATCCAGATTGAAAAACAGACAGGGAGCACGACCGCCTGTTGTTTCCTACAAAGGTGCCCTAATTGACTTCATTCTGTTTTCCCAACTGTCACAGTTTGCAACTGCAATTAAAGCAAGTATAGAGAAGAATGTTCTAGAAGTTAAAAGTTTCTCAAAACACATAATTTCATTCCCGAACTATCTTATTGGGGTGAAATTCAAGCATTCTGCACAGTATTCCATTACTCGGCCAATTTGTTTTTTCTGCTCTATCAAAACATGCTTCGGAGCCACCATGGTTTTTTCAGGACATTAGTTCCTACAGTCACCACAAAGCTTTGCTTTTGTCTGAGAAATTCTATATTGTTTTATTCCTGCAGCTGCCACCAGCCCTAGTTTGAGGTCAAAACCTCCTGAAATAAATCAATGTTCTATTTCCAATTTCTCAAACTTTTCTACCTGTGCCTTCTGAGCTAGTAACAGAATGGAAGATGAAACACAACTGACTGAGCCTCATCGCCACAGGAGAAATACACTGCTCCACTCAATATCAAAATACTATTCAAAACCCATTACAACAATCAAGAGAGAGTTAGAGATCTACTTTGTAAATGGCAGCAGCAGAAAAAGACCATTTTCAAAAAGCTGAGGATACAAGGCTTGCATAATTACACACACAGAGATATGACGCAGCTCTAAAGCGAAGTGAGACAACAAAGCCAGGAAAAAAAGAGTACACCTGAGGGATTTCTTGTTCTTCACTTTGTGTCTAATCATCATCAGAGCACACAACAGCTGTCCTGGGGAGAGGAATAAAGTCTCTATCCTCTCTGCTGAACTGAGCATCTACATCACGTAGGCAAGTATGAAATAAGCTCTGCCACACTCCAAAGCAGCCAGAAGCCAGACAGGAGTGCCAAGCCCAAGCTGTCACACTCCATCTCTAACGAGGGATTACATCTCACACCTGGCACTGCACTAACCACGCAGCTCCGCGCAGCTGCCCCACCACTTGGGGGGTTTATCTCCTGAGCAGCAAGCCAGCTGCAGAAGGAAAGATACTGAAATTCTGAAACAGAAAGATAAAAATCCCAGACAACCACGGGATAGGGCAGAGAAAGCAGTAGTGAGAAGAACGTCAGTTCTTTTATCACAAAACAAGGTAACTTCTCTAAAAAACTGTAAAAGAATTTGAGTGCAATGAAGTACTTATACAGGAAGAGTGAGGTGAAGGTCTTGTGGTTGCCACCACATGTTCCAAAACTTTTCTCATTTTACTATACCAAATCATGCCTTTAACTGCTTTTGTTGGACACTACACTGCAAGATCACCACGCTCATTCTTTAATATTTCAGTCCAATATACTTACCTCTTACTAATAAGCATGTACTTTAAGACTCAAAAATTGGTACTAGACCGACTAGCATTTGAGTTTAGTTATCAAATTTAGAAACACAGTTAACAGATTTGAAATCTCTTTAAAACTCAATGGAGCGTAAGCTTCTCTATTAATTAACAGAACCTTAGCCTTTATTCTTCTCACATAGAAAACTAGATAATATTAAGGGAATTTGAGATCTGGGGTGCAGGGACTGGGGGACAGGGAGCACAAGCATTTTCATGGAAGGTAAACCAGCACTAGTTGCGATCATATGGAGAAGTCTCTCAGACTGCTCATTTTCTTCCTCTGCCAGTGGCCAAACACAGTTTTTATTTTACAGCTTTCTAATTCCATCTTATAGTTTAAGTAATTCTTAAGCATAATGAATTGAAATACAGGCTAACTTCTCCAAACAGGATTAACTGGTGACAGACACAGCCTTTTCACGAGGCATTGGCTATACAGTCAGCAATCATGCCTCCAAAAGTCACAGGCAGCAAGCCAGCTACTCTGCTCCCTGTTCAAATGATAACATGTTCCTGTGTAACATTTTAAACTTGGGACAAATGTACCTGCTCCTCTTCAATTCTGCGCTGTAGCGTTTCAATGTAGTGCTGTACTGCCATGTAAATAAATCTGTACTGTGCTTCTGTCTGAACCATTCCTGACCGTTGCGATCTCACCATCTGAATGGTCTTTGGGACGTCAATATCACAGTCCACACCTAGAAAGAATGATAATAATGTTAAGAAGAGTAAAATGAACTTTGTCTTTGGAGAAGAGATTGGTCTCACCTTTGAGCAGAACACAGTTTAGTTGAATGATCTCACAATAAGCAAAATTGCTAACATTTAACACAGAGGATTCATCCTTTACAACTAATACAAAGATCTGTAGAACTGTAGCGTAATGTGGAAAGCTGTCCTGGGGGAGAAAACTGCTAATCCTCAGCTGAAAGGATTCATTACACTGAACTGGAGCGGTGTTTCAGCACTTTGATTCCAGCCAAGTCAAGAAGAATGAACAAGTCCCTTCTACGACAAACACACGCCTACTTTGTAGCATCACTACAATCCCTCTATTCTACAAACACTCCCATCGTTTTACTGTGATGTATCTGCCAATGTCCCACAGGAAAATAAAAGTGGGGGCGGGGAACCTACCTTTTTCTCTGATTATGTCGATAAGAATATCAATCACAATGAAAGTTCCTGTTCGCCCAATCCCAGCACTGTAAAAAGGGAGGAAAAAAAAGTTAGTTGTTCTGCTCTTTCTGAACAGTCACCAAAACACTAGTCCAAGTAAGAGATTAACATTAAGAGACGTTAGACTTCCAAATTATATAGCCAGAGTCAAACCAAGCCACGCACAGCCAAAAGTAAAATCAGCATAACATGGAAGAGACAGAAGTCATAACAACCTTTATGACTAACTAACTCCATAGGCCAAGCGTAAGCAGCAGGAGAGATGCCGTGCATCACCATACCTGCAGTGGACCACAACTGGTCCCGCATCAGAAATGCTCTCCTGCTTATGGTGCACCTCCTCTAGAAAGTCGAGCACACCACCAGGGTCACTCGGGACTCCATGATCAGGCCAAGTTCTGAAGTGATATTGCCAGACTGTTCTCTCTGTGTTCCCCTGGAAGGAAGATGCCAGCATGTGAAAACAACATCCTTCAGATCAAAATCCAGCCAAAAGCATTTATAGGCCAAAGTTAAGCCAGATCAGAAGGCGGCATATTCGAACCTGCTGATCAGTATCCACAGCACTACAACTCTCAGAGGAGGGAACAAGCCAGAGTTCTTCCTGGCCTGGCAAGTCAGATTGCACCACCTGCTTCCTCCGCTCCCTCTTCCTCATGTTGCTTCCCTTAAGCGTACTTCCTATGTACTTGGACATACACACAGCCATCTCTATGAAAGGGAGCAAATGCCTGGCTAGACTTAAGTGCCATTACTTAAAAGCATCATTCCTCTTTCCAAATTTCCTCAAAGCTCTGCAGCCATGCATCTCCTGACAAAAAGTGCTTAGGTAGAAGAACCTTCAATTAGCCCAAGGACAAAAAGAAGGATGCATGGAACTAAACCTGGAGCTTCAAAGAAAGAGACAAGGCTCAATTTATTAATCTCTTAGTGCTTTTATTGATTCCAAAGAAAATGGTCTATTTCTGCAAAATTTGTTTGTGATCTGCAACTTAAATTAAAAGGACAGATTTACTAACATACTTACTTGCCCAACTTTAGAAAGCTTAAGTTCTCTTAGTGTGTAATCGTGTGCTGCACTCTCCTTAACATTCCTAACACGCATAACACCATACTCCTTTAGGGAATATTCATCAGGCCAGTACTTGACGCACTTACTCTGCAAAATTACAAAAAAGGGTAATCAGTAAGAAGGCAGCTGGTTCATAAACTGGTTAACACACATATTTCTGAAGCTTTCTGTTCTGAATACACAGAGGAAAATTACTAGCGCCAACTGGACAGCTGGCTGACTTGGTAAAGAGGTCAAGTATATTTTAGGGGGAAGTTTCTCTCCCCTACGACAAACAGCAGGTGATTTCGGACAAACAGGTACAGGCAATCTCTCCTTTTAGCAGCTTTCCTGATCATCTTAGTACCTGCTTTGCCTCAATAGGGGACTAAAATACTGCTACTTGTATCTCCAACCCAATTACGGGTTTCCAAATACTGAGAACTTCTAGTGGAATGCTGTAGTCATACAGGCTATTCTGCAATCAAAACCCAACAGCTTGTAAAATAAATACAAGTCAAAAGTATAAGCCGTTTTTAGCAGAAATGAAACTTGGATGCTTGCTTTTTCATCACTTGGAGCCAAAAGGGCAACATAGCACTCTAATACAATCACCAAAGAATTGCTCCCCGTGGCAGGGGACCTAAGCCTCCTGTGTCTGTAGGTTTTGAAATTTGGAGCTTTTGCTGTGCTGCTTCTCTCTCAAGACTATCTTTGGCCAGGGATATATTCCATCCACTGAAAACCAGGTTCATCTGTTACTACTTTCATCTGCTTCCCGTAAAAGCTCAGGAAAGGGCGAATCCTGTTAGCCTGTGAACATAATACAAGTCCACACACTATCAAATGAGAAATTACAGTGGGTATACAGATGCAGCTTCCAGCAACAGCAAATGCCAAACACCGAGTACTACGGAGAAACATTTTCTATTTGCAGTTACTACTGCATATTTATGAGAAAACATGGCACTAAGAAAGTCCCTTCTGCCAACACAAGATAGAGTAAGAGATGATTGAACACGTGGCAACACACTTAGGCAACAAGATGCTTTTCTGTTACGTTTACTGTTTTTTCCCTGCCACCTCCGAAAAGGTACAAGCTAAAGAAAAGATGTTGGTCTTGGCATATGCCAACACAACGTGCAGTTTCATTACAAAACTCTGAATGCGAGAGAGTTGGTATAGCAAGTCTGAACAGTAACACACAACGTTAAAGCAAGCTTTAGTCTGACAGAGGGGATGCATGCACTATCAGCTCAAAGGACTGCCCCCAAAATACCGCTATTTTAATTTGTAAGTATTTGCTGCTTCTACATTGCATTCTAACCAGGTGCAGCTTCAGGCGTAATCACTAGCTCAGCACGTAGTAAGAACGTTATCAAATTCAGGCACAGAAAGTAAAGCCAGAAGAGAGAACAGCATTCTAGTAAATGCGACTTGAATGAGGTGAGTGTGGGGCAAGAGCTTTCACATTAAAACGTAGTTTTTAGGTAAGAAGCAATATCATCTAAATTCATTCTTATAGTAATAAAGTCCCACAATTCTGCTTTTCTAGTGAAGTCTATACAAGCTCGGAAAGCTAAAATAAATGGCAATACTTTTGTCACAGGAACAGGCAGTTTATCCCTTCAAGCATGCAGAATGCCTCTTTGACTACATCTCACATTCCAGTGCCTCATTCCCTGAACAATTTTAGAGTACATAGACCCACATTCAGTAGCTAAAAATTAATCAGCCAAAGGAAGGTCTGATGATATGATAGGAGTACACCCTCAACTCCCGCAGGCACCAATAAAAAGAAGGACACTCAGCACCTTCCTGGTCTCCAAAGGCAGTGGTGGCACACCAGATTTCAGCATACACATCAATACAACCAAGTCAGTTTAGTCCTTACTTGCATTCAAATGTCATGACCTTTCCTAAGGCCAGTTTGAGAGTCTGTTTTTACCTTTCCTCTTTCAACTTCTTTTGTTGTCATAACAATAACTCGAGAATTCTCCTGGAACACCATCCTCCAAAAATCATTCACGGTATTCTGTAGGCACCCTTGAGTAGCAATGTAGCTTTTTTTTGGCTTTGAGTTGTTGCACTTGGTTTCAAACTCAGGCTAGAGAAAAAACAATTGAACAAATGCTGACAAATGGTAACAAGACTAACTTGAATTTAGGTGAGCATGTTAAAAGAGCAGACATGGGCTGTGCCAGTGAGACCCCACTGGGTAGGAGTTTACTTACCATAATAATATTAGCATTGATATAGTCTGAAACAGGTTCATTTGGATCACCATCATGCAGAACAACTCTGGTATGATCAACTGGAAGAATATATATACATTAAGCGCTTGCATCCTACAGTTGTGAATACACAGCTATTTTTAAATATCCCACAGAGAGGTACATTTCTTACTGCTACCAGAAGCTATTAAGTTATCAAACTCAGTAAATTAGTGGCTAGAAAATTCAACCTTTCCTCTTTTGCTATTTCTTAAAACAAGTGGCCAATTCATAGCAAAATCAAAACAAGTGCTCACACCCGTGTTAACTCATGGACAGTCAAGCACCAACTCAAGGCAAATGGCTGCTGGATTTGCACCACACAGTTTTGTACCACAAATTAATCCTCTTAAATTTAAGCATTCCAGTTTGCTGAATAACAGTTTAGGGACGTGACGCTTTTAAATGAAAGCTGAAGATAAAAACAGTATTTGGGAATCGAAATATCGGTATCTACAAAGTCCAAATGCTTGAACGCAAATGGGAAATTGCATGGGCTAATAAGACATAAGAGGGGGACAACATGAGAGGGGGAATTATCACTAAAGAGAAGAAAAAGCACAGTTGTGCTTAATTAACCCTGTATTTACGAGCTAAGAAAATAAAGCATAGAAAAGTAGCAGGCTTACATTATAATGAGAGAAATCAATACTTACAGGGTAAAATGTTTTTGTATCTATTTTTGTTCTTGTTTTCTTGACGCTGACCTTCTTTACGACTATAGAGAAGTTTGCATTCTTGCTGCTGTAAAGTCTAAATGAAAACAGCACAAATAACGTTTAAATGATAACAGCACAGATAGAGCATGGACTGTTTCACCACCATTACAGCGACCCTTTCTCACAAAAGTGATGATACTTGACTATAATGCCAGACAGTCAGAGAAAGAGAGAGGGATACTGGATTTCTCTGTTCAGACTTAGGACAGCATTGCTTCCAAGGTATGTAAGAAATACAGGAGCATGAGTGGCAAGTACTGGATTCTTCCAGGCCTTACCAGCTTTCCTCTCCCCCTTCAGCTACAGCATGTCTGTAGTAACACTGCTGGAAAGCCCCCAAAACAAATCCCTGAGATTACGAAGGCTGTGTTCCAGCAATGCCACAAGAGCAGATCCTTGCAAGCTGCCGCCAGACCAGCTCCAGACAGGCGAAGAGGAGGAAGGAGCATAGAGAAAACCCAACAAAGCACATCAACACAAGCAACCGTATTTAAATATCAAGCACAGTTGAAAGTCCTTCAGCAGTTAGAAGCAAGAGCATTAGGAAGATATTATTGTCTATTCCCCTAGAAGACAAGTCCACATGGGAATGCTGTGGTATTTTCAAAGGTATGGATGAGACAGGTAAAGTGCCAATTGTATAGACAACCACCACAGCCACATACCGCTTTTTAAGTGCTCTAATTATTCGCTCATACCAACACAGGACAAGCATAAAATTTTGCGCAGACTTTCTCATATTACCCTGTTAGGGGAAGAGGGGGCGCATTAGGTAACTACAAACAGGGTTACCCATAAATCAATCCAGTGCAGAACCAGTAAATCTGCATGGGATTTCTCCTGTTGGAAAGGGGCTGATTTCTCAGTGCCTGGGTCACAATTAATATGACAGGGACAACAGCAATTCCATGTTTCCCAGCCATGCTGTCTGTGCAAGGCTCCCCACTTGCAACGAAGCTGGAGAGACCAGAATCTCGTCTTTGTTCCAAGTTTAAATCACAAAAGCAGTACCGGCCTGACTAAAAGGAACACTCAGGCTTTGGAAGCTGCTCCCTTTGCTATTACCACCCTTCATACTCTTACAGAGATTGCTTTTACTTTAAAGCTTGGGCACATCAGGCACATTTGCTCACTTCTATTTCAGTCTCTGTTATTGTTACTGCCTCACTTAGTGACCTTGGACAATTAGGCTCATCCTAAAGACAGGGAAAGCAAAGAACAAAAGCAATACGGGAGAGCCGTGAGGTTTCGTGCTCATGAAGCAAAGACAGAAAACACACCCCCATAAAGCATTGCCTGCTACTACTAGCCACGGGTGAACCAGCACTTGGCAGTAAGCTCACCTCTTGCCACACTGCAAGAGCCTTTTAAGTGCCATTATCACACAGCACCTTTATATAATATTAACACTTTGGAGACTCAGCCAAGTGAAACACCAAGCAAAAGAACTGAAAGTTAAACTTTGCTAGCAGGTAAAAAAAAAAAAAAGGAACCAATTAAGTGTGTGGAAACCATGGCTTCAAACACATCTTCACTTCATACAGTTAATTATTATTGCTTTGAGCATCCCTGAGGAGAGATCCATGAGCAACAGCGACTTCTAACAAGCCCATTAGGAGATGTACACGATGCAACAATAAATCTGAAACAGTCCTCAATTTCACTATAACACCCAAGCATTAAGCTCACCCAACAGCCATTTTTCAGAAGCAAAAACATTACAGGGACTGTTAACAATTCTGTCTAGCGGTTCACAGGACAAGAGGTACATTCTTAAATATGCCTGAAGACAAGTAATTTATAACTACCATCTGGCCTGCCAAATCATAAACAGCCCAGGCAGAGATCCATGGACAGCCTGGAGTTTGCTCCCCTGCCTCCTGCCACCAAAGCTGACAGCAATAGCTTACCTGAAGTGAATGACAAAGCATGACAGTAAAACTGCTATTTGATTGCTTCATTTCCAAAATGGTGAGGAAAAAACTAAGGTTTAGTGCTGACCTCACCAACAGCAGTGAAGGGGAAAGAGAAGTGGAATGTCTCATAGGTAAAATCTCTAATTTCTTACATTTACTTTTTCTGTAAGGCTTCTGGCTTGCTAGCAAACACTCTACAGGCACGTCACAAGACAGGAAAGCACCTTGGTTCTAAAGGATCAACTGATAAATCCATTACAAGACAAATTTATTCAACAGAGACCAGAGGTCAGAGAAGAAGGCACTGTCAAGTAATAGCCCGGTGCTATTTTGACAAATCAACAATCCATTCCTAAATGCACTGCACCACAGTGCTTCCTTCAAGAAAAAAAAACAAGACCAACCATTAATTCACACAGCTTCTAGTAAGCCAACACCAATTACAAGAAGGGCAAGCCAAAAGGGCACACTTTTTCCTTTTTATGCCCTCTGAGTAAGAGTAGGGTATGCTTAGACTCCTCAGGGAAGCCAACAGACACCCTTTGCCTGGCTAACTTGCAAACGTATGCTCAGGCTAAACCACGCAGTGACCACAGGCACAATCTACGCGACTGTATCATGATGCGATAAAGCAAACTGCCCATCAGTCTTTGTAAAAAGCAGTTAATTCCCAAATGCAAGTTTCAGCCATTAGAGCAGGTACGGCTAATCTCCCTGACCCTTCAGGCCCCATATGGAAGTTCACGCGTTGAACTCCACAAGAGAAGCAACTCAAAGGTTGAGGTCAGTTTAGCTCCCAGTGAGGTTCACAAGCAGTAGATGAGAACTGGTCCCCAGGGGATTCATTACTCTAATGAGAGGGTAAAACAGAGTCCCAAGTCCTCAGCAACAGCCAGAGCAGCCTCTGCGGGCCTGCTTCCCCCTCCAGGTGGGATTCAGCAGTCCTGCATCAAGGACTGTCCCCTTGCATGGGGCACAGGGGAAGAGAGAGGAGAAAGCTTAATCCTCATAATTTCCCCACTGTTGTGACCTCACCTTCTCATATTCCACCCACATTCGTAGTGAAATGTGTCACCTCTTTGGCAAGAGTATTTTGCTTTTCATGGATTTATTTTTCTTCTCCTGACAATAATCTCAGAGCAGACTGGACAGTACATTCAGCTAATTAATATGTCTGATCAAAAAAGAGTTTCTTCAAGAACGGTTGCTTTGTAAATCCGTCACTATTCAAGAAGTTTCTCAAAATAGCATTACACAGCCAAAACCAGTCTCTGCCAAAGACCAAGACTTTCCAGTTTCCTGTTGCCATCTGCTGGTGGAGTTCCAGACTCCACTGTGGTTTTCTTAGGTCTGTGTGCAATAAACCAGTGCATTATACTTAACACATTTCTAAAGCTTTAGGCTATGACCATCACATGCAGGCAGCTGTTAAGGAACTCCAGTTGTCAGAGAAGGGTTAGGACCCAGGCTAGACTCAGGTAGTATGAAATACGTTAGTTAACACTCATACTTCATTTGCTCTGCTTGAAATTTCGTACATATTTCCTCTCAAACATAAGTATCCTGTCCACACGAAGAAAAGGAAGAGAGGAATGAATCTGTTTAATTGTCCTGGTGGGCCAGATACAGTTGTACATAAGGCTCCCTTGCGATGGGGAAGATATTCAGGAGGGATTGTGCTAGGTACTGAATGAATAGCACTGAAAAACATAATTAGTTCTCATAATCAGGAAAAAAAGGTAAATATTTCAATCATTTTACTAGCAGACAGAAGAGTGGAACTGGTAAAACTTTAACCCATGGTGTACACGACACAGAAGATGGGAGCAAGAACAGGAATCTGAAGTGATGGAGGGGCAGGTGAGAAGATGTCAGGAAGGCAGTAACAAACGTAACTTTTCAGTAGGGTAGAGATATACCACCATAACACCTGGAATGTAATGAAGTACCTCAAATTCTTCCCAGAAGCCCTGCTTGACTTTATCTGTAGTCTCTGCCAGCTTGCTTAGCTCTCGCACTCTGCTTTCAATCTCTGCAGCGTTAATACGGGTAGTATTCAGAGGCTAAGAAAGATACAAATATTAAACAAAGGTATAACAAATGACAACCGTGAGAAGACAGTTAAAACACAAATTCCTTGCACTACGTATATTTTATATAGGCAATTCTAGATCCATGCATCTATTTGGACTTCAAAACAATTCAAACAATGAAGAGCAGCGAGAGAAGAGAGGAAGGGAGCAGGGAACAACTGCTTCTCGATAAAGTCTCATGGTTGGTTTTCAGTACAACACGTTGTTTTATCTCTGGATTAGTCCTACAATCCCTATGGACCGCACTGAAACCAAGAGAAGTTCTGCACACATCAGAGACACAAGTCTATCCCTCACAGTTCCTGTTTAAATGACTTTACTTCGTCATTCAGTTTCATGAAGTTTAATTCTTCATTTTTGCATTAGGAAAGGAAAAAAAATGCTGTCTCCCAGAATACATGGAAAAGCCTGCACTTCAACAATACGTGCTGAAGGTAACAAAGCTCAGTGGTGTCTTCTCCATTCACTCACCTGCTTGAGTTGCAAGACTGTGCCCAAAGTTTCTACCATAGGGTTCTTCTTGTAATGTTCCACTAGATCTGTCAGAGAGTCAAACTTCTCCCCTCCACCAACATCATACTTTAGATCCTTGAAAGACAGATGGTTCATCAAAATAAATGTGCTTCAAACGATGAAGTCTACTCTAATATCATCTTTAGGCTATGCAACGTATGAGAAATCATCTTTGACACCTATACATAGAATAATTTAGTAAAATCCTTCTGCTAAGGGATGAGAGAACCTTAATACAAAGAAACACACAGACACACACACTGTGAAGGACATTACCCTTTTTGTCATCTAATTTAAAATCATTTTATCTGCCTTTTCAGGAGCAAAGCTGAGGTTCAGTCAGCTCAATCAGGCTATCTGAGCTACATGATTAGAATACAGGAAATAGCCTTGGAAATCAATTCGAATTCCTAAAAGAGTATCATCGGGTCCTGAAAGGCTGCCATTGACTGCCATCCCTATTTTAAGGAAGCAATGCTAAGTTATTTCCCTCAATGTCATAAATGCTACTAGTAGTTAACTGCAATCAAAGAGGTTTTCTCAAAAAAACAAATATCTGGTACTTCAGCTTTTACAGTCTTGGTAGGTCACTTCTGTCTCCAAACTATTTCTGTTATTGCATTTGAGTTGTTTTTAAACAATTAGGATGTTGCATTGTCTTTTAGGATAACAGAAGAATTAGGTTGGGGTTTTTTTAATAACAATCCACGGGCATATATGAAAATACCAAAAGACTATGATTTAATAATACTTCAGTGAAGAACTACTTATGTTAAATTCAAGTTGTAGATTTAAAACTGTTCCTTGGATTCAACACTCAATTTTCACAGAATGTTGATTATTTATCAGGTGCAACTTCATAAACTGACAGGAGAAACAGATATACTCGGATGGATCTCTATTCGTCCAATTACTCATATTTTTATATAATTTATCCAGGAGACTGCAACTCACTTAAGAAGATTCATGAACATGAAAGGCTCCATCAGCAGAAGATTTGAGACAGCCTTCTGATGCAATCAAAAGCAAATCTATTAGAAGGTACTTGACAGCATAGTATAGTATGACATGATTTAGTCGGGCAAGCAGTCAAAAACGCACTAATAGAATTTTGATGCTATCAAATTAGTCAATTCAATCAAACAGATGATATATAGCACATACAGTACCACAGGGAAAGGGGAAATGCATTCAGCTCTCTGCAGTGAAGTGTAAGATGGTCCTTCCCTTAGAATAAACCCACTGCCCGTGGAAGTAGCCCTGTTAAAGAAGCTCATGCTTCATCATACCTGGCAGTGAATCATGACATGTGTCACTTTAGATTTCCCATCATTACTCTCTCCTTTATCATCTCCTGTCCGCACAGAAAGAACAAAGTCCCCAGGGTGGCTTTGACTCTCACGCACAAGAAAGCTTCCATGTTTTCCTTTTTCTGTTAATAGTTTTTCTGCTTCTCTTCCAGAGAGATGCCCATGAAACCACCTTTAAATAAAGTAAGATATAGACAGGTACTCTACTGGTCATTCCAGCCATGGCTGAATCCACTTGTTCTAAATATTTATAAAAAAGTAAAACACTTATATACACTGTACATCAGTTTCCAGGTCCAGCGAAAGTCTCACAGTTAATAAAAATAACAAAACAAAGTAAGCCTTGGAAGTGTGTTTGTACATGCACACCAGCAATTACAGAAACACTTCAAAGCAAGCACTTCCACAAGCACTGAAATTTGCATTTCGTGCAAGTCTCAAATGAAGCTTTGATCTGGATCTTTTACAACAGTCCAACAGGATTCCCTGGTGTCCAGTAAACACAAGCTTACGCTGCAACCTTTTCCTCAGTCAAGGCATTTGTTCTTCTTTTATTTCTTTCATGAGGATGCACTTTCCCTATAAACCCATGGGAACTTTGCATTTTTGAGACCTTACCCTTCCATCATATTAAGAACTAGACAGGATAATCACATCGATCTTATTTCTTCAAGAAACATAGCCAAAAAAGGCAGTAATCCTCCCCATTATTGTTAAATGTAAGCCACTCTGAGGAGTGAGAGAATTTGTTTTAATATTTTTCCTTGTTTTTCACTTCTGAAAATAAACTGGTATCTGCTGGCCACAGAGGTTTATTTCTGACATACACATGCTTCCTCGGTATATGTCAAGTCTAAAGCCTCAGATTCCCCTTATTAGCCATGCTCCTAAAAACATGAGTTTGAGCAAGTTGAGGATCTGCACGCCATTCACTTTCTCACACACATGCCCACTGCTGTAAAAATTGTAAAAAATTATGCCCAGAAATATACCTGGGAAATCCTTGCAGTAGTAACAGCTTCAGGAAGGTTTAGGAGAACTTCTATAATAAAACATTCTCCCAGTAAAAATAAAGGGAACTATGCCCTCTTTCTTGGTATTGTATCACACAAGGAAGAAGGATGAATAAAATAGGTTCTGGGGCTTGGATTGTTTTACCTTTCATCATGTTTATTAGTCTGCTTTGCAAGTAATATAACTGAAATCAGTAGGATCACGGATCACTTGTAGCACAAGATAGTAGCCACACTTTCATCAAATGGAAGCTGACTGCAGTGTTAACAGGGATAAATACACACATTTATTAAGAAGCACATGGACACTGAGGTTTTCACCACTATTTCTCTGACCTTTCAGATGTAGGATCGGCACAGTTCAGCGGATATTTCAACTCTATAACATCTCCATTCTTTTCCTTGAGCTGTCCATGATGTTCCATGTAATACTGGACTAACTCAGCCAACGTAGCAAACTTCTCTCCTCCGTAGAGGTCATAGTAGTCTCCTGTGTTCTGGATCTTGATGTGGGTGACAGCTCCAGTTCGTCTAATATTTGAAACAAAGGGAAAACCCACACACAAATCAGCTGATTTCCAAGAAATCATTTTTATATTTAGTGTTCTGCTGGAGAAATCCATACTTACATTTGCATCACTTTACAACTGCAATACTGCAGAATAGCTAGGCTAGTGCACCTCTGAAGTGTGCTTCAGCCACATTTCAGTGGCTTGCAAGAAGAAGTGGCTGTCCAACAGTCAGGAAGAATAGGGGAAAAAAAAAACACCTTAATTCCGTAACGAAGGGATCCCTGAAACCAGCGTTAAGCTCCGCAGCCTCAGAGTCTCCAACAGAAGTCCCTCCAACCCCCAATAATTGCACACACAAGCATAAAGGGTAGAGGGGTAAAAAGAATCAAGCATTGTCAAAACACCCATCAGAGCTCGTTTGCTCCTTTCCCTAGAATTTCACACTAACTGCCAAGATCTCCTCTTCAGTCAACAGTTGCCTTTGCCTGCTGCAAGTTATTTGCTCCCACAGTCTCTATTATTAATGAAGAACCGCTCCCTGAAAGAGTCTCCTTCTATTCAACAAGGCCCATTATCTCGAAGGTATCCAAGCAGCATTATTCTTATCACCAATCCCACTTTTCCTTTTTCCTTTATCTACTTCCTCTCGCCGTCCTCTCCCCATCCCTACCACTATACATACAGTGTCGGGGGACAAGCGTTACAAAAGGCCTATTTTGGAAGCTGAAATAGCACCACAGTTTCCCTTAAAAACTTGCTGACTTTTCCTGTAAGAAGAGTCTGGATAGCATGTCCTTGCACGTGCTTGATCGGTAATTCAGGTCGCCTCTGCTACTTTCACAGGGTTATCAAATAGATTTTTAAAGGGCACAAAGTAATGCTATAATGAAACATCTGCTTCCCTTTAACTTTTCTGCCTCTCTGCAGAATCAGAATTTACTACTCTCCAACCTATAGTTTCCCCAAGTTGGGTAAAAGTATTTAAGAACCTCATCAGGGAAAACAGGAGAAAAAGAAGAGGAAAAAAGCAAACAACAGACTAAAAAGTGATCCATGCCTTCTTTCATCTCTTACAAGTAGTTCATTTACCACTCTTTCCGCGCAGAACAGCATCAAATGAAGACCCTTACCGATTTGGAAAGAAACACAAAAACCATTTAAACTTACCTAACGGAGAGCGTAAAGTCTCCTGGGTTACTTTTGCTGGGCCGTGCCAAAAAACTGCCATCCACTCCTCTTGTTAACAGTAGGTTTTCTGCCTCCACCCCAGTAATATTTGGATGAAACCACCTATAAGAGGTTAAAAATAAAGAGTGTTAATAAATAACTCCAGATCTTCTGGTTTTCAGAATTAACTTACATGACAAGACTAAACAGAACAATCCAAGAGCTTCTAAACAAGGAGATACTGAATTTTGTTCCTAAATTAACATGAATCTCTATCTTAGTAGAAAATATAAATTATTCATTTCATATTGAATCGCATTTTTACGTATTGGTAAGAGATGCTTTGTAAGCGAAAGAGCTATACCTAACCATACTCAGACTGCTTGGATTAAAATGATTTCAAAAGACATACAACGTAAACAGAGACCACAAGTCATTCTCCTCACTCCAGGAAGACAGGACACACAAAGAAACTAGAAGACAATCAGGAAAAACACTTAAAAATAAAACAAAACATCCACAAATAAAACAAAACATCCCAAGTGGCACTTGACAACATTTTAAAGGTTAAAAATTTAACAAAACCTCATGCTTTCAGGCACAAGCTGACCACCAGCTGATAGGGGCCAGGAAGGAACTTGTGGACAAGCTATTTGGTTGCCCACTCTTCTTCCACCTTCCTCAGGAGAGCGTGGTGCTGACCGCTGCCAGACACAAGAGCACCGCTCTGTCTTCCAACTACCATGGCAATTTCTCCGGTCCGAATATATCCCGCTTAAATACAAACACCGAGGAATCTCGTATTGATATTCACCACCCACAAAGAGCCTTCTGAATGACGAATATAGCGCCCTGCCAAAGGAGAGCTGTATATGGGCTATACCCAGGCAGCTCAGCGTCCCCACCTATGGCATTAACTTTTGAAGGACTTATTCTTAGCCCTTCAGTTAACACATCTGCGTTTTCTCTTATCTGTAATTGCGGATTTTTACTCCACTCTTGCAATACTAAACTACATCCGTGCGTTCTGGATGAAAGGAGTTTTTATTGAGACAATCCGTGCGTTCTGGATGAAAGGAGTTTTTATTGAGACACAATTTTAGGAGACAAACTTAAGACCAAACGCAAACCGCTACAAAGCCCAGGGACAGAGATGAGGACAGAGCAACTAAGATCTGCTTTAGTGGCTTTGTCAGACTTGCATTTCGTAATGAAACCATCTCTTTTCTTTTTCAGAGTTGCCGTAAGTCAGACACTACGCACAGACGCAAGTGAAAACGCACATCCATATCTGCAGCAAGAACACGGGCTACTCCTCTCTGTACACGAGGTTCTTAGTCTCTCCAAAGTAAAGCAAAACATTAAGGCAAAAGACTCTGCAACCAATGTCATTACAGATATGAGCGCTATCTCTAAAAAAAAAAATAAAAAATAATTGAATAGCACTTCTGATAATTCCTGATAAGAGTCAGCATTTCATGCTAAATTGCCCAAACAGCAAAATATGCAAGTGCATATCTAAATTTAGGGGGTTTACTTCAATTGTTTCAGCAATTCCTTCTATACTGAAAAATTGTCAGTATTCCTACAAATGCCTTATCCAGCCTGTTCTCTTCAGGCATTCTCATAGAAACATTCTGGACTTTTAGAGATTCCAGAATATCCAAACCTCTAGCAAGTCATTCAAACGGGAATCGGGATTAGTTATGTGCCAGTTCTGTTTCAGAATTCTTCTTGTAAATCTTGGGGTTTTTTTCTAGTTAAGGATAGTCTGCTTGCACCACGAAAACCTAGTGAATACTACCACATCTACAACTGAAGAACAACAGAAAGATCCAAGTTATGCAGTACGGGTCATGAAAAAATATATTAAAAAATACTTCCAATTTCTTACAGCAAATGGGAATGAATTAGTAAATAATGCTACATTTATCTAATGTCTGCTCACAGGTCAAGAAAAGTTCTGGTTTGATGGAGTCCCACAAAAGAAACTGCACAAGCATCGGTACCTGGGATGAACTGAACGTTAGAGAATATATTTCAGCCCATGATACATTGGTCTGCAGAAGCTGATGATACATTTGCTGCACTTCCACCTCCAAAATTTTGCTTCCATTAGGAGAAAACAGAAAAAAAGCGCATCAACATTTTGAAGAGTTTATAAGCTTTTTAAATACACACTGGAGTCAAGAGACATCTTTGCAAATTTTTGAGTTTATATCCAAAAAAATGCATAAGCACACGAAGGAGAAATTACTGGAAACAACCCTACAGATTTATTATATGGTGACATTCCATAAACTTTAATTAACATAATATCTTCTGTATCTTACCCTAAACCCCAATGTGTCTGGAAGTAACTGTACACTAGTTGTTAAAAAGCTGTAAAATTACAGAAACATAATAATTTAACGAACAGAAGGGACTACAAAAACCTTGTGCTTAAAAGAGAGGTTAAAAAGATGATAGATGGTCTAAAAACAAAAATCTCACCCCCAGATAGGCATACACTCCTACTGAAGATGGCAAAAAGTAAGTAAGTGTAGCAAAAGAAAAGCTGCGTCTGGGAAATCGATGGGAGTTCACTGCGCTTTATGTAACTTTTTTTCTAATGGCAACTTGTACTCCTGCTCTCTCATCTTTGTATTTTTGGCTTTGAGTAGGAAGATGCATTTGTCAGCCACCCCAAATAGAAAAATGGGGGTGTTAGTGATCTCTGTTAAATGGTTCCGGACCGGTGATCAAGATCGCATCATTTGAAGTACTGCCATCACATGTGCGCTTTTGAACCTTGGTGGCTGCATCCCTTCCAAAACCGGAGGAGAGAGCAAAGGGGACCGAGATACCAGTAACATAAGCCCTATAGAGGACTTTCTCTTACGCTTCCTTTTATAGGGATGGAATGCATTTTAGACTTTTTCTCTCCTTTCCTTCCTCAACCTCTATTACAAGCAGGTGCAGAGGCTATCCCAAGCAAAGGACATCACAGCCAATAAATACAATCAAGAAAGTAACACATGCACACATAAACCCACGCTCTAATTAAATTAGCTGTCCTCACTATGCACAGAATACTCCTTACAGCAATCCTGATTTGAGGGTTCAGCAGCACACCATTCCAAGTCCCTTATTAGTTTACAGTAAGATGAAAACGTTGGCAGAAAAGTAACCAGTTAAACAGCGGGGGTCTCATTTAAAAAACAGGGAATACCACCTAAGCAGGAACCTTTTGTTGAAAACTAATACATAGTAGAAAATACAGCCTTGCTACAATTCTGGTGTTTTTTGGTAGCATAGTCCAGAAAAAATCAGCAGGATCTGTGTCCAGCATAGTTCTCTCTTACCAAACTGAGAAGAAAAAAATCATTACATTTTTCCAAGCCATGATTGAGCTTCTCTAATCACCTTTCCAAGAGCAGGAGAGATTAAATCAGTCGTGAGTCTCAGCTGTCACAACCAGAGCAGCCAGGGAGGTGGTGACTGGTAGTTTAATTAGTCCTATTTATAGGCTCATCAGTTTATATTTCTCACCTTTTTTCAGTCTCCCTCACAAGTTGCAATTTAAACTTCTGAGCAGAATAAGAGGCTGACTCCCGTGGACGAGGAAGGCTGCAAGTGTTTGGAAAAGGTAACTTGCACACCTGTCCCCACGTGTGGGAGGGGACAGCCAGAAAACCCACCACACACTAGGAATCCTCCGCACGCTCCAGAAGGCCCCAAATGCAAATTCAACTATAAATGGCCACGGACTGAAAACCAACCCGTCTAGTTTCACCATCTGAAGCAGCAGAAGAAAGAGGTTGTTATACTTTATAGTAGTTATGCTTTAATAGATATTACTTATGTTATCAATTTTCAGAACGGGTATCTTAGATAAGAATAGAAACATCTTTTTTTCCTTTTTATTACAGTAATTCCTCTTAAGTCTAACATTTACGTTACCCCCTTGGCCCAACAAGGGCTGCTAACACCAGACAAACATGAAAACACCTCCGAGGACAATGAGAAGCTACAACAAAGAAACTGACTTAACTCTTAATCAGCCTGGTTTAGCAACGCCGTAAGGTTTTGAAATTAGCCCAAATGCTGCTAAAAAAATGAGGGCCCACCTCAGGTCAGCTCGCTAACACCCCGTTTAGAGCCGGCCCGTGATTTAATTTCGGTACCGTCACTAGAGCCGGGCTATCGACAGCAACGCGACCCTCCCCGGCCCCGGACTGTGGCCCGAGAACGGAGCGAGTTCCCACGCGAAGGAAACCCACCCCTCAGCCCCGGTTCAAAGGCACCTTCGGGCGCGGGGGGACTCGCTGGAACCCCCCCAGGCAGCCAACGCTCCCGGGGCAGCTCTGGACCCCGACGCCAGCCGGCCCCCTCGCCCCACCGGGTCCCCAGCCACCCCGGGGAGGGCGGCCCCCCGCCGTGCCGGGCCCTACCGGGGAAGGCGAGGAGCGGAGCGAGGCAGGCCCCGGCTGGAATCGCAGCCCCGCGACGGCGGGAGCGGGGACATCCCGCCCCAGGAACGGGCGGGGAGAGGGGCCGGGAGCGGCCGTGGGGCGCGGGAGGCCCTGCCCAGCCAGGCCGGCCGCGGGGGGGCGGCCCGGCCCGGCAGCCCCTCAGGA
>VXBO01014670.1:1184946-1207297 GCA_013400135.1 Rhinoptilus africanus
CCCGGGGCGGCCGTCACCGAGCCCCGGGCGACTGTGGCCACCCGCGGGGCGGCCTCGGGACGCGTTCGCGTTTTGCGGGGCTTCTGCTGAGGCAGGGCTTGAGTGGTCTCGGTGAACTCGTGGCTGTTCTGCCGGGGCGGAGGATGGAGCCTGACTCTGCGGCGTCGCGATCAGCCACGGCTGCAAGAGGTGGCTGACGACGGTCAGAGCGGTGTGAAGGAGCGGGGTCTGATTCTTTTACTTTTTCGAACTTTGGTTCTCCTCTGCACGCCCTGCAATAAGTCATAATTCCTCTTTTGTTTGGATCCACAGATGGCGGGCGAGAAGGCGGCAGGTGAGAAAAAGCCAGGCGAGAAGGCGGCTCGTGAGAAAAAGCGGGGCAAGAAGAAGCCGGCTGAGAAGAAGCCGGCTGAGAAGAAGCCAAGCCAGAGGGAAGCAGGTGAGAAGAAAAAGAAGATCAAGAAGCATCATGCCAGCCGTAACCCTGTCCTGGCCCGGGGAATCGGGAGATATTCCCGGTCAGCCATGTACGTCCGAAAAGCACTGTACAAGCGCAAGTACACTGCTCCAGAAACAAAGGTAGGACAATAAGTATTGTGTTTAAATAGTCATGTTTTTCGTGATTATTTATCGATGACTATGATTTTTGATTATTCATGATCATGGTGGCTTTGGTTTGACATTTCCTCTGTTTTCCCTTTTCTTTGCCTACAGATAGAAAAGAAAAAGAAGGAAAAGCCACGCGCAACCATCGTCAAGCCAGTTGGGGGAGACAAGAATGGAGGCAGCCGTGTGGTCAAAATCCGCAAAATGGTAAGGAGGAGANCGCCATCAGCCCCCGGGTGGCTGCGCTGGGCCCAGGGGCCCGGCCCGGCGCCCTCGGGGAGACGGCGATGGGGCCCAGGGGCTGATGTGGGGGCGGAGCGGGAGGCGAAGCCGCCTCTGGCCAGGCCAGGCCGCGGGTGGATGCGGAGGCCGAGCCGGAGCCTCCCGGGGCCCAGCTGAGAACGGGAACCGCGCTNAGCGGGGCAAAAAGAAGCCGGCTGAGAAGAAGCCGGCTGAGAAGAAGCCAAGCCAGAGGGAAGCAGGTGAGAAGAAAAAGAAGATCAAGAAGCATCATGCCAGCCGTAACCCTGTCCTGGCCCGGGGAATCGGGAGATATTCCCGGTCAGCCATGTACGTCCGAAAAGCACTGTACAAGCGCAAGTACACTGCTCCAGAAACAAAGGTAGGACAATAAGCATTGTGCTTAAATAGTCATGTTTTTCGTGATTATTTATCGATGACTATGATTTTTGATTATTCATGATCATGGTGGCTTTGGTTTGACATTTCCTCTGTTTTCCCTTTTCTTTGCCTACAGATAGAAAAGAAAAAGAAGGAAAAGCCACGCGCAACCATCGTCAAGCCAGTTGGGGGAGACAAGAATGGAGGCAGCCGTGTGGTCAAAATCCGCAAAATGGTAAGGAGGAGAACTGGGACGCGCGCGTGGTTTCAGGCTGGTGTGTGGAACTTTTGAGGAGATGATGCGCCTCGCGCCGTGCCGCACTGAGCTGTTGGCAGTTGTCTGCTCAGAGTACGGAGCCTGTGAGTGCCCTTCCCGTGGAGACGTTGGTAATTCAGAGAGTGGGTGCTCCCCCCCTGGCTGTGCTTAACTGGAAGGGTGCTGGGACACGCAGAGCTGGTCTCAGCTTTCGCCGTTGCACAATTGTACAGAAAATCCTTGGTGTGTTCCTGAAACACAGCAGAAAAAAAGCCTTTTGGAAAGGTTTGCTTTAGTGAAATAGCACAAACCATCGCGTGCTTCCAGAAGCTAGCAATTACTTTTCCACATCTCTGGTTTAGTCCCTTTATACGAAGGAGAAAACCCAGTAAATGCGTCCCAATTCCCACCTGACACCAGCACAGCCCATTATAAATGGCTGAACTCCCACTTCTGTTCAGTGACGCCCCACACTGCCCTAACGGGGTGGGGAGGTAGCTCCCTGCCCCAGGACACCCAGGTCCTGGCATGGAGACTGTTGGGCTGCGGTGCCTGCTCTCCGCAGATGGAGAGAAGGGTATTTTTAATGTCAGCAGGAGTAAAGGTCTGCAGAAATGGCTTCTGGACTTTAGGCTAGTCTTAGTTTCTGCGTTTTGAAGACCCGCACGTTCTGCAGGTACTAATGAAAGGTAGAATCTAAACTGCAGCGAAAGCTTTCTGCAGGGTGGTACGATGTTGTGTTTCTCTTTAGCCCAGATACTATCCCACTGAAGATGTTCCTCGCAAGCTGTTGAGTCACGGCAAAAAGCCCTTTTGCCAGCACAAGAGGCGGCTGCGGGCCTCTATTACTCCAGGAACTGTCCTGATCCTTCTGACCGGTCGCCACAGGGGCAAGGTAATTGGGGACTACTTCTTCCTGACTCTCACAGTGGATTTGCGGCATTTCTACCCTGAAGCCGTTGACTAAGCAGAGGTATCCTGCATTTACCAACTGGTATCATGAGACGCTGCTCAGCCACAAGATGCGAATCCGCAAAGCTGCTTTTCCGTGAATTCTGTCTAGATGCTTTCTCTCGTCCTGCCTTTTGGGGAAACAGTGTTTAAACTGCTGTTCTTCTACTGAGAGCTGGAAGTAAAACAGGCTGGTCTAGTTGCTTAGAAAAAATTAAGGGAGCCTTCCTGCAGTGCAGAAAAGTGTGTAGGTTAGTGTCACGCTGACTTTGCGCTGCAGAACAGCAGACACGCTGCCTGTTTCTGTTACTGTGGCAATGAGGCTAAAAATTTGTCCTAGACTAGCTGTTGCAAAGGAAGAATTCCGTTTTCATTCTTAATCTGATTATCAAGGTAACACTTGATTGTTACATTGAGCTGTGTTCTTCCTCTTAATGATGTTTACTAACAGGTCTTACCTGACTTCCTTTATTTTCTTGAATTCCTTGATGTTAATGTCACATTCCTCAAAAGACGGCTGTTCAGGGACGGAAATCTTGACCAGAAGGAAAAAAAAAAAATGCAACCAGGGGTGGCTCTGACCACGTGATATGTCATGGTACCCTTCTGGGGTTTATCTAGTTCTTGCCTTTAACTCATACAAAGAATTTGGGCAACGAGATGGCTCTCTCGCCGTCCTGTAGAATAGGCAAAGATTAAAAAACTGTACTAATTGGCTTTGCTCAGCCTTGAGTGATGGATGAAGCACGTGGAGAGTTGTGCTCTGCCGGAGGTGTGGTGGCTGGCGGAGCTGTACTCTGAGCAGTGCTGGTAGCTTGGCCTGTGTGGGGGCTGTTTCTCGAGTTACCTGGTTGTGCCCATGCCCAGATGCTTTATCGATGCTTGTCCCAGTATAATAGGCTGAGTGTGGGCACAGCCCCAGTTTGGTTGCAGTATTTCAGAGTGCTGGGACCTGAGGACTAATTTCACATCTCATCTCTTTTCAGCGCGTCGTCTTCCTGAAGCAGCTTGGTACTGGCCTTTTGCTTGTTACAGGTAAAAAAATTGTACAGGGATGTGATGATATTTTTTTGTTTGGTTTGGAGGGTTCCATGGGTTCGGGAGTCGGGGGGGGTTGTTTGGGTTTTTTTAAGTTCAGGTTTGTGGGGTCAGGAGTCTACAGATCTGCATGTGGATGGTTTGGTGCGTTACGTGTTCATGTATCTAAGTGGAATCCTGTTTTGTGGCTTTCCAGGGAGGTAATTAAGCTTCAAAATCTGGAAAAGATCAGGAAGCATTTTTTGGCTTTTCTAGAGTCTGTGGGGAAGGGCTTTGTTGATTCTTCAGATTTCAGGTGTGGCCATCTCTGAAGAAACTAATCATCTCGTACACTACAAAAATTCAACGTAAAAGCAGTGGCTGTTGCCAGGAGAGCTGACCTTGTTCTCTCTTCTGTCTTTAGGACCTTTGGTTATCAATCGCGTCCCTCTGCGTAGGGCCCATCAGAAATTTGTTATTGCTACATCTACAAAGGTTGATATCTCTGGAGTGAAAATTCCCAAGCATCTCACTGATGCATACTTTAAGAAGAAGAGGCTGCGTAAGCCCAAGCACCAGGAAGGCGAGATCTTCGACACTGAAAAAGAAGTAAGGAACATGATTGTTCATTCTTTCTGAAGGTCCTTGTTACTTAAAGACAGGCTGGAAAAGAGGAAATACCATGAAAGAAATGGAAAATTGAATTTTAAGTGGTCCTCCAAGTGAGGTAATGCCGTTAAAATGAATTAATATAGCAGCATTGAGATAAACTCCCTTTAAATTTGGGGATTCTTTCCTGCTTCTGCCTCAGCAGAACTGCAGCAGTGATTATTCCAGTTAAAAGTCTTTTTTGACCAAGAAACACCTTTACTGTTTTGATGCTGCCAACAGTGTGCTGCTGGCTCTGGTATCTGCTACGTAAGCCAAACAGTGGCTTTCAGTACTCTGCCACCTCCGGTCTCCTGCCACCTTTCCCATATTTAGAACAAATGGAGAAAAGATTTCCTGAAAATGCCAGAACTCGGGGTTTGCCCTGAATTTTCTCATCTCCGTAGAAGAGTCTGAAGTCACTCTGCAGGATTTTAATATTATTCTTTTATACTTTCTAGAAATACGAGATAACAGAGCAACGCAAGTCAGACCAGAAGGCAGTGGATTCACAGGTCCTTGCACGAATCAAGAAGGTGCCTCAGCTCCGTGGGTACCTGCGTTCTACATTCTGTCTCTCAAATGGAGTCTATCCTCACAAATTGGTGTTCTAACTTCTGAAAGCACCACATTAAATTTGAAGGGAAAAAAGCAAGGATTTCCGGTGTCTTCATTCCAATCCAAAATAGAACATGTTGCACAGATCTTGCAATGCACGTTATTTGACAGATAGGAAGACTGCTTGTGGCACAAAATCCTGAAGGGCTGTTTGTAGATGACTAGAACTGTGAGTGTATAAGGTATAGGGGTTTTGTTTGGTTGATTTTTTTGAGTTTCTAGTGGCTGGGTTTTTTTAGTATATTTAGTTTTATTTAGTGTAAACTGGAATTCAGCTTTCTTAACTATGAATGAGTTGGGGGGGGAAAAACCAAACAAAACCCAACAGATTTTGTTTTGGGAATGGCGGATATAAATACTGGATTGACTACCCATCAGGACACATAGCAGAATAAAATCCAACCCACTGTGCTGGCGTATTTCTCGGCACCCTTACTGTGCTGAAACCAGTGCCTCCGGTATCTCTTGTACCAGGTCTTAGCAACAAACCACTGCTAGGGAGCTCATTAGCATTTTAAAGCTTGTGTACAGCTTTGTTGAGATGGTTTTTCTGATGAACAGCTTTGATCCATCAATCACCACATAAACCTCAGCAAATATAGCAACTTTTTAGAGGTATTTCAGGAGCAATGCCTTGCATTTTGAAGTGGAAGCACTGGGAATACTTTGGAGTTGAGAGTTTTGCAGGGTTACTTCTAATCCTTGGAACTATAACAAAATTTGGAATGTATGTCTCTTCCCAAATACGTTAGTGTTTTTCCTGTTCTTTGTTTATCCATGTGGGATGTAATGTTTTTAGTCGTGAACAATATCTGCTTAGATCAAAAAGCAAAAGCATGATTCTTAATTCTGTAGGCTCAAAAACTAGTTAAAAAGCAGCAGCTGTTTCTGTGAAAGGCAACTATTTTTCTATCCTGGGAGACTTCCAGAGTCTCAACATTTTTTTCCTATCAGAAACTGGCAGAAAGCGAGTTGAGAAAGTTAGCGCTGTCTGTTTTCTCTGTTGAGGTCAGTTACCAGATATCTGGAAAAAGATGCCTGGGAAGCAATAGCTCTGCTCTTACAAAAACCAAGGATGTACATATTAACAGATCTGGCACGCTTGAGCTCTTTCTTAGCCAGACTTAGGCAGGAAACGAGGCTTATATAACTGCACCATCTGTCTTCCCATTAATTCTTAGCTGAAAG
The DNA here is from genome assembly GCA_013400135.1 of Rhinoptilus africanus. Taxonomy (NCBI): domain Eukaryota; kingdom Metazoa; phylum Chordata; class Aves; order Charadriiformes; family Glareolidae; genus Rhinoptilus; species Rhinoptilus africanus. The sequence continues at coordinate 1,190,852 of VXBO01014670.1, forward strand.
TAGCCAATGGGGTCAAACTTGACAGAAAATAGAGATTTCATCAAATTCATGAAAAGGGGATAGAAAAGGGAGTAATACAAAGCTCACTGAGATGGAAGCCCACATCTTTTTCCTTCGTTCGTTGGGAAGGAGGAATCTGGCTTCAAGTGCTACAGAGCCAATGAAAAAACCTCAAAACCTGCAGAATACCTGGCTCGGTGGCCTCTTGCAGTAAGAGCCTGTGGTCATCTTTATAGCTGATGCTGGCTGGTGTTAGAGAGTATGAAAGTATGTAGCTCTGGTTGCTCTTCTGCCATCTTCCCCTTGATAATTAACGTATTAAATATTAGGTGGTTCGGCAGAGGGAGCCAGTGAGCAAGCTGTGTCCAAATGCCGAACTGGCTGGGTGATGTCTCATGTCGCTATGATCTGCCTTGCGAAGATGTTCTTTATTTTTCCCTGTCATCAGGACTATGTCTGTGATGAGTTATGTCTCTTGTATGTGGTCTGGTGGATGATGGGTATGGTCAGAGGTTTCTTAAGTTGATGGGAGATTTTACGGCAGTGGTGGGACTGGCCTGTTTACATAAATGAACTCTAAAAAGATACAGAAGTGTGTCACGCATCTTCCTGCTAGTACTGAGATAGTTTACTGATAACTACCGAAGAAAGATCTTAACCCAATATGCTTAGAAAGTTGGGTTAAAGCAAAAATTGTACGTAGGAACACTTATATGGGAAAAGTCCAAAAACAGTAAGGAGACTTCTTGATCAAAATAGTTTGTAGCAGCATGCGGTATTGCAGTCTGCAAATCAAGATTTGGTCACAGAGTTGCAGTCTAAGAGAACACTTAAGAGTGCACTTACCAGTGCTTCACTGGTTCCCTTCCCCTCTGGGAACGGGGAAGCTATAGTAACAAACTAGCCCTATGGGCTAGTTTAAGAATAATTAGGCATTTAGATAGAATGGCATTTTCTATAATTATTGATTACTCTGACACATTCCTCATTTGTGTATCAGAATACATTAAATGATACTTGGAACCATTAACCCTGTTTACTGAATGGGGAGGCTTTGTCTCAGCCAGTGCGCTGTCAGGAAGTAATCTGGTAATATAATTAAGTTGTCTCAATAGGTCCTGGTTTGGAGAAATGGTCTCACGTGCTGCCTTTGTCTCCCTTGCCCCAGTTCCTGTCACTTGTCTGACTGGGTGGTGACCAGTAACACAGCCCTGCAAGGTAGGGGGAGTGAGGGAGGAATGAATATTTTCATGCTGGTTTAGATCCCTGAACTGAGTCACTGTGGGACCAGCTGAGTGTTGGTGGCACAAAAGGGCGTGGGAGCAGGCCTGCTTCTGGGGGCGTTAGCTGTTAACTCAAATTTTAACACCAAATCATGCCTTCACAGCGCCGAGCAGCTCCTCAGGCTTTGCTGCAGAAAATGGAGACGGCAAAACCCCGTCTTTCATAAGGAAAGGTAGCCAGTGGACAGCTGTGATTTGTCTGTCTCTTAACCTCTAAAATATTTTCCTTGAGTTCTGTGAAAACTGGCTTTTTCCTTAAATGCTTTAGGGCGGAGGATGAAAAAGAGGAAAAACGAGGACTGTACAGATGACCAACACAGAAACAAAGTGTACATTCAGAAGGATTTTTCGATCTAGATAATACTGTCCACTACCTGAAAAATACTTCCACCGCATAAAGAGCTTTTGTGTGCGTTCCCGCTGTCCCGCAGCTTTTCTCATTCTGAGCATGTAAACAGTTCTGCAGTCCTGGCAAGCTGAGTCACTGCTTTTCCCCGAGCATCCCCCACAGAAGAAGCTAGAGACATCCAAAGCCTCAGTCGCCCAATCAAAAGTGCTGGAGATGTGCAGGTCCAAAAATAGTGACAGACTCAACCACAGCAGCACTTCATTAGCATCAAATGTGCTCTTTGCTTCAGCTGCCTAATAAAGTGATATGTAATTATAATAAAGCATCCTTTTGAGAGGAAAGACAGAGGGATGTTGGCTTTCTCGGGGGATTGGTAATAAGATGCGATACCTTATTATCTACCAGCACCTATTTTTACCTATTAGCTGCCTCTGTGAAATGACCTGATGGATTCAGTCCAGTCCAGAGAGGCTGCGTCCCAGCTGCCGTGTTGGCCAGCAGTCTCGGGGAGGCAGACACAAGCTTTGCTTCTGGGACTAGAAGGCTTAAGAGAAACGGAGCCTTATTTGCAAGACAAGGCACTTCCCAGTGCCAGTTTTTTGGAGAAAGTTATCTTTGATATTTCGGGTGCCACACACTTGGTTTTAACTTTAATTAAGAGAAGATGCTATGGCTGGAATGTGAAAGTGCTTTTACAGGACTACCACAAGCACCATTTTGGCCAGGCGTTGAGGAAAATATGCCAAGTGCCCAGACGCCCAGTGATCAACTCCTCATCACCCATGCTATAGGATACCTATAGGATGTGCCTTGTCACACAGGGGCAGCTGAACCTTTTTCCACCAGCCTATTTCTGCCCGATCCCTGCCCTTCCTCTCCTCGTAGTTCACTGAACTGTTGCTGCTGGTATACCCTGCCCCACTTCTGCAAAAAGCTATTCTGGATCTCCCCACAACCTCAATAAAGGATAGAATTTGGGGACAGTTTATTTGTCTTCACCACCTGTCTTCTGCTTTAGCCTCATAGAAAATGTAGGCAAGATCAGCTGAGAAGCCATTCATAGGGAAGAGCTGGCCTAGGCAGCCTTCCTCTAGCAAATGCTAGATAATTCCTTCCACTCTTTTATAAACGCTGATTCCCGTCTCATTTTAAATGATTCAAGGATTAGAAAACCCATCCAAATGGATTTGACTAACAGAATTTGTTACAGATTCTCTGTCTATTCTTTCAGTATATTTTGTTTATTGTCTTTCCGTGGAGAGAGCTTCTTGGTCTCTCCTTATTAAAATCAACTGGTTTTTAAGATCAAAACTGGTTTTTTAAGTTTTCTAACCAGTGTTTAAAACTCCAGGCGAGCAATTACCCTGCTCAGTTTAAAACTGGGCAGCAGAGTTCTGCCCTGTCCTTGGCTCACTGTGAAGGCTGTTACTGAGGTCTCTTAAAGGCCCATTAGGATAAGGGATGACACTGTTTCCCTGTGCTGTTTAGGGATTAAGCAGCGCGTCAATCTACAAATATCAGTGGCTCCTACAGTTTTATCAGCTATTACTGTCTTCCAAGGCAGACACATGGACAGTTTAGTCTAAGAGATCTAGAACTACATCAGAGAGTCATGTAAACTCCACTATACTTTCTTCTGTCATTATTGTCCTGAAGTGGCAGGTCACAGAAATGACATAGTTGTATGGGAACAGCATTAAGAGCTCCTGCTCCTATTCTGGTTTGGAGACAGCATCGGAAGTTCCCTGTGGCTTGTGCGGGAATGTGAGGATGCAGGAAAAGGGGAACTATTTACCTGTTAATTTGATTTCTCCAGTTCCCCTGCACTACAGTCTGCACTAAGCACTTGACAACTCATTGTTTAAGCAATTAGAGCAATTATATCCATATTTTTATAAGGATCTTATTCATAGTAGTTCATAATAGCTATTTTTCCTCCTTATTGTTCAGGAAGTCACTAATTGAACAAAGCGAGCCAGTCCCACTGGTTGTAGTCAACGTTTGCACTGAGTCACGCGAGAGGATTGGTCTGTGATAGTTATATGTGGAATTTATATGCTTGCCAATAAGCAACCGTGATATTTCTCACTTGTTTAGTAGCTTTTTCATAGTTTGTTTGCTTTTGATTGGTTTTTGTTAGATTAGACCAGTTTTATCCCTCTCGCAGATAAAGAGCCAAAAACCATTTTTGTCAGCTGACTGCCTTTTTTGGTTAATTTTATCCTGGGTTTTTTCCACATTATTTCAGTGTTTATCTTTCTCAGTGGAAATGACTTTACATGATGGATTGTACACACAGCCAGCGACTTCTATGACCTAACCATGGTTCACACTATACCAGACATAAATACTTATTAGTAGTAATAATGATAAGGAGAGAGGAAGCATGGTGGTCAAAATACTACTTGAGATTAAAGAAATTAAATTTTTTTTCTCAGGTCTATTGATTTTCTGTGCGATCGTGAGTAAGTAACTTAATTTCGGTGAGGTCAGTGTTCACATACCTGTAGAATAGCAGTAGTACTTTCTCATATCAGGTTTCAAGAAGAGTTTTAAAGTTCTGCAGATGTACAATTTATGACAATGGTCTAAGGTACATAAAAAAATAAAAAGTATATGCTTGGATGACAGTGATCAGGGGACCCGACCATTGTTGTAATCTTCCCCTGCTGAGATCGTATCGACATTGCGTCGTGTTGAAGACTGGCACAGGTGGCATGAGGAAGAAATGTTTTTATCATCCTATTTATCAGCTGTAATGTAACTTTTTGCAAAACTTAGTCTATTATATTTGTACAGGACAGTACAACTAAAAGATCTAGAGTCCCTGATGACATTCTATGTTTCCTCATTTTGTCCAATTAGCAGTTCCTAACACTTTGCCTGCAGACTTTTTTAATGATCATAATAAATAACTTTTCATATTTTACATACACTGAGCACATTGGCCTCCTGACACCCAGCAGAGGTAAAATCTGCCATTGTAACACCGAGAAACTGTACACAGAGGTAAAATGATTTGTTCAGTCCATTGGAGCAAGTCAGTGGGATGCAGAGAACCACGCCAAGTAGCACTAGGAAAGTCTTTAAACCTCATGAAGAAAATAGGAGACTAAACCAGAAGCAACTACATTTTCATCTATTTTGTCAGTCCTACTTGATATGGAGATTTTCCACTGGCTTGACAGATGCACTTAGGATGCAATTGTTTTTAAAATTAAAGCTTTCAGATATCACCATGTGCTATACATGGTATCCTATTGTTCAAAATGCCCATTTTCACATGAGGAAATTAAATACAAAGATAAAATGTACAAAAACAGTTCTAGGCAGCAATCTTACGTCCTTGCTATACAAGGGAGGAAGGTTATTTTTCACAGCAAGGACATATGAAGGCTGTAAAAGGACTGATGCACCCTCAAAATGTTTCAGTGGAGATGTTTAGGTAAAATCAATATTCAAATTACTGGTGTCAATGTCCTACTAAGCTGAAATGAAGATCTGTTTCACGGAATTTCATAGAAATTGGCATGTAACCATAACTGTTCCTTAAAATAAGCACAAAAAATAAACAAATGCCCCGCTAGAATCAGAGAACTGAAACAACAGTAACTATTACTCAAACGACAGGCACATGGCAAAGCTTCTGTACATTGCAAATTATCTGCATGGCTTCCCTCTGGACTGACACAGAATGTGCAAAAAGGGCATTTGAAATCTGGAGCTTTTTGTTTGGTGAGAGAAAAAAACCAAGCACGCATATCCTAGGGACACAGAGCGGAAAAAGGAAAAGTGCATTTTGAGACTGCTGACGTAAGAGAACTTTTTTTTTGTCAAAATACTGGCTTTGGTCAAAGAACTCTGCACAAAAACCTGTGGTTTACCTAATCCAACACTCTAGGACTTTTTCATGCTTTGTAAATAAACAGGATTTCATCAAGGCAACGTCTAACATCATCATGTAATCTCTTCTAACACAGGCAACCCATTAATCTCCAAAGTGTCTAACAGCTTACATCCAAAAAATTAAAATAATACAAATAACAGCACAAATTATGCGGCTTGGGCTTACTTGAAATAACAGCTGATACCACAAGTACCTGAGAAGGGTGTCCCAGCAGGAGCTAGTCAGTGCAGCTGTCTCCTAGGGATTTATAAGAATACTCATTAGAATTTCTATCATTCTTCCCATCCTGTCACCCCGAGCTGCAACTTTTCATGTCATTCAATTGGCCACTGATCAAGCCTGGGGAGACCAGAAAATCAAGCCTAAGAAACGGCTTTTTTATGTGTTTGTCAGCACAATCAACAGCCATATGACAACAGTCTGGAAGAATGAGCACAACACACGTAATACAGTCACTGTATTGCATGTGAAGGGCTGGGCTGCTGCTGTCTATTTGTGAACCAATAATCTAATGAAGACAGTGATGCTGGTATAGTCCTCCAAATAGTTGGATGGCTTTGGATGACTGACAGATAGCACTGCTGTGAGTTCTTCCGTTGATTGATTGTTTGTGGAGTTATTTTAGTTGAAGGGCAATTAACTGTTCTTCATGGTTTATCTGCAGGCTACTTGTGATGTTGTAGCAGAAACACTGCTATCTTGTTAAGCATAAAGTCAGGGGTTTATAAAACAATTCCAGAAAAGCCTGACTTTCACCTGTCAGGCCCAGGATTTTATTAGCGCTAGTCATTCCACTGCAGCATTCATAAACTCCACTCTACAATATTACAAAGAAAGAAACTGTCCTACCTGTAGCAGCATGAAAAGATTTCTGAACATCCTGGCTTCATATGAGGGCCAGTCCATCCCAAGTCCGTGGAATGATGCATTATTTAGCCTTTACTGGTTTATGCCATCTGGCTGTAAGGAACAGCGGGAAAAACAGGTGAGTCATAGTGAGCATAGGAAGATGGCACTTCTCACAGAAATCAGCGACATCCCTTCACTAACAAAACCACAGTAGACATTTATATCCTTTTTTGTTTGTCTCCCTCATACTTACATCCAGCCAACTTGTTCACTCGCTGTGACTTTATTGTGTAATAGTTCTTATTCTTCCTTTAGAAGTAGATTATTGGCTGGAAATTATATAGGAAAGAGATACTTGAAAGAACAGGAGAAATGCTTCAAGAAAGAAAAGAAGGGGAGGCAGGCACTATGAGAAGAGCACCTTTAGAGATGTGGGCACTTACAGCTGCAAAACAACACCACATAGAGAGCAAAATTGTTCCTCCCAGAGGAAAAGGCATTCCAATTTGTGCTGTATGGTTTCAGTTCTCAATTAGCATCTTTCAGTTTTAAGTTTGTTTTGAATTCCTGTCACCATTGAAGAGAAAATCGGTACAGACTATAGCATTTTCTCAGTACAGGGATTCACTGACCTGGCTTCCTTTTCTTAGGAAAAAGAGTAGTTAGTGCAGTAACGCCTGTGAAAACCTGCTAATTAAGACTTCACAGGATCTTGAAACTGATTTGTGAATTTCAAGTAAAAGACAAAGATAATAAAAGTTCAAAAGCCACCTCATTTAAAATTCTCATTTAAAATCCTGCTTTGACTCTTTTCGTTTGGTGTCCTGTTGTTTCAGACTCTCTAGTCACTGTTATCTCTTTTATAACACCCTCGCAAGATATCCTTACTTAGAGATGTGCTTATGAAAGGCAAGTCATTTTTGGATGAATAACACGTAACGAGTTGTGGGTTTTCTTCCCTATATTGCTAACTCGGCATGGGCGACTGAATAGATTTTTTTGTCAGGATTGGCATAGCTTTTTCTAAAACTTATATAAAGACCCAGCTCTAGCCTTTTGTAGTAAACAGCTGCCTCAGGCCTTTCACTCTGCATGACACCTACAAAACATGGCTGATGGAAGCAAGCTGGCAAAATTCTGCTTCTTTCAGTAATTCCTCCATCATTCCCTCCATCATTACTTCTCCCTGTGGACAAGCTATTACATGACATTCCCAAAGATGCTCTTTTTTTTTTTTTCTTTTTCCTTCCTACAGATCCTTCTGCTTTCTCCCTGCTATTGGTACAGAAATTACTTTGAACAGAATGTAGAAAATAGCAAATGGGTTATGAAAACCATCTAATCCTTCATGATGCGATCAGCTAAGTCCCCGTCAGGCCCCACAGATACTTGTCTAGTGCATTGCCAAAACCCTCCGTTACCAGAGATCCCACTGCCTTTTAAAGGCAAACCCAGCCTCCTGTTGAACACACCACACCAATGGGAAATGTTTCCTGATGTTTGCCCTCTATCTCCCCAGGTGCAGTTTAAGCCCATGACATTTTTTTCATGTCAACAGCAGCTTACTTCTCTCTCTGCTTCAGCCTTTCACACATTTGTTACCGTGTCTCCTCTCTGCCTTCTCTTCTCTAGACTGAACATACCAAATCCTTTCACGCTTTCCTCATACGCTGTGTTTTCAAGATGCCTGATTGTTCTCATCAAGGCTTTCCCCAGCCCATCCATGGGCTTCTTGAAACACAGTGTTCAATTCCAAAGGCAGCTATCCAGGTGGTGATTCATATTTAGCTTTTAAGCAGTTCTGTTCCGTGTCTGTAAAACATGACGGTAAGATTTTGTTTTTGAATGAAGCGTATAGCTGCTACAGAATTATAGATAATAAAAAAAAGTAAGTAGTATGGACCAATTCTTGCCAGTCACAGTAATCCTTGCTTTCCACCCACTTACCTATTCATACATTTCATTTTCCTGTATTTATGATATGTATTTTAAACTCTCAATGTCAAAATATTCCTAACCTTACCATATGATGGATTTAGACTGAGATATATGAATGAAATTAAACCAGCCTAATATTCATAAGTTTTCCTAGACAGTTTGACTTCCCAGTACTCCAAAAAGCCATGAAAACTTCTGATTTATTTTACTCCTAAAGTGTTTTCTGTAACAAATCAAGACGTTTATCAACCAGAAATTAAAAAGACAAGATGCACTCATTTCCATTTTTTTATTTATTCTGCTTTGTCACAGAGGAAAAGCATCCTTATTTGCGAAGAGTAGCTCCTGAACTGGAATAGTTTGAAATCTGGTCAGGGTAAGCTGATTATTACCACAGCAGAAAAAAGCTGAAGTTTGATGCAAATATTTAGACAAGAGACAAACAGATATGATGGGATATTTGTGTAAGAAATGTAAGTTATAGAATACCCATAGTAGTTAATTCCTTTGTTTCTTGACCTGACCTCTACAGTTCATGGGAAATATGTCTTTCCACAAGCGTACAAAGGATAAAAGCACACTGGCCTACCCATCCTTTCTTCTGACTTTTCATTCACTTCCAGTTGCCAGTTGAGTTCGGTTCGGTGAGGTACTGCTGACAATGCTAAAGTTACAAAAAAAAAAAAAAATGAAAAAGAGGAGAAAACCAAAAGGATGACAGAACTGTCTAGTGCCTTAGTGTCTGTCAGAATGAGGGAAATTCAGAGCAGGTACATACCGTCACAAGCAGATACAATCCTCTTGTGCCTTGTGCCAGTGCAGACCATCCATCCCAAGGTGAGAGTGCAAGGAAACTGCTGTACTGTGAAGCTTCTCCCAGGAATTTTTATTTGTGGTTCTGATGGGATGACTAGATGTAAAAAAGACATAAAAAGATACTAGAATGTAAGTACTATAATTACAAAATCTCCTCTGTTGCCAGTAATTTATATAAATAAGGATAAATAAGTTATAAATAAATAATAAGCCCCTGTAGATGTCACAACAATGTTTTTCTGCAACACTACACAGACTGTCCCTAAGCAAGTTTTAATGATGTGGGAGATTTTTAAGAAAATGTACAGCTGGCAGACAATTTGCCAGTAATTGAAATCAACTCATCCTGTGAATGAGTCATATTTAACAAAACGTCATTTAAAAAAAAAAAAAGTACAATGTTAAAACAGATATTTGGAGTTTTCAGTTCAATATTAATCTTATTCAGCACCAAAATTATGAAGAAACAACATCAAATAAAAATAAATGAAACCATCATAACATACGGATTAAATAAAAAATTTACATAATATAAAGAAAATTTGGAATAAAAAGAAAACTGAAATAAGTTAATTGTCCTGAAATGTACTTTTTCCCCTGAAATGTTACATTGCAAATGTCAAAGTTTTACCTTTTTATTCTAACTGGGATTATGCATTTTGGACAAATATTCCATAAAACTCTGCCCAGTTCTCAGTCAACTTTAAAATAATGTCTGTGTAGAGCCACCCTGGGGAGAGAGAACTCATTTCTCCCAGGGATATAGGTTTTGTAAAATACAGATCTTGTCCATTACAGCTCTCGTTCAATATAAAGTAACATGAACCTAGCCTCCCCACCCACCCCTTGAAGTTAGCCAGCTAGTTAGCCAGCTGGCTAGTTAACCAGGAGCACATTTCCCACAGCAGAGTATTGGTGGCCCAGCCACAAGGAGGTCTTTGCCTCCTCATAGCCTGCAAGTACCAGGTATGGTGCTTCCCTGCCTGGCGATGCAGCTGCAGCTTCTCCCCATGCTTCACATTTCCATCAGGCTTTGGTGATGGGAACATCCTTATCCTCCCCCAGGAAGTCTGATGGCAGGTTTGACAACATGCTTCAATCAGTGCTGAATGAAAATTTCAGGGAGTCTAATGAATCAGACGCAAACCCCAGCAGATCACCGCACCCATTGTGGGAGTCGTGGACAGGGAGTTAACACCCTGTTTGCTCGTCCGTGCGCGGGGACTCTGCACCGGGACAGCAGTGGGATTCAGAGGTTAATGCATTTAATTTTCTCTCTGATATCATAGGATGACTTTATATCGTAATTCCCCTTAAACTACTAGCGTGAAGTAAAACAGTTTGTGTTCATACTATTTAATGTGAAGGAGGAAAATATATTTAATTTGAAGATGAAAGGGCTTTAACATGTTTAACTGATTCATTCTCATTTTTTAACTATCAGAAATTTTAAATTATAATACAGAGCTGTGAGTCCAAGTAGGACTTATATTGATTTTACTAAAATTAAAGCTGAGGTCTTTTAACACAAAATGGACGTTTTGGATGTCTGCCTTGGAACAAAGGACATCTTTGACTAACAAGGCGATGCTCCTACAAGGAAAAAAAAAAAAGTCTATGCTCTGTGTCAATAACTGGAATTCTTTCTTATTATCAATGAACAGCTGTCAATCATGCAGCTTCACAGCCCTGTCAACCAATTTATTCAGAAAATTACAGAAAATTATTGAAATACAAACGTAGAAACTCAAATTGTTTCTTAATGGTCTAATAGAAAACCAGTTTATGACACTTTTTCTTTCCAAGAGTTTAAAATAGAACTTTATGTAAAATATGGGGTAAATATGAAGCTAGAGATAGTTCTGATGAAAGATATATTTTGTATTTGTGTCTAAGTATCAGCCCCATCTCTGTGCTGACCATTTTCAGCATTACAATAGCATTGCCAAGCAGTCCTCTCTTTTACAAGAGGAAGAAAACACTGCTGATCTTACAGCACATAGTGATCCAAAGAGCTACCGGTTTTGTAACTCGTTCTCAAGAACTAATTTTGAAATCCTCAGATCTCAAACAAGCTATTAGGGATTTTGTCAATTTAACAGTACAAAGCCTGAGAAACACTTTATAAAGTGGACCTTGTAATAATTTGTATGAATTATATAAATATACCCTGTTACATTTATATTTTTACAATATTAAGCAGCATATTGTAGCAGATTTTTTTTCATTTATTTTTTTCCTCATTTTACTGCACCAGTTTTCAGGGAGGTTGAATTTTAAAAAAGTACTGGATAGCTGTGTTTAAAACCTACCTATTTTTGGATATTAATAATGAGTCTTCTGAGACATTAGAGATTCAGAAATTCAGGACAACCACTAAGGGATCTGTTCAGCTCACAACCAATCTACCTCACTGATGGGCACCATTTAAATACTTCCCTCCATAAAAGGCTACTTGCGTTAAATTCTTGAATAAGAAAATGAGACATGAGATTACAGACAGTAATGCTAAATGCCAGCTTTCTTTGTTTCTGCATGTGAAATACTGCAAACAGAATTTAAGCGTAAGTTGTTATTTCATTTACAAGCCCAGTATGACTCGACAATATCATGCAGCTGCAGAGGAAGCAAAGATGCTACTGAGACACTTAACAGGAGTATTGCGTAGAAGACACAGGAATCTGCCCAAGTCATTCCACACTGGTAAGGCTTCATCTAAAGTACCAGAAGCTCAAAAGAGATATGGACAAGCTGTAGGAAATCCCAAAGAGCAAAAGAATGATCAGACTTCCTGAATACATGGCCCACAGAGAAAGTTTGAAAGGATTGGGTTTATTTTGTGCAGACACAATGGAGAGGAATTGTGGTCACGGCCTTCACACATGAAAAAGACTGCACACAAGAGGAAGGAAATAAACTGTTCTCTGTGCCTACAACAGCTGTTCTCTGTGCCTACAAAACCTGGAAAAAATGAAAAGGCTTAAATTACAGTAACACAAGTTCAATTAAGCATTAAGAAACTCCCTAACTGTAATGACAATTCAACAATGGAAGAGATTGCAGGTGGAGTGTCCATCACCGTAGATGGGACAAGTATGTGTCACAAACAGTGTAGTTACAGCTTGGGTCACAACAGTGGGTTAGCTGACTTTAAGAAAACATTCCAACATTTTAATTATGATTCTGTAATTTACATTTGTTCCATGTCCAATTTAATGAAGGCTATGTTTGCAAGGTAGGTGATTCATACCAATGTCTCCTATAATTAAATTGTTCTTATTCATTTTAATAAAAATCTCTTTTTAGTTGTTCTTCCTTCCTCTAGCCTACCTTGCTATCAGTCAGAGCCTTCTTCAGAGACTATTGCTAATACATCAAAATGAGAAAAATCTTAATATTTTTCCCTTGCAATTAAAATACATCTCTGAAGTTTTAAATTATTTTATTTCACTGTCTAGTTTGTTCTTTCTCCTCTGTCAAATACTTACTTTTTTCCACTTCCGTCTTTTCTAAGTTTTACTTGGGGAAAAATGAAGGAACTGTATTTTATAATCACAGTTAGTGTGCCAAGAAATGCCAGTATTCCTTGCATAGTGGCCTTATTAATGATGGCATTCAGGCTCTCTAAATAATGTGTGCTAGGTAAAGGAGCCAGGATTCAGAGTATGGAAATCTGGTTATTGCAGACCACATAAAAATAGCAACTATTTCTTGTGTTTCACACATTTCTTAGTGCCACAATGGTCATTAAAACTGAAACTGCCATTTCTAAATTAACAGAAAGATGTACAGCAAAGCCTTAGGATGAAAAGAATTTCCACCATATGTTATTGCTATTAATACAAAATTAAACTGGAGGGCGAGACAATGTTCCTTTAAATCCCTTTACATAATAGGCAAATGGTCAATTCGAAGCATGAATAGTGAATTTCCAGTTTCAGCTCACAGAACTTAATTTTTGCCCATCGACCATGAGCATCTTCTGATAAATCTCCTGTGATGCACAGAGAAGCACAGGGTCACATTCAGCTGCAGGACCGAGGACCAGCGAAGAACGAAGCTCACTGCAGATTGCGGCCACCAGAGGCAGACGCCACCACAGCCACAGCAGCAGACACCCAGCTGTAGACAGCTGACCATTCTGCTCAAAAATAATTACAGCAAAAGACTGGTTTTCTGTATAAACCTATTTGCAAATTAAGGGGTTTATTTCTTCAGCTTGATGATTTATGTCACCGCGTTATTCTAGTCTGTTTTTTAAGTCACACCATCTCCCACGACGCAGTACAAGACTTCTTTGTAGTTATTGCAGTACACCTCTGAATGCTACACTGGAGATGCAGTGGCTGACACTTTCCGGTGACATGCAGAACAAAAACAATACATTTTTTTCATTATATTATACAACATCTTCTGCAGCGGACCCAGACAAACTGCATTTGCTGAATTTGTTGCAGGATTAGGGCCCTAATACTGAAAATTTCCTGTAGAAGCTATGTCAGCATTCCATGCTATGTGAGCTTATAGGCTGTACAACATTCTGTTAAGTCCTGAATGGCAGGCACCTAAAATAATTAAGTAAATCTCATATTTACGAGTGGTTATTTTATTTGCCTGCACTGAGGCAGGACAGGACAAATTTCTCAGTTTTATGGCATTAGATTAATTCAATAACTGATTTTTAACTTTGAATTGTCAAATCAATACAATTCAGACGAACTCTAAATAAGCAAATAAATAACTATGAAACGGTAAGCATTCCCTCTGTTCAGCTTGGGACTTCTTCACACACATACAGCTAAAAGGGATTTCTAAAATGTCTGCACAATCTCCAGTTCACAGTTAAGTGGCCTGCTTTTCACTCTGGGGCAGCTCAGGTTACTTACCACAGAAAACCACATGTATCAGGATTCTCGCTGTGAGAAATTGTTCGCTGACCCCCAGTGAAATGACAAAGCACAGGCTCTGGCCAGTATATAATTTAGCACTTCTTTCTGTGCTTAGCCTGGTATGAATGCATCCAGAGTCACACATACCTCTCTTCTAGCTCTGAGTCAGCTCCTTATTCAAATACAAGGCCTTGGCTTGTATTTCAAAGCAATTAGTGGATTGAATCGACAGCTATATCAAACCCTGATTCTCCATCTGGAAGCTACTGTGACAACCATATTCCTCTGGGATAAAGCAGTCCGGAAGGCCCTGGAAAAAACACGTGAGAGCTGGAGACAAAGAATTTTCAGCCTGGCAGTTACCCACTCTATGAAACGGTCCTTTGGAGAACAACAGATACATCCAAAACATGGCCACCTCTACAAAACACTGAAAATCCTTTCTGTTGACAAGCCTTCCTGGCATGAGTGTTGCTTGTGAAGTGAACAACCCGTTTTACTCCCAGTTCTGCTACTTGCATTGATAAGATATTCAACTAGTACCATGACAGTACTACAAAATCTAAAAGAGAATTTTTTCCAGTGTTACTCCCACTGAAATGTATACACACTATTCCTGTCTCCTGTGGACGAATGAAAACAAAGTAAAACTTTTTCTCTGGTAACAAAACAATAACACCAGTGACTATCTTGCAATAAAATATTGTGACTAATCTAACCTCAGCAGCCTTCCCGTTCCTCCAAGGAGACCTTGTGAGCACAGCTTATCTCAACGGCCAGAATTCAGCTGCCACATCCCACCTGCCATAAAATCTTCAAATCTCAGCATTCTCTCTCTTGTGAGCACTAGCAGGGCTCCCGCGGGAGGATCGGGGTGGATTTCATATCTATGGATATGTCCCTCTGCAGCAATTGTTCTGTGTGTCATGCCTTGACCGAAAATAACAGATGCCCATGAACGATCTCACCCTTTCGTAAACCTTTGATAGCAACTCTGCATACTCTGTTGAAAAATGACACTAGCACAGAGGCAAATAATACCTATTTCTATAATAAAACACAGCCTGGGGACTCTTCTGCTCTCCAATACATGAGTGGCAGTGATATCCTACCAAATATAGTGCAATGAGCCGTCACACAGACCTGTAAACAACTGCTCCTATGAACTTACCTGAACTCTATGTTATCTGAACTGGCCTCAAAGACAAATTACACAATTTGTGAATGCTCGTGCTGCTCAATCAGTGATACGAAGACTCTTTGTGCGGGTCATAAATTGAGCGCTGGTCCATTACATGGAAAAAATGCTTCTTCTCCAACAGATTTAATAGGACATACAGCATTGGCAATAGATCTCATTTTCCTACAGCTCCGACTATGCTTTTCCTCCAATACCACAGCACATTTGTTATAATGCACTAATATATTAAATAATTTAATCTGATGAAACAGGTAAATAAATCTGCAGCGCTCCATTTCTGTTCTGTTGTGCACAGTCACCGTTTCATGAAAAGCAGACACTTGCAATGGGAATCCCCACAGTAATTATACACTAAAAATATTTAACATTTATCACCGTGTTTTTCTCATTAATATGATTTGTCTCACAAGTACGTTCTCTGCTGAACAGTCAGGTACAGCTGCTTTGACACTTTGTGCCTCTCTGAACAGGCCCGGGTGGAGGTCTGAGGCAAACGAGTGTGAAATTAGACTGATGGGAAATAGGGAAGGTTACACGATGCCACCCAAAAGAGATAAAGAATTTGAGTCCATTTTTCTTTGGATCTCCTTTTTTTTCCCCCCACACATACAGTGGCATTGTGAACCTTTTGTTTCACACCCACTGGCATCCTCATAACAGATAAATCTGGAGGTATGGATTTTAAGGGACATACCTGCTTCCTTGCAAGTCCTTCAGGAAAAGGATCCCTGAGGGGGGCCCTGCCTGGCCAAGAAGGAGAGGCTGAAGAGGGAAACTCTGAGGGGAACGGCCTCACTCTGCTCGTTCCCGCTCACCCTGGGGCTGAGGGAGCAGCTCTTTGGCGAGGGGCTGAGGAAAGGGGCCTTTGGGTGAGGGGAGGTGAGGAGCGGCGGGGAGCGGCCATGGCGTGAGGGGCGGAGGGGAGCGACCCTGGGTGCGGGGCGAGGCGCTGAGGGGAGNGGGGGGGGGGGGCGGCCGCGGCGGGGAGCGGCGGGGAGGCGCTGAGGGGGGCGGCCATTATGCGGGGAGCCGAGGCGCTGAGGGGATCGCCCTTCGGTGCGGGGCGCGGCGATGAGCGGTCTTCCCTCGGTGCGGGTCTAGGCGCTGAGGGGTCTTCCCTCGGTGCGGGTCGCGGCGCTGAGGGGGGCGGCCCCGGGGGGCAGCAGAGGTGAGCAGCTGAAGGGAGCGGCCCTGGGTGCGGGGCGCAGCGCTGA
>VXBO01014670.1:1207922-1243449 GCA_013400135.1 Rhinoptilus africanus
GGAGAATGACTAGAGGAGGATGGGGGGGCCGGGATGGACGTGGATGTGGATGTAGGGTGAAAGATTTGGGGTATGGAGTCAACTGGTAGTGAGGCAGTTTACTTGTTATAAGTCAATCTAATTTATTTCAAATAATGATGGAAGGGGAGCTGGGCAGGAGGCTGGTGAGGTGCTAATGAAGATGGAGGGTGAAGTATTGGTGCTACCTCCTTGTTTTGAATCCGTAGGATTAGGAAATCCAAACCACGCTCATGTATTTCAAGGTGGCCTTTGGTTCATTTATTTTTGTTTATGGTTTTTTATCTTTTTGCTGCTACTTTTAGAAGGTTTGTAATCAATCAGTCTTACAATAAGATGCTTAGGGTACTGGGGTGTCCGAGTGTTGTATTTAGGCTGCTGACAGTGATCATTATTAAAGAGCGAGGAGGGCAGATAAGATTTTCATTCCAGCTTTTTACCTTCTCAGAACTGCTGGTGGTTTTGGCTGCAGGCGGATGGTACAGCAGTTTTATCTTATGAGGAGATGGTGAAGGACTGAATGTCACGGATTGTAGATTGCATCTATTTTGTAGACTGCTCCCCCCCTCCTCCCCTATGCCTCCCTTCTCTTCTTTCACCCCGCCCTCTTCTCCAGCAATGTGGCTTGCAATGACACAGGGTCTTTGTCAGAGGAGATGAGTGGTGTGAGCCGAGAGGGGATGGTTCAGCAGGAGCTTTATCTGTGTGCTATGTTAGGTCATGAGCATTTAGGCCGCAAAACCCTTTAGTGAGGCTTTGGCTGCTAACTGGAGTGTTGCTAAGAAGAACCCATGAGCCCGGCTTCCAGTTCTGACAACATCGTTTGCCTTGTGATGTGAAGTCTTTATGGTGTTTATGAAAACTTCCCGCAGCCTTATCTAAGGAAAGATATTTTTTGCTGAACGTGCATTCTCTTTTCTATGTGATGTGACACTGGGGATTGGGATGGGAATATTAGCTGCTCCCATGAAATGGATGTTGGCAAATACCACATGATCAGGAAAAGAGACTTTTTAAGGTGGATGACTTATCTCTGTGTGGAAACATGGAATGATTCTCCCTTGTGATCAGAGTCCACTCTAGCATTCAGTGCAGCTTGTATTCAAGAAAATATTTTGATTCCATTACATAGTTCTAGAAGCAGCATTGAGTCTAATAACTGTCTTTGAAAAATACATGCTCCCACAGCATTACTTGTGTTGCATCATAACAAAGGAGGATATCCTTTAAAAAAAAAAAAAAGAACCAAAACCCAAACCTTATTTTAAGATCTTGCAAGCTAGACCAGAAGTATATTCCAGCATGAAACTTGACACATAGCTTCACTTGACAAACACTTTAGCTCTGGAGAATTTTTTATTAGTACTCAGAAAGTCTATGAAACTAATTGTTTGTGAGAGAGAGGGATGGAATCAGCGTTACAGTGTCTTGTCCTTTATGACACTTCTATAATGAGTGTTTCAGCAGTCTAGTGCCATTAATTCACATAATTTTTCCTGCTCCAGAGATTATTTTTTTCTGTTGTGCATATTTGCACTGTGAAATGTTAAAATAAATGAATAAATAAGACTTTTTGCTATGGTGCTTATTTTGATTCATAGTCAGTCTTAAGTTTCAGAATATTACAGCATTTTATTTTATTCCACTGGAAGAACTGATGACCAGAAGTGACTTATTTTTCAGATCTCATTTGTAAAATGGTTTATAGTTTTCGGTATTGAGGGGAGAGGGTTAAAAAAAGAGACCTTTCAAGTTGTGTAAATGTAAATTATTCAGCTGATAATTTCAAAAAACAACATTAAAAAAAAAAGACAGAGAAAAGTTAAGGACTACCTTGGTAAACTGGCATGGCTTTGAGGAGCCATTTTGTGGAAATAGGTGCATGCATCTCATTGAAGTGTGGCCGTGCAATCGACTAATACACTAAATAGCTCATTTGTGCTGCTTCTACTCCTACTTGCAATGTAATAAATATATTTGAAAATGGTCCAAATAGAAGTCTCTTGGGATGTTATTGGACAAGGGTAGGAGATGCTGCAGCTGCTGCTTTGATTAGTAAAATTCTTTAATACACTTCTTGTGCTCATCAGTGGTGGTCACTGAATTTCTGATGTGATATGCTTAATTAAAAAATGAAGTATACTTAAACAGATTTTTTTTTTAGCGAGGAAGTATCATTCTGGTTTATTTTGCTTAAATATCCCTTTAAAGAGCTTATTGGTGAATAATGTCAATGTATTTGGATGTTTTTCCTTTGTACTTCTGTTCAAAGATTTTGCTATTTATAAAAAGATGAGCAGAGGAAAAATATTGCGGTACTAGTATTACGCCAAGAAAGACTTACGAAGACTTTTTATTTTGTTATTTTGACTCCTCTAAAACTTTTACTTTTTTCTATATTTATACGTATATGTGTATGTTATTTTTTTTCCTTAATGGTAGATTATGGAAGTGTTAACATTCTCTTTTATGTAAAGGTAACTTGTTCTAGGAGTACCTTTAAGTTTAAAGAATATGTGGGGAGGGTTGTTTTATTTTTACTTCTCATGTGATGTAAATGATGTATGCCAGCTTCTTAGACTGTCTATCAGCATATTTACAAAGAGTATGTATTACCAAAAAGAAAAGAGGCACTTTGGGGTCTTGTCTTTGATAGATTTTGTGATGATGTGCATAGAAAAGCTGCTCCTGGTATGGTATTCCCAACAAAATCTTTTAGTCAAAAGAGACCTAGGTTTGTTAGCAAGTATGCAAGCCTTTGCACCCTTATTTTAAAGCCTTTCATACAGAGAAATAACTTTCAAAGTGCAAAGTCTTCTGCTTCTTGGAGACAACCCTGTGTGACTAAGAACTGAAGATGTTGCCATGACATTTTGTCCGAACTCTGCCCTGGATGTCAAAGCCTGCACTGGAGGGACAGTTTAGTGGAAGATGAGCTGTTCTTTGAAGTGCTACAGTGGAAACTGCAGCACTGCCAGAATCCTCCCTATCAAACATCTTGCCCAGATACAGTAACCCCTGGGAGCGGGGCAAGAGGTATGTCTGAAGGTTGAGGTCCTTTAAACTGTGTAGTTTTAACCTGCTAGTGTGGCAGAATCAACATGCTGAGACTTAATGACAGTGCCAGCAATATAAATCGATGTGTTAACCCTTGTTAACATCATAAACAGGGCAGTACTGAACCATGTTTGTTCGCATAGACTATGACAAAGCCATCTAATGGCAAAAGAGCATTCGCTTGTTTCTAGGCAGTTTAGTTTGGTTGACATATGTTACCGTTGTAATCCTTCCTTTTGAGGAGGCTTTCTTTCTGATCTTCAAATTTGTGTTTGGTATTTTCATTAGTTTTAAATTTGCATCATTGGCAATTTTTCGTCTAACTAGTGATAGGCTCAGTTATTTTTTCCACAAGGAAATAAGTGGGAAGAAAGACAAATCTTCAATGTATAGTCACTATAGAAAGTAGAGCAACCTTATGTGTCACTCCACTTAACTCATAAGCACTGTTTTACATAATAGCCTAACAGGGATAATAGTCATTTGGATAGCTGTTCTTGCTAGTCTCCTGCATAGCCTGGAAAAGTTCTAAGTACCTGATTTTTTTATTTTTTTTTCCTCCTGAATGTATTTTTAACAAGAAGCTAAAACTGTATCTCCTACCTCAATAGCTATCTGGATTGTGTATGTGTTTGTCCTCATCTGATGTTTTCACTCTTGTCAAGCTCTGTTACTGTAGGAGAGAATAAGAGATACCTCTGTAAAAAAGAAAAAGAAAAAAGGTGGTGTCCTTTCCTCTTCCACCCAGTATGGTTTGGGCTAGCCCACTAGGGAGAAGTTGAACAACTGAAGTCCAGTGCTGTTTTAACAAGGTGTGCTGATCCTGTGACTAACTTGTGTTTTCAAATCTAAATCATTTTGACGGAAGGTATCTGCTAAACTTGAAGCTTTCACCCATTTTCCTCCCAGACTAAGAGAAATATTTTGTCACTCTTCCGCGGTTGCTGAAGGAGAGAGTAGTTCTCTGTAATTATCTAGGTCAGCACTTCCCAGATCTTTCTGGTTGTGACCTTACTTCCATCTACAAGCTTCACCTCTGTCAAGATAAAAATCCCTAATGCCAGCATAAACAATTGACTTTTTACTAAGTGGATGACCCCTCTTGGGGTTATGACCTCTAGCTTGGGAACTGCTGACCCAGGCATGTATGTCAGGCTTGTAACTTTCCTAGTCCTGCCTGGGGCATCCCTTTCCATTTCAAATACTCCAGTGTTTAGAGCTTTCAGAGTAACACGGGGTGAAGGTAGTTCTTGAAGTGTATTTGGGCACCTTGCCTCGATATTTACCTATACCACTAACAAAAGGATGCTGGAAATCGGTCCTAAATCAGAGCTTAAACTCAAGTGTAAATACTGAGGCATTGAGGAGAGGGGGGGAAGGCGTTTTTACCTCTTGCTGAATGAGGAATAGTTTTGGTCAATGAAGTATTGGAGAGGACAGCTTGAGTAACAGACATGTGCATCTGCAGGGAAATGAATCGGTGCTTATTTTAACAAAGAGAATGGCCAGATCTTCTGGATAGGAAGAGAATAAACTAATTTAGGGGAGGATTAAATTTTGCTGGGGGTTTTAAAAAGGGAGATTTGTCAGAGTACACAATCTCTTACAGCCTGAAGTAACCGTCTTTTGTGGGTGCAGCCCCAGGCAAAAGGTGTTCAGAATGGCAGCCTCTGACAGCCCTAGGCCAGGGAGGCCTGCAGTAAATCAGCAGGGTAAAGGATGGGGAAGACCTTTCTGATTCAATCTTAGTACAAGTCATTTTAGCATAGGTTTTTCTATTTCCTTTCTTCACCTGTGTCTTTTATAAACACTGGTAGTTGTATTGTCTATTTCAGAATTTGTGAATAAAAGTTCTGGGGCTTTCTTCTTACATTTTCTTTTAACCTGCTTTGACTTCACATAGCTTCACGATAACAAGCATTGCCTGAAGATATGAGAAAACTAGTCAGTGTGCTGAGGAAACCTTGGCAAGGGCTGTGATTCCTTTGTGAAGTCTTTTGGCTATCCAAAGGGAAGCAGTATATATAACATGGGCCAAGTGAAGCTCTGTCGTTAGTGTTGGGTTAAAAAGAGGTGTGTTTCACTAACCAGTGAGAACCCTGGTGTGTGGAAAGATCTTAAGAGCGTGCCTGAACCTTGAAAGCAGCTCCCAAGTTGTTTGTCACAACCAGTCACTGTGAAATTTGGTCTTGAAGCTCCTTTGTGGAGGTAGCTTGGAGTAGTTACCTCTAGTCAGTAAAATGTCTTTTGAGGAATACAGACTTAAACGAAATTTTCAGAAGGCTCCTGTAGATGACCTTACATCTTTCTCCTAATATCCTGTTATTTTCCTGGAAGTGCGAATGCCTACTTAGACCTTCGGATGAGGTTGAATGGTTAGTTTTTTCCACTGGTTCCATAAGCTGTATATGACAACTAAATTATGTAAATTGCTTTATTTTCAAAAATCAGTAAGTCCCATTTTGGAACTGTCTTCTAAATATGTTCAATTCAGTATACTTCATTTATCATTAACCCAAGTTAGTGCATATTTCCTTTATGAAAGACCAAACAAAGCAAAACACTCCTAACAGTTCCAGACACACCATGCTGTACTTATAAAGTGAATTATAAACTGTGAGATAAGCGAGAAAATAAAACTTAAGTAGGGAAAGGCTTTTCATCAGCATGTCTGCACATATTTGACACTGACTTCTTGTCTTGATTTATACAAGACATTCTCAGAGATGTAGAGCAGTATCAAAAACAAACAGTCCATCTTTCTGCTAAACTGTAGGACCAGAGAGACAAGAGCATGTAACACAGTGTGACCAATTTTCGTGTGTGCCTTCGGTTGGACCCAAATGAGTGACAAAATTTGCAAGGTTAAATTATATCCAAAACGTGCACCTTTCTGCAATGATTTGGTTACAATTCTGTTGATGAGAACCCATCAAACGTAACATTGGTGCCTTGAAGGAAACTGAAGAAACATTCATCAGTTGCAATTGGAACTTAGTCTTTGGTTGCATTTGCAATATGGCTGAAATAAAGCAATTCTCATGTGTTTGAATATTTGAATATGTAAACCTTCTGCTTGTAATTACATACTGGGTACAGATTTTCCACGTGAGGTTGTACACAGTTAGTGAATTAACATAGTAATAAATTTATAATTTCGGTGGGCACAATGTTTTGCACTATTATCTGGCATGGATTGCAGGGTTCTGCTATCCCTATGGGAAGGGGAGAAGACTATAGGCAGTTCCTGCCCCCCCCCCCCCCCCCCCCCCAAACACCACTCTGCCCCATGGAAGTACCCTCTAAAGGGAAAGTCAACTAAGCAGACCACAATTTCTCTTTTGTGGTGTCTTTGTTACTAGCATAGCCAAAGGCCATAGACCTGTTTTCTTCAGCATTTAACTCTCAGGGTGAAAACATACATTCTATTTTGCCTCCATTTCTGCAGCTTGTTATCACTTAGTTGAGGATCCATCGCCTATTTAGTTTAGTTCGAAGAAGTCAAAGTGATTTAGAAAGTTTTAGATTGCATCTATAATAGAGAACAATTAAATTTATTTCGGAAACAATAGAACACAAATTAATATCAGGTAGTTATTTTAAATGTATAATATATAGTTTAGGGATTAATATTCTTAATCTCTTTGAAGAAATTAATTAAAGGAGATTTTTGAGTTTTAAGGAGCTCTATACTAACATCTATTCAAGTGTAATTATTATGTGAATTACTTTAAAGTGAACTTTTCATGACTCTAATGATAAGTGTTCTACTGAAAGCTGTTTCATTGACTTTAGTAATGGTGTTTGTAGAAATGGCAGATGTGATTTGTCCTGAAGCGTTTTATCAAGCTGTTCAAAAGTCTACAATTAGACATAAACATCTATTCCATATTCTGTATGGCTACTGCCTACAATTAAAAATAAAAAAAAACCCCACAACCCTGAATGAAGTTACCCATTGCATCTCTTAAAAAAAAAAAAAAAAAAGCCAGGGGAATATGAGATTTTTTTTTTTTTTTTTTAATTAAAATAGGGGAGGACAGCTTTACAGCATAATGATGGGCCAAAGAGAGTGTGTTTGAGGGTGGATGAGGTGAGGCAGCGTGGCATGCAGGCAGAAGCCCTTTGGACACTGGATCCAAAGTATCAGAAAATGTCTGACTCACTGATTTCCTTGAGGTTGTCATAGCTTAAGTGACTCTGCTGATCTCAACTGTTGTATGCTGTAGGGAGAAAAGTTGCCTGTAAATTACTTAATTCTGACTTCTTTCAAATGCTGGGCTGGTACTAACCCAGAAGTATGTTTCTTTCTGTCATGGTTTACTTGTTTTCTGGTGTTCCAGCTTTGTCTCCAGTTTTACTTAGAAGTGCCAAAAAGGCCTCTTTATTCTGTCTGAAATGATGATGATGATGAGACATTTAGGTTTTTAAATTGTGGCAGCAACTGGAAATATTTTGAGAAAGGTGTAGCTAAGTGCAATATGATAAAATTGAGGAGGGGAAAAAAAAAAGGGAAGGGAGAGTGTATAACAAAACTCTTGGTTCATTTTAGATTACTGGTTTGTTTATTTGACAAGCTCTAAAACTAGAACATATACATTCTTAATACAAAATATTGTTGACGTATTGATTTCCATAGAAGGGCTCTAAACTCAGCCCCTGGGACCCTCCACCTCCTCAGTCCTTTTGAAGTTCTTAGCAAAATTGCCTCAATTACAAAAAAAAAAATTCTCCAGGGAGAGGCGAGTCTTTCTTTTCAGAGATGCTATTTCATATGAATTTTTCTTTGCGATCTATATTATTATTGGTTTAGCATCATGATTGGAAGTTTAAAAATCCGTCAGCGATCCTCAAGGCCAGGCTTCAGTGACAGTGCTGAGTCAACAGTAACAGGCTCCGTACGACTTGCACGCTCTTTGGCCTCCAGTGTAACTTTATCCATGCCCAGAAATTAAAAAAAAAAAAAAAAAGTAATCCCACAATCTGTTGTAGAGGACAGCTGATCTAGAAATTGTAGTACAGACATATGTTACTTTTTTTTTCCCCTTAAGAAAAATAAAAGCCTATAAAAATACCAACTTTTTCCCTCCTTTCAGATATTAACATTTGAGACCAAGAATCCGACAGAGCTGGCTGAGCGCTTACGATCTGTGTGCGGAAACCAGAGCAATGCTTATGCTCGGCTGCTGGAGTACCGACTCAATGCTTTGCGTGGACTCTGGAATGCCCAGCGCCAGCTAGCCTTGGAGGAGCAGCACGACCGGGAGAGCTCGGGGGATGAAGAAGCACTGGCCTTGCTCAAGCGTCAAGGCTTGTTACAGCAGCCTGAACAGGCACCGTTTACTTCACGGATGGGGCTTCTATTGGTCTTTCCCCTCATTCAGTCTCAAAGTAGAACAGACCCTTCTCTCTGTAACATAACCGCTGAGGTGCTATTGAATTGCCTTCGAGACTGTCAGCCTTTGAGTTTGACTAAGGAGCCAGCTGACTGTCTCAATGGGATAGAGTCTTTGCTGTGCTCCTGGCTGGAAGATACTTCTGCTTCAGGCCAACAGATTCCATATAAGCAAAAAGAAAATGCTGCTGCCGCCCTAGTTGCCTTGGCTTGTGCAAGGTAAGGAAACTACTGAAATGACATGTGGTTGATATTGGTAGTAAGCATAAGAATCAAAATGATGTGACCAGGTTGTTACTGCTAATTTTTGGTTTACTTTAGTCTTTTTCTTTCTAATATTTAAATAATGGTTTGGAAAGGGTGTAACTGATGAGCTAAGCATTTATTTTTTGCATGTGTTTAGCATATGTAAAACCTGAGGGATCTAGGTTATAAGTGCCCCTTGTGCGTATTGCTTCTTCTGTTCCAGTGGTCTGCTCTGGGAATGGTTCCAAATATTCTTACCATGGAGGAAAGTTATCTCACTTTCCCTTTGTATTGCCCCTTTAATCCTGTAGTTTAGGCATCTTCATTTGGCTGTAGAAGGCATTGCTGCCAAATTTCAGGGCAATTCATTTCAGATTTCAGTGTTGCCTCTGGAACATCTTGGGGCATTTTTTTTACTTCATTGCTGGTGATGAGTTCAACCAGTATAGGCTGAACTGTCCCATGCCCTGCATGGGTTTAGCACAGCATCAGGTGATTGAGGATGAAATGGCCATTATAGCTTTTAATAAAAACATACTCTTTAGGGGAGGAGGCTTGGGGCGAGGGGGCGGAGCGTACAAAAATTAGCTTCTGCAAATCCATATGAACCTGTGTGTAAAGTCACTGTTTGCCTTTTGAAAATCTTGACTTTAACGTTTCTCAGATTGCAGTCTTGTCTATCAAGTTTAACTCTGATTTAAGATGTTGAAGTTTTCAGATGTCATGATTTGGTTTAGAAAAAGGTTTATTCAAATGAAAACCACTTAATTTCTAGTGTACTTATTCTAATGAAGTCAATGAGAAATCTACTCTGTGTGGCAAACTCTTCTGCTCTGCCAACTGCCTTATCTAAAAGGCAACGTACTTGAACATAGCTTGGATAAATTGGGTTTGATAAACATGATCTCATTTATTTTTTCCCCAGATGTTAATTTTCAGGAAGTATGGGATGTTCTTTTGCAGCTGAATTTGTATAAGAGCTAAATTTCAAATACAGCTTTTGAAATGAAGGTTGATCTTATAGTATCTTTGCAATTCTGTCTTGCATTGCTTACAGCGTTGTAATACCCTGACGTGCTTTGTTCACCTATGAAAGCCTTGCATTTTTCCTTTAAATATGTAAGTCATATGTTGGGTACCATTATGAAGAAAAAGCCTTCAAAATTAGACTATTACCGAGATTCTTAGTTGCAATCTTGGGTGCTTTATATTACTAAGAATAAAACAACAGGATGAATATTGCTTTAAATAATTAATTGAGATGCTTTGAAGTATTCAGTGTCAATTTTCTCTAAGCTGAGGTCTATCAGTGAGAGCACAGAGCTGAAAATGACAGTGGAGGGGGGAGACAGGGTTTGGGGTGTGGAGAAGGAGATGCTGTTAGAAAGTTAAGGAGCTAAGACTGACCATGTGTGACAGAAAGCAAAAGGCTATATTCAGCAGAGTGCATGGAAAGGATCTCTTCAATTGATCAGTCATGCTTTTGAAGAAATCAATTCATAACTGGCTATTATCGTGTCTAGGACGCAGTCAGGATTCTTGTATGTAGCTAGGCTATTATGTCTGGAAATAAAGCCACCACATCCTTCAGAAAATGACTTCTTCCTAATACTCTGACCTTTAAAACAGAAACTGTAAAATATATTTTTAAAGACTTTTACATCCTATTTCTAATAAAAACCCCAGGTGTTTTCCACTATATTAACATACAGGCTTCATAGGTTCTCCAAAAAAGTATTCAACTTATGAATGAAGAATTATAATTAGAGTTACAAACTCCATCTGTTTGTAAATATCACAATAACGTTTTAAAGGAACACACTTTTAGGCGAGATTGGAAACAACTTCTACTTCGGTTTAATTTTGTTTTCATAAGTATCTAGTCCTTACATACATTTAAATGCCTCACTTCAGAAGGGGAAAGGCTTCCAAATTGGTGTTTGGAAGCAAAAGTAATCAGACTTGATAATAAATCAATTAGTTTGGTCTTTTCTATTTTAATCCAGAAGGCCATCTCTAGCTATGTCTGCAGCAGCTCTTACTAATACTTTGGCTCAGCCCCAGGAAGACCCGCAGATTGTATTTGAAGATCTAAATATGATTAATCAGCTACAAGAAATATTGAAAGTAGCTGTCTGTAATAGATGCAAGATTGAGGTATTTTATTATGTGCCTAGATTGCATTTACTGTGCATGTTGTTTTGGACACAGCCTGGGTGCTGTGTCAGCCATGGTTGCTGATCTCCCTACCTGCATGGTGCTTCATCCTCTTCCAAAAAATGCGATTTAGACTGGCACTCTGCCAGCATTCTTCCTTTATGTTACCCTCTCTTCCTCTTTTCACTTCCTCCACAAAAGAATGAAAATCATCCAGAAAAGAAATGCAAATTAGAAAAGAAGCTTGATGACATATCTTGGATATTCTCTCTTTATGGTACTGGATATTACATTCTACATAGATGCTGTTGTCTGTCTGTATTCAGTCTTGTTTCAATAGACATCTTTAATTCATGTTTTTCTTATCCTTGTAGAGGGTCGCTGAAAACCTTTGTTCATACAGTGCATCTATTACAGAAACAGACTGATCTAGGATCCTTGCCTGTGGCTGATGTATTATACAGGTTTGTAGTGACTTTTCTAATTGTAGCGCTCCTACATCAGTTCTGAAAATGTGTAAGTGCATTTACAGATAAATGCCTTTAAATGTGATTAAAAGACTGTAGGAAAATTTGAAATTTAGTCAATTACAGAATGAGGACATTCAAAAGTCAGATCTAAAAGGATTTACTAATTGTTTTTCAGGTGTTAAGTTTTTTTTTAATTATATATTGATGATGCCTTCAAGTGGCTTATGAACTCTGACAAAGAATAATTACTTAAAAT
The DNA here is from genome assembly GCA_013400135.1 of Rhinoptilus africanus. Taxonomy (NCBI): domain Eukaryota; kingdom Metazoa; phylum Chordata; class Aves; order Charadriiformes; family Glareolidae; genus Rhinoptilus; species Rhinoptilus africanus. The sequence goes on from VXBO01014670.1 coordinate 1,219,522, forward strand.
AAATCTTAACTTTTGATTTAGCTAGTTTTTGCTGTCACTGTTCTCTGTGTATCTTACTTTATTTTCTGCTTAAAGGTTGTTGCTTTTGGAGGGAGGACCTGGATCACCCTCTTGTTTGCTTGGAGGAAAGCATATAGTGTCTTGGGGCTTTGAAGACATGTTACCTGCGCCTGATGCCAACAGTAGCTCCAGCAGTGAAAATAAAGGTGAATTATTTCATGACTATCAGTATTAGCAGGGGAGGGCAAGGTGCTTTTAGTGGTGATAATTGTTTAAAAGTTAATGTAAAGCTTTAGAGACAGAAAGGATTTCTCCTTTTCTGTTGGAAGCAATGTAAAAGCAAGTACAGCACATATCAAATAACCGAAAGCTGACGGGTTTAGAAAGACCATCTGTAGAGAGAACTGGGTATCACAGGAGTGTCTCGAAGCCCGATATATAATGAGAGGGCGAGGGCAGCAGCTATGTGGGTACTTTTTTTTCTTGGTCTGTACATTCAAAACTTAAGATTTGAAAACATGGATCTAATTTACAGGAATACCGAGTTGTTTACATTGTTTGATTTGTCACACCTATTCTCATTAAGTTGATCTAACTAGATATGTAAATTATTTGTTTGCTTTTTTTAAAGTTGATTTGGGGATTAAATGGAAAAAATTACCTTTATTTATATAAAAATGAAGAGGCTAAACCTTAAGTCTGGTGTGTTAATGATAGTGTGGCATATATTGGGTTTTTTTAATTACAAGACAATGGCGTTCAGAAGACCCATTGCTTTCCAGTTGCTGAAGATGAGATGCTATTTAAATTGATCTAGTAATTAGGTTGTAGGAAACAATCAAAAGCAGTAGATACAGTGACCCTTGCTGACTTCAGTGGGAATTTTTGAGGGAGGTCAAACTGAGTTTGGATATGATCCACTTGTTAGTCTCTCAGTAAGCGTAATTTTTTTATCCTGTGCAGTATCACTGTATTCAGCAGCTAGCTATCACTGGCAGAGCATCTTTATTTTTAGAAGTACAAGTTCATTGCTTTTTTTCTTTTTCCCCCCTTCTACTTTTGTTTCTGTCCAATCTGTTTTGTATGTCCTTTTTTTTTATGCTTTCTTTTTTATTTCTTTCCCTGAATTAATTCTCAGATTTTACTGCTTTGTTTGCTACTATTTTTGCACTAAATAAGAGAGTTCACATTGCTTTAGAAATATTAGTTCAAGCTTTGGTGATATCTCATTAAATTTAATGCAAGCCATAGGAATTTATAAATTCGAGTTGTCATTTTAGGCTATCTGCAAATTTATTGAAGACATCTATATTTCAAAGAGGCTTTCTTGCTATGACAGTGACTAGATTTTTTTTTTTTTTTCCTTCCCCTCGTTGACTGTTCAGATTCTGTGAACTTAAATAGGTTGACTGGACTGGTTTATTGACTTTCCTGTTACAAAGCTTTGCCTTGTGTCCCCCATCTTGATTGTTAATAATGACTACCTTGTGAGTGACAAAACTACATTTTAAAAATATATTTTGTCTCAATTTAAGTGTTCAGAGGTGGAAGGGCTTGCTTATGAGCTTCAAGAGACACACAGAGTTGTACCAGAAATTAGATCAAGGCTCAGTGTTAGATTATTCCTTCCTCACAAACAGTGTGCTACAGCAGCAGTCCTGAGCAGAAAGGCTTGCATAGTCGTAAGCCTTGGTAGTGTTTTATCTTCCTGCCAGTTCTGAGTTCTGAACAGCATTACCTGTTGCAAAAACAGAAGAGAATGGTCTTCTGCTCCTTTGCATCATTCTGAAGGCATTTAATAGCAATTACTCAAGTTGTTTTATACTTGAGTAAAGGAATTTTCCACTTGAAATGAGTTTGGTTGAATAGTCCTGCGTTCCTAAGCACGGTTGGGTATGCTAGTCTAGTTCCTACTATATTTACAGTTTTGAATAGTGTGCAGAAAAACCCCATTCAAACCTATTGGTGTTTTGTTGTTCTGTGGTGTTTTGTTTTTTTTTTTTTACAGAAGTTTGGGCCATAATACCCAAACATGAATCTTTAATATTGAAATAAGAACACAACACAGGAAAAAGAAATTATTCAGAAATGGATGATGTATGTTTCAATCATGAAAAAACAGTGCTGATGTCATTTATCATCTCAAAAGAGAAGCTGAATGACTAGCACCTAATTCTTGTGAAGTTTATTTGGCAACTGCAGGAGATTTAAATAGCCCTCGTGTTTGTGTGAGTTAGGTGTAATCTGGGCACCTCCATAAGGCTTGGAAGAAATGTAAAGAAACTACTGTAAAATGAATGGGCAGTAGCTCTTAGAATACTGAATAATAAATTCGGTATGAAAAAAAAATGGTTCTGACCTGTCAATAATGACCTATCGTGAGCATCTGTTGGCTTTCAGTTGCTGTGGTAGCTACCCCAGAAGAGTGATGACCATGGAGAATTTCCAGTTTTGTGTGTTACAGAGGAGGTCTCTGCTCTATTCTTTCTTCCTGATTCAGATGCAGACTTAGGACGCTGTCTTGCAGCAGATGGACTCTATCTTTATACAACAAATTCAGTGGGCAGAGGAATAAGCAAATTAGGATCTGGATTACATGGTACTTTGCGGTAAGTGACAGTTGAAATTTGCTATTCTGCAGATCTGTTTAAAAAAAGTTATTGTTTTGGCAAACTCTCAGAAGTTAAGATCTAATGACTAGAGCATATTATGCATTTTCATTAAATGCTATTTTAATGTTTTTGGTTTCTTACCTGAAATTCTTCTTCAATATGTTTTTTCTAGAACTGTAGAATAATTTAGGTTGAAAGGGACCTCTGGATGCCATCTAGTCCAACCTCCTGCAAAGAGACAGACTAGCAGAATAGCTAGTATTTTAGATTTTATTTTTTTAATGTATAGTAAGTTGGTTTACTCTTCGAGAGAAATACACTATAGACCAGTTTCGTGACCTTGTACTTATAGTTGTACAATTGCCAAATTTGTAAGTATTTGTTTTCTAATTATGTCATTCATTATATAAATGATTAGTGCAGATGTGATTCACTGTACCTTCCTGCTTCTTTATTGCTCAGAAGTCATGAGGCTCATTATGCTTAAAGCATTTTACACTAGAAATTGCTGCCTTACGCTGACTTAAATTTAAGTTCAGTCAAAGTTCAAGAATATGGTTGTGAGTTCTTAGAAAAACAAAAAATAGCAGAGAGTTTTAAAGAGTTTTAATATGCTGCTTTTTTTTGCCAGAGGTTTTGTGTACTGCCGTAATGAGGAGCTGGAGACTGGGTGGGTTGCTTTTGGCAATGGCAAACTTCTCCATCGGCCCGTCTCCTTTGATAATAAGCCTCACTCCCTTTTCCAGGTGGTGGATCAGCATACCCTTCAGGTAAAAGGAACAGTTAGGGTGTTCATTGCAGAGTTAGAGTAGAGTAAGAAAATGTGCTGGATTAATTACAATCATTTCTAGCTTTAATTAGTTTTGTCCTTGAAGTTTCTTCTTTTTACTTTGTGAAAGTGCCTTTTTATAAATACCCACTGAAAGCATTGCATGATAGAACTTGCATGTTATAGATATTACTGTTTCCATGTGTTAGTGTGTGTATATACACACATATACGTATATGCACATGCAGACTTACACTGTACTATGTTACAGTATTGTAAGAGATAGACTGTGGTATAGTCACATCATAGAGCAATCAAACAATAAAAAAAAATGACTTTGTCTTACACCAAAAACATAATCTTCCTGAACAGCTCATATTGGATGCACACAAATCTATGGGACCGGATGGGTTACACCCAAGAGTGCTGAAAGAGTTGGCAGATGTGCTTGTCAAACCACTTTCCGTTATTAACCTGAAGTCATGGCTGACTGGGGAGGGCCCAATGGACTGGAGGGTAGCAAATGTAACACCCATCTACAAGAAAGGCAGACAGGAGGATCTGGGAAACTATAGACTTATCAGTCTGACCTCGGTACCAGGAAAGGTCATGGAGCAGATCATCTTGAGTGCCGTTACAAGCCATATAATGGACAACCAGGGGATCAGGCCTAGTCAGCATGGGTTTATGAAAGGCAGGTCCTGCCTGACGAACCTGATCTCCTTCCATGATAAGATGACCTAGTTATTGGACAAGGGAAAGGCTGTGGATATTGTCTACCTAGACTTTCGAAAAGCACTTGACACCGTTCCCCATAGAATGCTCATGGCCTGGATGAGCATATGATCTGCTGGATCANAATCTTATGAAGAGCGATTGAAGGAGCTGGGACTGTTTAGTTTGAGGAACAGGAGGCTGAGGGGAGACCTCATCACTCTCTACAACTACTTGAAAGGACATTGTAGAGAGAAGTTCCTGCTGGTCTCTTCTTACAGGTAGTTAATGACAGAACAAGAGGGAATGGCTTCAAGCTGCAACAGGGTAGGTTTAGACTGGACATTAGGAAAAAATTCTTCACAGAAAGAGTGGTCAGACGCTGGAATGGGCGGCCCAGAGAGGTGGTAGAGTCACCATCCCTGAATGTGTTTGAGTCATTTAGACATGGTGTTGGGGGATATGCTGTAGGGGAGAACTTTGTAGAGTGGGGTTGATGGTTAGATTCGGTGATCCCAAGGGTCTTTTCCAACCTGAATGATTCTATGAAAATTTAGGTATTCTTTCTGATCTAATTGTATTTTATAGATAAACAACTGTCATCCTTTGTAGAAATGGATGGTTTGATTACTGAATGGTTTTCCCTGCCATGGTTTTGTGGCTGGATATGTGTATTTATGTCCAGTGTGTCTCCTGAAGCTGAGGTTGTTTGAATTCCCCTTTTCTTCCAAAGTTTTGAGTCATGTTTCAGAGAAGTGGAGAGATAACTCTTTAGCATGTATCTTTTCCTTATTGTACTGTGGGTATGCTCTCAATCATTAGAGAGGAGATGATCCTTTTATTTTTAGGTGTATAAGCTGGGTTCTATGCATAGATCCATTTGGCAAACGTTATAGAATAGCTCTTCGTAACAAATAAATGTAATAGTACTATTATGTCCAATAATAAACCTCTTATGGACGAACTGCATTTGATCTTTATTAAGTACGCTGTTAATACTCACAAGAACAGACTTCAAAATAAGAAATGTTAAGATGCTCTTCTTCTTGTAGGTATCTCAGATAATCCCAATGCCAGTAAATCACTTCCCAGTTGGCAGTACTATGACTACCGTGCATCTTTCTTCAGATGGTACCTATTTCTACTGGATTTGGTCTCCTGCAAGCCTCAATGAAAAAACACCAAAAGGCCACTCTGTTTTTATGGATATTTTTGAACTTATAGTAAGCAAATTATGTGTTTTCCATGACTCTGGAGTTGGTAGCATGACTACTGCTTAATTAAATATCACCATTTTCAAATCAATATATTAGGTTTGAGTATTGATGTGTGCGATCTGGATAGCTGTTTGTAATGTATTTACAAATTAACTTTTAGCAGAACAGAAGGTGTATAGTTCAGTCTGGTCTTCAGAGGATGTACAATATCATACTCCGGCAGTATGAGTTGTCTTGTAACATAAAATGTATTTTATTATAATTAGCAATTAAGCTTTATGCTGGGACAGTGATTCAGTGTATTAGGATTTAAAGCATTGTTTACTGTGGATCTGCTTCATTGTGTTAAAAGCCAGTCAGGTCCCAAAATTTACAAATACAATTATTTTGCCTACACTGCATTTTATAGCCTGAAGCGTTTTTATGTTGAATGACAATTACTTCTTTTAGTGTAAAGACAAATGCATTTCCAAAATATTAAGTCTAGAGAAAAGTATCAGTAGTTTGAAATCCCTTTTCTCTTAATGGCGTATATATGTGTATATGTACATATATATGCATTTGTGTGTGTGTGTGTTAATTTACCAATGAAGCACCTCAGTCTAAAATTTTATTCATTTATACAGCAAAGCTTGCAGCAATTCATAGATCTCTGGTATTGATAACTGAAATTGTACGAGGATTTAGCTTTGACGGAGTACTTGGGATGCAATGTCTGTATCTTTGCTCAGCAGTTGCTGTGCAGCGGCTGCACTGCTGGAGCTGGAAGTGGTAGGCTATATTAGTACAACTTGGAGAAAATGCCTAATGCTGTAAATTAGATCCTATCTTCATTAAGAGGTGCATTCTTTAATAACATGTCCCTTGAATATTGTAGACTAAGAAAAATCACTGCATACACTTCTTGTCTGGCAAATGATTTAAAGGCCTCCTTTTACAAAATTTGCCAGTGAACCATCATTAAGAGTACAGGGAGGTTAAATATTTTTAAGTAGAGTTACATAAATAAGATTATGACAAGCAGTTCTGTCTTTGAGGACAGACAAAATAAAAGATGCTGTATTGAAGCAGAAAGTTGCAAACAAAACAAATACTGATCTGTCTAGCTTTTATAACACTTTTTGTAAGAAATTCTTCCAGCAGGGTTTATATTTGTATCCTGTTTGATACATTGTATTGTTCACTTTTACTGTTCAGTTAAGGTAATCTATCTCCTACCGGTTTCAATATCTAAAAGGGTTTTTTTCCCCTCCATTTTAATAGGTTGAAAATGGTGTATGTATAGCAAATCCTCTACAGGAACGAATTATATTAATGAGAAAAGAGGGTGAATCTGCAAAGAGTATAAATGAGATGCTTCTAAGTAGGCTGTCTAGATATAGAGCCTCCCCGTCAGCAACGTTGGCTGCTCTCACTGGCTCTACAATCTCCAATACTTTGAAAGAGGACCAAGCAGGTCAGAAGAGGTTTTACTGTCTCAGTAATTGTTCATGTTTTGTTTCTTAACGCATATCCTACCAGTTTTAGTAATTAATATTCTCTTAGGACATGTGAAAAAAGAGTTTGCATTTTTTTCCTAAAATAAGTGTTTGAAAGATAAGAGTATTTGCCTAATGTTTGAATTACGAGTTCCTTTGCTAAATTAGGCATCGATTGTGAGAAAAGTTTAAGAGTGAACAACAGGAATATTACCTGTAGCACCCTTTATTCCCCAAGTATTCAATTATAGGACTGCTTTTTGCCACATTTGATCAAACTGATCATTGCATTTAGCTGCTGGCAGTTCAACTGGGCTTCTAGTTGTTGTATAAAAACTGCAGTTTAGAAAACTAAACTATCGTTTCACAAGTAAATTGAATATTATGAATTGGAGGTAATTTTGCCTTTTTGAGTTAATTTGAACAATATTTATGGGCTTGCTGAAACTACCAAGTTAATTAAGGATTTGTGAATGAACAGCATTGATGGCTTTCAGGATCATTTGGAGCTTTGTAAGATTTGTCTTAAGATAAGATTTTATTCAGTTTCTTGAATTACTTCTTCCTTCATATATGCATGAGTTTGTTTCTTCAATGTTAAAAATGAAAGATATTTCCATAAAAATAAATTATACAGGAAATAAATATACTTACAGGGAAACTGGCAAAGAACGAGCTTGAAGAGCTATTATAAAGGCTGTGTTTTGCCAGTTAACAACTAGAGTGCTACAGAAGAAGAATAAGTGGTTATTCTTGGATAATTCTTTAGTCAGTGCTCAGAAAAGTGTTGATCAGCTGTGGCGGGAGCTAGATCATTATGACTATACGTGTTTCGTGTGGAGCAGGAGAACTTAAAATAGTAAATGCGTAGTGGTTCTCAAATGATTTCTTTATGTTAAAAGATTGTTTGGGTCTAAGATACTGCTTTCAATATGTTTACCACCATACAATTCTTAGAACAGTTTTGTTTATACTTAAATTTAGGCTCCTGATTTTCCTGGTTTGAAAACCAGAGACAGCATCTGTCATTTCTTTTAGTGGCCAGCCCAGCCTAAACCATGACACTGCCTTTAAGTTGTTCTCTTTAGTTAAATAACCTGTGAAACTGTTTGTATCCTCATGAGGATCGATGCTGAATGTGTGCAATTATGGGGCCATCCTATGTGCAACTTCTTACAGCAACTTCTAAATGCTGCAAAATGTAGCTTAAATTAATTTCCATATTGATTTATTTGAAGTCCTAAATAAAAATCTGCCTTGTTTGCTGCCTGTTACAAGTTTTTAATGTTGTGAAGAAATATGTGTTTGTGTTATATTTTTCTGTTTAATATTTCAGCTGCAAACACTAGCTGTGGGCTGCCACTGAAGGTATTACGGAAGACTCCGATATACACATGCGGAACATACTTGGTGATGTTGGTCCCACCCCCAGGTGGATCAGGCAGTTCTGCAACGCGCTCGCTCTTTGGAGGAACAAGTGCTTTGTCATCTTTAAAAAGTAAATTGGAAACATTTGTGGCAGATTTTAAGTCCTTGATTTTCTGAAATACAATAAACTTCTCAGAAATTTATTGGAGACTTTTTTCTCTGTAGTTCTTGCTTCAAGCTTAGTGTTCAATATTTCGGATGGGCAGTTCACAAGCCGAGCGGATCTCATTGATGCTGCAGGAAGTTCACTTGGACGTGGTGCTCTAGTTCCAGGACTTGGTAAGAAGGACATCTTTTTTCTGGGAATGTTTCAGAACTAGACATATTCAACCCTTAGATTCTAAATAATCTATCTGGATTTTAATTTGCAGTAAGAAGCTCTGCAGTTGGTGGGATTTCATGTCTGTGGTGAAATTCTCTGATTTTAACATTTTTGAAAGTTCATAATTCCCTGAAGGAAATTCCAGTATCTTGCACTTGCAATTCATTTGAAACATGTAGGCAAATGGGTTATTTTTTAACTTTTAAGATATGGTAAATGCCTCTATCATAGAACAGTAGTGTCTGTAATTCCCTCATACCTTTCCTTTTACTCGTTTGGCCCTGCTAGTGTTTGTAGGCTTTGAGCTTTTCAGGAGATGAGTCTCTAAGCTTAAACGTTTTTTAACACTTGCAGCATACAAACTGTCAGTTCTATTAAAGCTATTATGTTTTTACCACAAAGCCTTTAAAACAAATTCTAAGGTGTTTAATTGTCAATAACTGTAGTAAAATAAATTTGAAACTTTTTTCCTTCTGCTTTTTCTGGAAGTTGAGTCTGGCATCAGATACTAGTAACTATTTTTAGTATATGCACTGTGGCAGTGTGTAAGTTTGTGGAGGAATTATATATATTATGTACTTATATTTATAAATAATGAGCACTGGAGTATTTGCCTGAAAGAGTTGCTGTTATACATTTACTTGAAACATGAAAAAGGACATGCATTCACATCATTCCTTTATTAAGAAATCTCCTTCAAATGTTTTTCATTCCAATGCTTTGTTATTAAATTGCTGTCACAAGACAGAGAACTTTCAAAGCAAATAATTTGGATTTGTGTCTGCTATAAAAATACTTCAGTCACGTTTTCTAACAAACACTCTTAAAATCTGGCGTGTGAAATATTTTCCTTCTCTTAGGTGCCTGTTATGATACTATGAATAACATGATCTGGACGTGCTCTAATGATTATATTGATCAGTGGTGTAATCCTGGGAACCAGGCGTTCCATTGTGTCTGTCAGAGATTGGGAGTGAGTCATGTCATTACAGAGCCCAAAGGTGAGGTAAACCTACAAGTCAGTATTTTATACAAAGTGGAAGTGAAATGTACAATTATCATAGAATAAATATACAGAAACTACCTTCTGAAACTTTCTATTAAAAGTTGAGTTCGTTCTTGAAAAGTTCTTTATAAATATTAGTCATGGTTTGCCTTTCCTTTAAGAAAGGAAAAAGCAAAAGCGAGAAGTATTGGGAAGTTTCCAGATTCTTGCTACCTTTAGCACATTAAAAAGGTGATGAGGGTAATTCTTTTGTTTGTCTTGTTGGTGGGTGTCTTGAAGTTAGAGGAGATGACGATGATGATATATTGCATTTTAGAAGCAAATGCTAATGCTATAGTCTGTGTTTGTAGACAGCGTTTGAACTGCTTTTCTTCTCCTAGGGGATGCAACAACCACGAATGAGGTCATTAACCAGTTACTGCACCATGTTGGTGCCATGTGTATCCACCAACTCAACCTGCTTGCAGCCAGCAACAATCTTCCCATAACAAATTTTTTGGGCAAACAACATCCAATCGAAGCACACCATCTCAGCAGTATTTGTGACATTATGGAGAAAGCTATGGTCAATGGAGATACCTGTATAATACGCTGCATCCTTGTTGTCTTTCAGGTACAAGGGAATCTTAAATGTAGTTCACAATAAACACTAAAAAAAAAAAAAAAGGAAAAAGAAAAGCTAGTTTAAAATAGAAGCAACGACTTGATTTTATTAGTTTTAATTTTTTCTCCATTGCATTTGACCTAGCAGTGGCTTTGTAGTATTTTATGCAGCCATTTAAAAGTCCTAATTTAAATGTAATTGCCACCTTTACAGATTAAAATAAAATCCAGAGATCTTACTTCCTCTTTTCCTTAGTTCTTTCTCTTTTTCCTCTCAAGGGGATGGAAAAAGAGAAAGGGCTTCTCTTCTTGATAAAGTACTAGCCCAAATTTTGGCAATCCAAAGTCAGTTTCTGACTCTGAGATTTCTAGTGACAAATAGTTTGAGAAATTGACTACAGAAAAGGAGTTAATGTGAACACTGTTTAAGTTTTTAATATTGTTGTGTTTAATTTTTCTTAGGTGGTTTTTAAATTTTTCTTCAGCCCACAAACTGAAAGAAACAGAGATATTGTTAGAAGGTCTGGCCTACTGCTTTGGCAGTTACTGATGGCACCAAGGGATCAGATTTGCTCTGAAATTCAGAAGGAGGTTTGCTTGGCTATTAGGTGAATATCTGTTTTGTCAAATTAAGCTTAAACTTAGATTTTAGAGTATTTGAAAATGTTGTTACAGGTGAACATTCAAATTGTATTCAGCAGTTCAATTTAAAATTAACATGATAACATTTAGGTCAGCATAGAATGATAAAATTACTATGACTTGTATCTGTGGAAGAAAGGAAATACACTGTGTTTTTCATGATGACAATGAAATAACAGAGAATAATTACTTTCCATACTTCATTTGTTGCTTTCTTTAGTGTTTTTTTTTTTAATGTTTATGATAATATAGTTGCTAAGTTTAAGCAAAGTCACCTAAACAAAAGGAACATAAGGGGAAGCAGAATGAATAATACTTGAGCAATGCTATAAGATTGAAGACACAGGGAAGAATACTGGCAGGGTAGTAAGAGTGTCTGGAGAAAGCCAGGTTTATGTTTAGAAAAGGGGAATCTCTTTTGGTAGAAGGGTGAGCGTTATGTCTCTGCGCTGGTACACCAGGTCATCAAACACTTGCTTTAGCTCCACATTGTATTAGCTACTGCAACTCTTGAACCTGCTGCTGTGTAATTTCCTTTCTCTGGCTTGTCAAAATAGCAGAATGACTAAGTACAGTAAAGCGAGGAAAAAGTGTGATTGTGTATCACGAAAACAAGATAATGTAAATCTCAAGGACAAGGAACGCTGTCTCAAATGTCCGAAGTACAAATATAATCTGCTTTCAAGTGGGAAGTGCTCCAAAGGTTGAGAACAAGATCTTCTGAAACTCAACCTGCATTTTTTTGCATGTGAATCACGACATGCCAAATTCCAGTGACTCTGTGCAGCTCTAAGTTAGTGAAGAAGAATAGCACATCTTTAGTATCATTATCTAGCATTTTCAGGGTCTTGCTTTTTGACAGGGAAAAGTGTATCCTGTCAACTGTATGGACAGCTGCTCCACTTTTCCCTTGGTTAACCCTATATCCTCCAATGACTTGTGGAAAAAAAAAAATGGAGGTAGGGATTAGGTAATACCTCCTTCCTCCTGTTTTCTCATTGGGGGACTCTGATACCAATGAAAACCTCAAACTTAGTTTGCAATGTATAACTTTTCCTGATGTTTGTAGCTCAAGTTGGTCAGCATGAGCCAGAGAGAGTGAAGCTGCAGTAATCTTTGCTCTCAGTGTGAAGCTGAAGACATACCGGTTTTCTCTTCTGAGAGTGTTATTTAAAAAGGAAAGAGAAAAGAAAAGGAAAAGTTTGCACAATAGTTTCAACACTTCAGTCAGTCACGAAGTACTCCTTTTAAGTTATTGTGATCTTCTATCTTGATGTGGTAATTCATGTACAAAGAAGAAAGTTCATCACAAGTTAGAAGGGAAAAATGTCTCCATAGGGAGCATTTATGCATAGCTGTGTTGTTTCCAAAATGCTAGTTCTTAGCTTAAGCTAAGCAGAAGATTCTAGACTTCTATAAGGAGCCACTCTTTAATAAGCATAAAAATATAATGATATTGGCTTCTTGATTACTGTGTCCTGCACTTTCCGTTATTCTTATCACAGATAAGCCACAGCTCTTATCCCACCACCAGAGCTGGGTCGTTCTCTAAGCCCTCATCCTTTTTTTTCTGATGTCATCTGTTTCCTGAAAAAATTAGTCTTTTGTCATATATACAAATGATTAATGTGGAGTTTCTCGGAGGGAAGCAAATAGCTCTTGAAGAAGCTTTGGGACCTAAACAATAATATATACTTGATTACAAGAGATTTCTGGAGACAACAGCTGCATTTTGACTAATGCAAATGTTAAAATATGGAGGATGTCTTTCTAAGTTGGAAGAAGCTATTACGTAGTCATTCTAAATGTTACATCATATACTAAGCTGAGATTCTATCATGCCATTTTTCACATGCCCGTTGAAACTATTTTGTTCACTTCTAAATATATTCAGTAACATGGTTTTATTTTTCCTTTAGCTCTGGTTTAAATATCCTGTATCCTGGGGAAGCAGAAATCAATAATTTGTTGAAATTGGTCTTAACTGAAGGTGAGAATGCCTTATTGACATGTAAGAGTGTGTTTTTTCTGACTGAAAACAAGAAGTGAAAATACTTCTCAACCTCTGGAGGTAGAACAGTTCAGAATATTGAGCGCTAGTCTGCTTTAAACCTTTCCTATTCTAGGAAATTATAGAATGCTTCAAATTCTGAAGCTGCCTTCTGAATGCCTATGGTCAAGCATATGTAAGGTGTAGAGAAGGGAAAATTTGTCTCAATTAGGCAGCAATTTGAAATCGAAAAGGATTAAAGTTCTCTTTTGTCACTACTGGTGATGTTTCTTGTCCAGGTTGTATTTTACAACACCTAGTTAGCAGTTAGTGTTAACCACAGCAATTACACAGTAGCCAGAAGTAATTTTAGTCCTTAATGAAAGAGTAATAATCTACTTGCAGTCACCTTGAAATGGGTGTCTGGGCTTAAAAGCAGCTGATGCACAGTAATTTGTTACTTCATAGGAACATGTTTGTGCGTCAGAGTCTTTGGAATTTAAAACAGTGCTATGTGCAGAGTAAGTTTTAACAGCCTGTAATATCAACAGGGAATCACGTTACACTGTAAATATAGTAATTTCTGAGAAGTAGCATATATTAAGCAAGATATCTGAGGAAATAAAAATAAATTCTGTAAAGTGCTGTTTTGCAAAAGTTTTCGCATTCCATTTTAGGAGAGAGAAACAGCGGTCTCTCTCAACTTCGCGACGTTATCCTGACTAATTTAGCTGAACAGCTTCAGAACAACAGATTTGGAAGTGAAGATGACGATCATTATAGGTAAAATGCAACAATATGCTCCCCCTCCTCCCCACTTATAATGTAGGTTTCTGTTATTTGATTTAGGTAAAGTTGCATAAAATTCTGCTGAAATTGCTTGTTATCTTACTGGCAGTGTGACCTCAAATACTATCTTTGTGTCCATAGTTGGTGGAATTTCATTAGGCGGAGAGAGGTTTGACATTTTAGGGGAAACTTTGGAGAATTTTGTACACAGCCTTAGTTTTGGATTCCCTGCTACTTACCATCTCTATGGTAAATGTGGATGATAATTCATAAGTACAATATTACAACATTGTTCTCCATATCACCACATTGGGTGACTTTTCAGCAGTAAAACCATCAATCTCAAGTGCCTGTTCAAGTTGAGTATTTTTTTAGGAGTCATCAGATGTCATAAATTTACATCAATGCAGTCCAGGAAATTGCTGGTGATTTGTTGTATTGCTTGTTGTTGAACGTTTGAGGCTTGGTTTTCTTTGTCTGAATCTCTGAAGTTGAACAGATATTTGTTTCGGTTTCACATAGCTGGTGATACAGCTTGCAGAGAGTTTCGAGATGAACTATGCAAAATACACCATAACTAGACTATTAACATGTAACATCTTTCTTGCATTTTTTGAAGACTAAATGATGAGCTGTTGCACTACATTCTCAAGATTGTTGTCCGAGAATCTTGTGTCTTAATCACCAAGTGCCAAACTGTATCTAAAGATGATTTTCAAAGGCTTCTTTCAACTGTGCCTGTAAGTGAAATGTATTTTGATAAAAGTATATTTGCCTTTGGTGGCTTTTTCTCCTTAAATTCATCATCTTCACTGAATATATAGAGGTGAAACTTTTATAGTTGTGTGTCTAAACAAATACAGGAAAAGAATGTCTTTTGTTTATGTTGTTCAGGGAAGGAAGAAACATTTCTTACAGCAAAGTAAATCGTACGGTAATGATAAAACAGGTTTATATGTGGATGTATTTTTCCAATTGCTCTGGCAGCTGTTTAAAGGAAGTTTGTATATCTCAATCTTCAAAGCGTTACAATGACTTAAAAACCAAAATATTAACTCTTTCTACAGTTGTGAATAACGATTCCTACTATCAGAAAGGATTATCATTTACAGGAAAAAATGAGTGAAAGTTGACATTATGTTATGGTAAAAGAATGCATAGGTGTTTTCAGCAGGGCCAGCTCCCTGATCTGGCTGATGGCAAAGGCAGGTGGGCTTGCGCGCCAGCACTGGGGAGGGCAAAGTCATGGCCTGCGCTGCCAGCACCTTCAAGGATGTGAATTAAATTTAGCTTTACGGTGGCATTATCTTTTAAGAATTAGTTAATGTTACAGTGCTTGACTATTACTATAATGTTACATATTTGAATAAAATGGTGGTGCTTCTTTATTTGTTTTGCAAATTACTTCACAAAATTCAGTGTTTTTCAGCCAGTTTCTTCTCTTAAATATGTATTAACAAGCTTGTGTTAAGTCAGAAAAAAACATTTCGGTTCAAGGGAAGTTATTTTTTGCTTTTGCTTGTCCTTTCCCTCAACTCAATTACGAGGATTGCCTGAAACGAGGTTGATTAAAGAGCATAGATAATGTAAAGTGTGCTTATTTATGTTAAAGGCTGCATCTTCGTGTTTGCGGTATCTGATGGCTGTACAGAACCACCTCCTCAGTAACACTATTTTGATTAAACCTGATGAAAATGATGACAGTGACAGCTCCTTGCAGGGAGAGACATTGAAGGTACAGGTAAACACCAAGTTTTATTCTAGTATGGCTCTCTACAGTCAGTGTTCCTGTGACACCTCTTGTTTCTGCAGTGCATTCTATTTATGGTGTTTTGTTGATTCTTTTCCTCTTGATATTAGTTAAATTACTGTAGATAGTTTTTTCCTGTTCTCCATCTAAAATCTGCAATTGTTCCATGTTCAGTATTGCAGCTTGGGTTCTATATTGTCAGTGAGAGCAGACACTTCTCTTCCTAAATATACGTATAATGAGGCTTTAAAATGCATTTTAATTAATGTGTGCTAGTAAGAAAATTAATGTGCCAGGAACCCTTTGTGGACACATTACCCTCCCACTTTCTCTTTTCCAAATCACTTAGGTGGTCCTTGAAAAAATGTTTTTCAGTTTTAAATGGGAAACAGTTTTCTTGTTTGACTTACCTGGCTTCTGCTTTTTCACAGTTTTAACTTACAAAGCTTATGTAGAACCACCTACATCTGCTGTCTGAAATAGTTTGTGGCAAGGAAACTGTTAGAGGACAGTGTTTGCACACAGTGGTTGTTCTGTTAGTGTAAGGCTTATTAAAATGGTGTCATTTCATATTACTGCTGGAGTAGTCTTCAATGAACTCATAGAAGCCAGATTTGTCCTAGTGTGCAGGCTGTATTCTCATAGTAGTTTTTGTAACAGTAATGATTCTTCTATAATGGTATTGACTTTTGAATTTCTGGTATTGTTTGTTAAACTGGTTTTGTCTGCTACTGTTTGCGACTTTGTGTGCTTGTAATCTGTTGCAATTGACAGCTTTTTGTTCAGGCTCATTGAGTAAATGCTAAATATTGTAGTACTTTTCTTGTCTCACTATTCACCCATGTTTTCATTGTTCAGTTTCTCTCTCTACAGTGATCCTCATACCTGCTAGGACATTCTGTCACCAATGCTGTACCTTGGCTGGCTGACAGCTCTCTCTCCTGTGCTGGACTTGGGGATTCCTTCCCTTTAGAAACTGGATGTGCATCCTGTAAAATATGCACCTAGTTTCTCCCAGCACTTTGGGGCTTAGCATTAATCAAATTTAAGTCTTGGATGAATCTACTGCTGCAGGCCTGCCAGGTCACATTATCATTATTTTAATTTAGAAATCCATCATTTTATTCTCTTGTCCTTTTTTTTGGTATTCTCTAAGAATTTAAGTATCCTATAACTCTTTTTGTACCTAGGAGCTAAAGACCAGCATTTTGTCTCTTGCTACACAAATTCTGACAGGATGTGATGAGGTCTTAGAAATGCTGCAACAAGTCACTACAGCACTAATAAACAGTGACATCTCTGATAGAGAGCAAAGGTAGGACGAGTATGCTACAGTAAACAGTAAACTGTTGCTTTTTGTACCTTATTGTACAAGTACAGTTAGCATTAATTACTCTTTCTAACTTTGTACTTAAGCTTTGAATGGGATGTCAGCAAAAGCTCTGAACCTTTTCTCTCATTAAACAAACACCTCCCTCTCCCAGTTGTGTTTCAGGTGTTTGTTTCTATGCTTTCTGTGCCCACAAGATTAGTTTTGTTTATTGACAATATGCGATTCCTTTGGGACATTTTCAGATGGGTTTCATGCTCAAATATGTTTTTGTAGATGGAGAGTCTTTTAAAGCACTTTGAGCTATGTGTGCTAGGAGCCTGATATACTGAACAAATACATTTGTGTTTGATGCGGACTTCAATCCCATGCCCATGGGAGTTCATAATTTTCTAAGTAATTATTGAACTCTTGATTTACTGTCTTGTCTGTCATTGTTTAGTAAGAATTGACAGCAAAGACAAGGACACTTTGGAGAGATTGTAATATTTTCAAGATAGTGATGTTGTTTTATTTGGTTTTAAATATAATGCAAGTGTTTGCTGCTGAATTTTGAATTGCCTGCTTACGCAGTCTGTTACAAGATTAAACAGATGACTAAAACTAGTGGTAATACTCTATGAAAATAGTGTTACTATGTAAACTTTGACTCTCCTTACAGATTAAAAGGCCTGGAGCAAATCACAAAGGCTACTATGCTTGGTCATCTGCTTCCTGTCCTACTGACATCTCTGATGCATCCAAATTTGCAAACTCTAACTATGGCTGATGCCTTGATGCCTCAGCTGGTGCAGCTGGTTCTTTACACAAGTCAGGTAGGGTCTTTCTGTCAGCAGTTTTCTATAAAGCAAAAAAGATGTGACATGCATGTTCTAAAATGCTGTAGATCTTGGTCAACTTTCTGCAGTAAGTGATTCACAGATCATAGTTTAAGAACTGCAAAACAGCTACAACAGCTGATAATGCTGAATAGTAAACCTGATGATACAACAGCTGCTAAGTCATGATTTATTGTCAGTGACGACATGTACAGTGTGGTTTTTAATATATTTCAGTGACAAGATCTTAAAATGATTTAGTGTTTGCACGTTTCTAACGCTGTGTATTTTGTGCCGTAGACTGCACTGCTGCTTAAAACTCAGTCTCCAGTTTTCTCAGAACTGAACAGTTCCCCCAGTGGTGCATCAGAACAGAAAGGGAAGCTGTTACCTGATGAGAGGTGATTTTTCTTTACATTTGCGTCTTTTCATGGGATAAAATATCTTGGCTGTAATGTTCATTTGACCATTGCTGTGGGATCAATCTTAAAACAGCAATCTTCATTTTTTCTTTGGTTTTCTTTTTTGAAGGCAAAGCTGTAATGGTTTGTAAGGCTGTTGTAGAGATAAGCCTTTACAAAAGGCAATTAGTTCTAAAATTTGTCTGCATCTAAAATGAAATTATTAACATCTTCAGGTTGATTGCACAGGGTGTGGTTTGTTTTGTTTTTTCCCCTTCCCCGAAACATGAGCAATTGATTCTAAATCTTCCTCTTACAATAAGTTGGGCTAAGGAGGACCATCATGATTAAATTGCTCTGGCAGCATGAGATACAGTATTAAAACTATTGGAAACATATTAAATGGCTTCATTTAGATAGAAATATAACTATTTTTAAGTCCTTGTGTCTCAGCATTTAAATCTTGTGTCTCAGCTCAAAGTTACACAGTTTCTGCTTAGAAACAGAAACACGCAGCTAAATTAAGTGAAAAATGCCTATCATAGCTAGTTGTAATGTTAAACAACTTGTGATGATGTGTAATATACTGTGTTAAAACTCTGAAGGATTTATTTTCCATCCTCCTCCAAGTTACTAGTTTCAGTGGAATATTAGGCATACTATTTTATGACAGTATAATCAGTTTTGGGTGCTGTCCCAGGAGGGAAGGTGGTTTTATGCTACCAGTTGTGTGTTAGAATCCATATATAGTACCATTTACTTTTTTGTGGTGATATTTAGCTTGTTTACCATCATTTGCAAAATGGAAAGCACAGGGAATTCAGATTTTACAGATTAGCGATTGGCACAGTTATTTCCCATGTACAGAGTTCCCACTACTTAAGTTCTGCATGTTCCCTCAATACAGTTATGCCTAAAACAAAGAGTCACTACTTTGTGTCGCTATGTAACAATACTGAGAGGTGATTTTTAAGTGCTTTATAGTTTGATGTGTGAATATATAGTAGAAATCTGTGTGTTGGATTTTAGATCTAATTTTTCACTCTAATTTCAGAATGCTGGAAGAGAAAGAAGAGCCAGGTTTTCTTACGGGTTTAAAAATCCCTGCTCCCTGGGCTGCTGGAAAGACTGTAGAAACAGTTCACCCCGTGAGGGATAACTATAAATTTAAAGAAACTGTACATATTCCAGGAGCCCGCTGTTTATACCTTAGATTTGACAACAGGTGTTCTTCACAATATGATTATGATAAGGTAAGCAAGGTCCAGTTCGGAAATTCCTTCTTTTGTATATATTTCCGTCAGCAGCATTTCCCACTTTCATCTTTTCTACCCCTTGTCTTTCACGACATCTTGTTTGCAGTGATCAGGATAATGCAGGAGGTTTTGAATTNTCATGATTACTGAGATCAGCACAGTTTGTTTAAACTGGGCAGAACTGGAAGGGTTACTTTCTACCACCCCTCTACCCCCTCCCAACCTCCCCCCGATGATACATGTCTTGTTTTCGTGGATTAATATGAACAAGCATTTTCAATTTCAAGAGCACAACTAATAGCACTTATTTACTCTGTATAATCAGAGAGCTACTTGTGCTCCTTACTAATTGTTGCCATATGTTCTTCAACATAGAGCAAGTCTTGTGATACTCACTCCCATTAGTTAGGTATAAGCGTCTTTAATATTAGTGTCGCCCATTACTGGTTAAACTCCTCCAGAAAACTTTGGGCCTTGCATGTTCCCACTGAAGTCACTGACAAATTATTAACTTCGATGGGAGCCAGAGTAATCCATTTATTAGTAGAGACAGTATGTTCTAGTTAGCTCAGCGTGAGGACTGGAAGTTAGGATTCCTCCTGGCTTCTACTCCCAGTTGTGCTGCTGACTTGCTGTGTGACCTTGGGGGCAAGTCACTCATTTTCCTCTCTGCCTCAGTTTCCCCATCTGTAAAATGGGGATAATAATACTTGCCTACTCACCTCACAGGGCTGTTGTGAGGATTTGTTAATGTTGATAAAGCGCTTTGAAAATATGAAGCGCGGTGTAAGTGCTAAGTATTATTATTATTATTAGATTTTCTTGTTTTTCTCTTACAGTCTAACAGTGTATTTTATGTTTTGAAGTTGGTGATCTATGCTGGTCCTAACACAAACAGTAGGAAGGTTGCTGAATATGGAGGCAATACACTGGGATATGGCAGCCGTAGTGTCTTAGGAACTGGTTGGCCGAAGGACTTAGTAAAGGTACAGTACTATAATCCAACAATATTTCACATAGAAAAATGCCCTTTGGAAGCCATGCCGAGTCCATTTTAATCCTTATAGCAATGGAGTCCAAGCTTTTAAGTGTACGGTTATCCATGATGAGATCACTTGATNCCCTCAATACAGTTATGCCTAAAACAAAGAGTCACTACTTTGTGTCGCTATGTAACAATACTGAGAGGTGATTTTTAAGTGCTTTATAGTTTGATGTGTGAATATATAGTAGAAATCTGTGTGTTGGATTTTAGATCTAATTTTTCACTCTAATTTCAGAATGCTGGAAGAGAAAGAAGAGCCAGGTTTTCTTACGGGTTTAAAAATCCCTGCTCCCTGGGCTGCTGGAAAGACTGTAGAAACAGTTCACCCCGTGAGGGATAACTATAAATTTAAAGAAACTGTACATATTCCAGGAGCCCGCTGTTTATACCTTAGATTTGACAACAGGTGTTCTTCACAATATGATTATGATAAGGTAAGCAAGGTCCAGTTCGGAAATTCCTTCTTTTGTATATATTTCCGTCAGCAGCATTTCCCACTTTCATCTTTTCTACCCCTTGTCTTTCACGACATCTTGTTTGCAGTGATCAGGATAATGCAGGAGGTTTTGAATTCCAGGAGCTTATTTAGTGTACATTGTAATGTCACAGTATACTTACTGCAAGGCTGTAAAGTACAGGGATGCAGAGACGTTATTTCTCGTGTGGCACAAGTGTGAATAACTTTTGAAAAGTATTCTTGAGTTTCATCTTCTGTTATATGCATGTTTAACATGTTACGTTAAATGTACAAAGAGTTGACATGAAAAGGCAGGAAAATGAAAATAAGTGATTCATATTTAACTTCTATTATTCTTGAAGAAACAATCCAAGAAGACTATATGCTTAATTCTTCTTGTGTATTGGTTCAGAGCATAATATCCAGTGATTGTTTCAGTGTTTAAAACCTATCAGTTATGAGGATCTTTTGTTAAGAGTCAGGCTCTGTAATTAGGAAGTTTCCTGAAAAGATGCCGGAAGTAGTGGTAGTTATGAAATAGGAGAAATATAGTAGGCTCCAGATATGTGGGGTTTGGGGGCAGGGGAGTTTGTTGTGTTTGTTCATACCAACTCTTCCTTTTTTTTGGTAGTTCATTTCATGATTACTGAGATCAGCACAGTTTGTTTAAACTGGGCAGAACTGGAAGGGTTACTTTCTACCACCCCTCTACCCCCTCCCAACCTCCCCCCGATGATACATGTCTTGTTTTCGTGGATTAATATGAACAAGCATTTTCAATTTCAAGAGCACAACTAATAGCACTTATTTACTCTGTATAATCAGAGAGCTACTTGTGCTCCTTACTAATTGTTGCCATATGTTCTTCAACATAGAGCAAGTCTTGTGATACTCACTCCCATTAGTTAGGTATAAGCGTCTTTAATATTAGCGTCGCCCATTACTGGTTAAACTCCTCCAGAAAACTTTGGGCCTTGCATGTTCCCACTGAAGTCACTGACAAATTATTAACTTCGATGGGAGCCAGAGTAATCCATTTATTAGTAGAGACAGTATGTTCTAGTTAGCTCAGCGTGAGGACTGGAAGTTAGGATTCCTCCTGGCTTCTACTCCCAGTTGTGCTGCTGACTTGCTGTGTGACCTTGGGGGCAAGTCACTCATTTTCCTCTCTGCCTCAGTTTCCCCATCTGTAAAATGGGGATAATAATACTTGCCTACTCACCTCACAGGGCTGTTGTGAGGATTTGTTAATGTTGATAAAGCGCTTTGAAAATATGAAGCGCGGTGTAAGTGCTAAGTATTATTATTATTATTAGATTTTCTTGTTTTTCTCTTACAGTCTAACAGTGTATTTTATGTTTTGAAGTTGGTGATCTATGCTGGTCCTAACACAAACAGTAGGAAGGTTGCTGAATATGGAGGCAATACACTGGGATATGGCAGCCGTAGTGTCTTAGGAACTGGTTGGCCGAAGGACTTAGTAAAGGTACAGTACTATAATCCAACAATATTTCACATAGAAAAATGCCCTTTGGAAGCCATGCCGAGTCCATTTTAATCCTTATAGCAATGGAGTCCAAGCTTTTAAGTGTACGGTTATCCATGATGAGATCACTTGATAAGTGGGCTGTTATGTCCTTGGGGGATAGCTTTAAACTCAGCTCTGTGTTATGTGTGGTGCTTCTCTTTGAGCCTATCTTGTTTTGTTATGTCTTACTGGAATTCCTTATCAGTGTGTTTCAGTCCTGGAGTCTCTAATGGCACTACTAGTCTCATAAGTATACCTCCCTAGGAGACATTCTTGTGCAATCTGAGGCTGTGCATATTTTCTTAAGGTCTGCGGGCATGACTACGTTTTTTTAGCACTAGCCGACAAATATAGCAAGTAGTAAATGTAGCAACTTTCCAACCATTTGTGGTGGGTTTTAAAATGACTTTGGATGTTTTGGCAATAAGGCTAAGACATAAAAATCCCTTAAACTTCTTGAAACTTCGATATTTCAATAATTTTGCGGTGTGTTCCCTCAGATTATATGCAATATGATTTTTTTTTCTTATATGTTTGTGCTGCTGTACTATACCCCGCTAAAACTGGGCTTATATGTATAACAAAATAATTTCAAAAGGGAAACCAAGAAGTAATAAACGGGAAGGCAATTTCAGACAAGCACTCCATTGTTTACAATTAATGGAATTTCATTGATTTTTTGGGGGCAGGTTTTTATACTGTTCTTTTAGCAAAATCTTCTGTTAGTGTGTTAACGTTCTTCCCCTTTAAGAGCTTGTCTGTCTTCCATCAGGAAGAGAACTGTTTATTGCATGTTTTTTTGCAGACAAATAATGAAAGCGTTTTGATTAAAATTAAGGCTAAATAACACAGACTGATAAATTCTACTTTTGATTCTACAGCTACAGTGGTGGGTTTTGTTTTACTATAGTTAGCCAGCAGCAAAATTAAAATCAAGTTGTCTACTAAAAGATATCCTTACAAGAAGGAAAAAATCTTAAATCGCACTATATAGTTGGAGATAAAAATACTACTTGGATAACTGTCATTACAAATGTTAATCCATAACATAAGTCACTTATGAAAAGCCTGTTTGTTTTCCTGAATTCTTAAATGTATCTTCTTTTTTTTTGTTTTCCCCCCTCCTCTTCGTCAAAATTTTAAGGTGGAAGGAGATACAGTCACCTTCTCCTTTGAAATGCGGAGTGGTCGTGAGCACAACACTCCAGACAAAGCTATGTGGGGCTTTGCTTGCACTGTTCGAGCACAGGTACTCAAACATGACAGATTCCGTGGGACAGGTTCAGCTTCAGTTTATCTTCTGTTACTCTTCTGATCAAATGGAAATGTACTTCAGATTTGGAAGTTAACGTTTGAAATTTAAAAGAGTAATAAGCTTGCTTGTTTTGGCAATAAGATAAATCATCTTTTTACAGTGTAAAGGACCCAAGTCTTAGATGTTTGCCTTCCTTAGCTAGAGATAACCTGTGGTGTGGTCTGTAGCATGCTTAGAGTTTTATGAAGATAGTTAGTACCAAATATGTCTCACCTATCTCTTGTCACTGGCACTGGACTTAGATGAAGTTGCTTTTATCTCTTTTGCTGCTTGTAGATCAGGATTTCTTTGAATAGATGGGTATCTTGTAACAATCTGGAAATTGGCGATCTAATGAGGGAATAATGATTCCAGCCTGTAAAGAAGAGTGGGGAGGGACACTGGAATCAAACAAAAGGAAACTTGAATCCCACTACTGGGAAGCTAGGACTAGGTCTGTGAGATGACATATCTGCAGG
>VXBO01014671.1:0-42659 GCA_013400135.1 Rhinoptilus africanus
TCCAAAGGCAGAGAAGATATATAAGCTGAATTTTATTTTGTAAGGAAATTTAATAGAACAAAAAAATTTGGTTGAACAAAAATGTTCCAATTCAAAACCTCAATATTTTTGTTCAGATTTTGATTTAATATTATGTTCAATTAGACTACAGATTGTGAAAACGAAAAGTATTTTTAAATGAGAAACCACAACATTTCATTATGGATAAGTGTGAAAATGACATTTTCATCATTATTTCCCTAATTGGATTTTATTGAAGTTGATATTTTACTATTTATGAATAGTTCTTAACAGTTTTTAAAAGTTTTACTATTTATAAACAGAGATGCTTTTTCTAATGAGAAAGTTTAATTTCAGAAAACCACAATGGAGAAAATAATGTGACTGTGTTATCAGTCCATCGTACATCTTTCAAAGGGATGAGAAATTAATCAGAACCAAATCAAACCAACATCCACATAGGCAAAAAAAAAAAACTTGTTGGAGCTCATGGTCTGTTAAAAGTTTAGATACTAGAGACAAGCCAGAAATTAAGTGCAAACGGTGTGTCCCGTAGGCTGTAAACACTGAAAACCCAGTAAGCAGATAAGATAATACTGCCGAACAAAGACCATTAAATGTCAAGAGTAGCAGATATAGAAAGAGGAAGGCAATGAATGCACTTAAGAAGTCATCGAGAATTGGAAGGAACATTCACACAAATATGCCATACGGTGAACAAAAAAGATGTTCTTAGTTAGAGGCTACTGCAGCAGTATATTACAGAAAGCAAAAAGTAAGAGTATGCACCAAGACTTTAAGTGTGACCAGTACAAAACAGGCAAAACAGGAAGAAAAACCAGTCAAGATAATTTATATCTTGCTGATAGGACTTTATTCAGAAATCAGTTTTGGGAACTAAAAGCCTACAGGGCCCCTGGTTATGGTCAATTTTTTATCANTTTCTCCCTCCTTCCAAATGCTGACATATATATATATAAAAAACAGTGACTATTTTTATGTTGAATCTACTCCACGTAGCTTGACAGAATTAACCTACAATACTAGGCAAATAAAGTCAGTGCATGCTGGTCTGAACACAGACTTTCTGTTCTACTGGAAAACAACAGATTTGTTTTGATTTTGAATAGGCACAAAAGGAAAAGCTGAATTTTATTTTGTANGTTTTTAAAAGTTTTACTATTTATAAACAGAGATGCTTTTTCTAATGAGAAAGTTTAATTTCAGAAAACCACAATGGAGAAAATAATGTGACTGTGTTATCAGTCCATCGTACATCTTTCAAAGGGATGAGAAATTAATCAGAACCAAATCAAACCAACATCCACATAGGCAAAAAAAAAAACTTGTTGGAGCTCATGGTCTGTTAAAAGTTTAGATACTAGAGACAAGCCAGAAATTAAGTGCAAACGGTGTGTCCCGTAGGCTGTAAACACTGAAAACCCAGTAAGCAGATAAGATAATACTGCCGAACAAAGACCATTAAATGTCAAGAGTAGCAGATATAGAAAGAGGAAGGCAATGAATGCACTTAAGAAGTCATCGAGAATTGGAAGGAACATTCACACAAATATGCCATACGGTGAACAAAAAAGATGTTCTTAGTTAGAGGCTACTGCAGCAGTATATTACAGAAAGCAAAAAGTAAGAGTATGCACCAAGACTTTAAGTGTGACCAGTACAAAACAGGCAAAACAGGAAGAAAAACCAGTCAAGATAATTTATATCTTGCTGATAGGACTTTATTCAGAAATCAGTTTTGGGAACTAAAAGCCTACAGGGCCCCTGGTTATGGTCAATTTTTTATCAACCAGAAAAAATAGAGGAAAAAAAATATAACTTTCAGCAAGAAATTAAAGCAATGTCTCAAAAAATAAAGATCATCCACTTAACCTTTATTCATACATGGAGATTTATTCAAACAGTAAGACTAAGTAAAAAAAATGAGTGATGAAGCTGATAAATCTCAAATTTAGAATATTTGTCATGCGCCGTATTATACACACTTACCCACCCAATATTAAAAATTGCAACCAGTGAAACGAAGGAAATGGTCGTACCACATACTATTGTAAAACGCTGCTTGGAGCAGTCAGAGCTGTTAGACAACATGTTGTTTAACGGCATGATAAAAGAGATCACAGGTGAGAAAGCTAAGGAGAATGGACTGGGGGTTTCACAGGGGCAGAGGGGGCAAAGGGGTTCACTCCAAAGGATTCGCTATGAGCAAGTTTTTCTTTATCAGCTGTGGGACAAACCCTGACAACCTTGCTGCCTTTGAGGATGGACATAAAACATGCTTGATGCCTACTGGCCAGTAGGATGCCTACTTTAGGAGGCAGAGAAATGTTAAGCCAGGAGACAAAGTTTTCCCAAGCTAAATTCCAGCACGAGACACCATAACCAGAGGCGCTCAGCCCCTGAGACCTGGAGTACTCAGGCAAAGAAATGCTCTTACCTAAGGTTTTAATTTTTATTTTATCCATATCAGAAAGAATATTTATCAGATTTCCTATTCACCTATATGCTCTGTAGTGCTGACACACGCAGAGTATGCAGATTATGGGACGGACTAATGCCTCTCTCCACTGAAATTACTGTAATAGCAAATCCATTTTGCAAATGCCAGTGTAAGTATCAGCTCAGCTAATTTTGGAAAATTAATGGCCCAAATGGAATGCAGCCTCAGAGCTGAGGGAATACTTTTTATACTTTAGTCTTTTTATTCTTAATTTATATATATAGTTTACTACGCTGTTATTACATATACATATATCGTCAGATCTGCAAGACTTCTGCAGTATGAGGGGTATAATTTCTTTGGGGTTTTTCCCCCCATGTTCTTCAGGCTAATGCAATCATTTACCAGCCTTGAAAAGTGAAAAGGCTTTGGATCTCAGCATCAGCTAACATGAATGCTGAGAGCTACTGAAGAGAGAAAGGTGGACAGCTTGCAGGGTGAGATGGAGATCAGAGGCATGCAGCAAGGACAGACTCAGTCCCACCTAACTTGGAGAAGGGATGGGAAAGCCACACACACCTCCAGACAGCAAGTCATTCATTTTATGTGCCTTCAAATTGCCCGCAGAGGTGTCATTCTCTCTCCATAGTGATAGATGGAGGCCAAATCATTAGCATCGACTAAAGCACCTGATTTTTTGAAGGTTCAGAGTACTTCAGAGAGATCCTACCCAAAAGATTATCTGACTCTGCAGCAGAGGGACAAGGAAGAAAAGCTTCACAGGACATTACCAGAAGAATAATAAGGGTGGAAGGATAAGGTGACTGGAACAGTAACGCAAGTTTGCTGGTTGTTAGCTTTTCAACTGTGTTGACATATTTTATTTTTGAGACATAAAGAACATCCTATTTATGCTATTAGTAAATTGATATTATTTACTACTAATAACAAATAATTAATTTTAAACTGAGAGTTTTATATGACTCTCATGGTATCAGACTGTACAATCACTGAACAGAAAATTCTTTACTCAGCCAGATCCTTGGAGGTTCCCTAGTCCACAAGGAGCTAGACGCAGGCTTTAGCCATTAAGAGGAAAGCATCCATAATACATTAAATAAACTACAAGAATCCTCTGAAGGGGTTAGATCTAAAGCAAAATCAAGTAAGAGAAGAGTAGAGAGCCTATATACCTCAAAGATGTTCTGAACTGCAGCGCATTTTGATCTGTGGCTTACACAATGGAGATAAAGAACAATCACCCTTAGTATACCCAGCTCTTCCAGGCAATGACATCAATTTTAATTTATTATCTGCTTTATGAGCAAGTTGATCTTTTCTCTGCTTCAAGCTGTGGTAACTGCTTTTGATACTTTATGTTTGAATCATCATAGCATTTTAATTGTCATACTAATTGTGATAACTCATGCCTCGTGTTGTCTTTTTACTGAATTCTGGCTCCAAGACAGTCTCATAAATGGATGAAATGCTCTTATTGCATTTACCTGGTTGCAGGACATCAATAAATACTTCGTAGAAATTCAAGTTCCTAATATATAAAGACCCTCACAATCATTTGAAGATCTGAAGATCCTATTTAGGGCTCATCAATTATTAGTTGAAAGTTGGAGCTAGGAAACAGATTTGTTATGGAATCTCTGAGTCTGACAGTTCCTTCTGACTTGACAGGAAACATGTAACATTATAGTCATAAGGAATTATAAGGACAGAATTAAAAGCAAATGAAGAAAAGACAGAGGATGGGATCACAAGCTCTTTTGGCTGCTAAAACTACTGGAAAGCAAAGCTACATCCCACCACTTATACAGTAATTTCCACTTTCTTCTTATCTCCTCTTTCTTACAATTTTATTTGCATGAAATTACATTATTGCTTTAGTTAGGATCAAAAGTTAATCATCTGCTCTCTCTCCCCTTTGGTTTGCTCTGGTTCACTGGTTCCGTGGTTCAGAGAGGTCTCAGCAAGTGAATTACATTGCAAGTTCCTCACTGGTCAGTACTACTGGAGCCTCATCTATTCAACATTTTCTTAATAACCCAAGCGTTGTAACAGAGGTCATGCTTTGTTAGATGACAATGGGACATGCAGGACTGCAAACACTGGGAGACATTAAAATGCAAGATGTTCTTGACAAACTGGAGAACCAGTCTGGAAAAATGCTATTCAGTAAGCATAAATTCTAGCTCTGGATAAGTGTACACAAGTACAACATGGGAAAAAAACAACCATGGCAGCAGCCTTGCTGGAGAAGATCTGGGGGATGCAAACAGAAAATGATTCAGCAGTGGTCTACTGCTTCAGAAATTAGTGCTCCTTATACTGGGATATACAAACAGGTATATAATTTCTAAGAGGTATGAAATAATCATCTTTCCCACTTTTTTCACCAGCCATGGAGTCTCAGCAAGTCTGATGTGTCAGGTGTTGGGTATCACCTTTCAAGAAAGATGTAAACTAGCAAAAGAAAACCCAGAGGAGAATGCTGAATAAAGTCAGAGATTTGATCTCTGTAGAAAAATTGAAAAGATTGGAACTTTTTTATCTGGAGAAGAATGCTTGCAAGGCACAAAAGAAAATACGTTCTCTTTGAATCAGATGAAATACTAAGAGTTTAGATTGCAGCAAAGGGCTTTGAGAAGTTCTCACGTTGGTTAAGCCAGTGGAATAAATTTTTCTGGAGGGTGATGAAAACTCAACTAGCACAGTCTTAAGCACTGTTTGATTGAACTGTTTGATTGAAACCATCGGATATATCACAGGTAGAGGGATCTTGGCTTGGAGGAAAGAACCCGCAGTCCAGATGGCAGGCACAGCTCAACAGAATAGCCTGCAGTCTGCTTGTTATGTTCCATATTTTTGCTCGGCAGTTGACAAAAGATATACTAGGATTAAATACTTTGCAAATTCTATCAGAAGATCCACATAGGATTGGTTAGTTCAAAATTTCCACAAGGCATCACACCTGTTCTGTATGCACAGTCAATCTTAGTTAGGAAAGGGACTTTCTATATGGGATGTGTGATCATCAGACAGCCCTGTCTGCGCTACTATTCAGACACATGGCTGCATTAACATCACGGCACCTCGTGGTGCCAATGAGGGAGAGCAATGTCCTGCCAACCCCTGTACTTCATTTGATGATGCCCCAGTGTCCCCTCCATCCAACTTTCATGTTGCTTTTGAGGAATGGTCAATCAGATCATTGCACTTTCCCTCTTCATCACTGTTTCACCTGACTCTCTCTTCGCTTCATTTTTCTTTTGTTTTTCTATCCCATGCACATCCTCCATTCCTTCTGTTTGTAGCATTTTTCAGAGCCACGCTTCCTTTTTTCAACTCAGTTTGCATCCATTTAAAATGTGTACATGTGCTATTAGCTTTCTCTTCAGCTCTTGCAGCTGGAGTTTCTTCTGCCCCCGAGGCCTTGTCAGAGATCATCACTTTAAATGCCAAACATGGAAGGACTTCACAATCAACATGGACATGCCAGCAACTCTGTCTGTCTCACTTACAAAAACAATCCTGCACCACATTAATCAGCCCACTTAGTTTTCTGTTACTTGCTTGTTGTAGGTTAGGACCAAGCATCTCCAGGCAGAGACGTGGCCCCACTTGACAGAAGTCATGGGGATAAACCAAAAGTAAATCAAACCTGTTATAATACAATACTGTTGAAAGAGATGAGACCGGGTTCTTTGAATGCTAGAGGCTTATGAAAGAGCAATTCTTAAATATTATTGTATTTGAAAGACACCAGTTAATACCATATAATATACACCATTAGCTATTGATACACTTGCTTTGTTTAGGGAAATCTGAAGAATAAAGCAGATTGCTGTTTCCATCAAAACACTTCAAGCTGGATTTAACAGTGCTGAAACGCTAATTGTGAATTGTACTTCACATCATACACTGCAGACTAATTTAAAAAGAGGAAAACATATTATGTTAAATACCACAATGCATGCACTATGAGTCATCTACGCATATGATGAACTGGAACAATACCAGCAGCACAACATAAAGCAGCTGAATTTTAAGCTAGAGGGAGTACAACACCTTTTGATCAGGCCTAGTATATGACTGAGAATACATACAGCTGCACATACACCATTAGACTTCTGGCAAAGAAAACAACGTGAACGTTTTTTTCTCTCTCCCTCTTTTTTCCCCCAGTGCAACCCTTCCAAATGTATTTGCTTTAAGTCACTAAGTCACTAAATAAATAGTCTTGTTTGTATAAAGAACAGGCAGCTTCAACATCAGTTCCCCATGCTCCACTGTGAAGCTGACCATACTCATATTACACAGATGCTTGCTTTTAGCATCCTAATGAGAACTTTCAATAATTTGATGACTATTAAATTAGCTTTACTGAATGTTATCAGAGTGCTTCTGAGGGTTTCAAATTATCCTATCAGCATAGGAAAGAAGGAATAACACACTGCCAATCCAATTATTTTTTTGCGTACTTTTTGAAAGGAGGAGAAGGGTCAAACATGTGATTTCTTTTTCCTCAGGGGAAGAAGAAGAAGGTGGCAGCTGTCATCTTTGGGAATTCAGTACCAGTTCTCTGGAACTTGAAGAAATCCACTTTTGTAAAAGCCTCTCAGCCCTTTCAGTAACCACCAGCTTTTAGTGGTCGCTGTAGCACTTCCAGAGGCACTGGCTTCCTCTGAAACAGCTACCGAGTGGACACACAGCCATACAAGATACTCCTCAGTATCCACACCATGGAGCTGGAATTCAAACAAGTTAGTTTAGCCTCCACCTCACATAACAGCAAATCTTCTCCAAGGTCTCCTTGGAAGATCTGGAAAAGCCCATCTGGCTTACTCCCTCAGCTGGCCTCTGAAGCCCTCTCAGAAGTGAGATACCTGGATGTGGAGGTACAGTTGCTCACAGGAAGCCCTCCACTTTCAGAAGAAAGGCCAGAACACTGGTCCCTAATCCTTCTGTCCAATAATTTCACATGTTTTCCTTGGTACCTTGGAGCAATGTCCAAAGCAGTATTACAGTAGTGTAAGGTAGCATACTTCAGTTAGAGTCGCATAGTTACATATGTGAATGCTAGACATTTTTAAATAGGCATTACATGGCCATGTCTCCTTTCTCTCAGCATTCCTCCTTCACATCCCTGGATACTCACACTTTCCTCTAAAATATGCACTAGAAAGCTTCTTGGTACTTTACTATTTTAATTTCCATTCTGGCAGTTGTGTTTCCTCAACTCTTCTCTGAGGCTCAAGCATTAACAGGCCTCCATTGGCTCAAAATAGTATTCAGTTTCTGAGATGTGTAACAAGCCTGTTAAGAACTGAGCCAGCAACTAGAGTAGGGATTTTTATATATAAATCCTCAGATGTCCCACTGTGCCCATCATTCATCAATAGCTCAGTCAACTGCCCTGCTATTAGAAATGGATGATGCCAGCAGGGATCAAAGCACAAGGGACACTGAGTGCATATTAACTGAATTAAACTGTAAATGTATTAAACTTCCATGAATTCACAGGTTGATTCTAACTTGTTTAGCGACTAAACTTCTACTGGGTGGATATAACAATACCCACATACAAATACATACCGACAAAAAGAGGGAATCAATACTCTCAATACAAAGCAAATTCAAAAGAACCAAACACAATTAAAACCTGCTTAGCTTAGCAGTAACACAGAAGAATATAATTATTTCTCACAGTGCTTAGATTACCGTCTCTGTTAAAACCTTTTATTCTGGAAAAAACTTAGCTGTTCAGAGACCATAAAGAACACCAAATAAATATGTGGCAATAGTAATTTAGTTATTCTAATTACTGGGAAAATGGTTGTATTTAATGCTTCAGCATACACGCTGCCATAAGATTGCCTTTTCGTATTTTTTGAACTAAGCCAGGAAAGAGTTACCATCCAAACATGTCAAATATCTAGGTCTGTGTATACCCAGATAACAAATGTTGTGATTTTGCAGTGCAAGGTGGTGTACCACTGTGCCGCACAGCAATAGGGAGCCTCAGTGACATCGTTAGGTGAAAACACTCAGGACTGTGCTCGTGAAACAGCAGCACTGCGTGTTTCATGCAGGAGGTACCAGGGAGAAGGTGCTACCTTCTTTCAGCAACAGTCACTTTTGTGTCAGGTGGGTACCATCCCTGGCACAGATCAAGGGGGAAGGCAGCAGATGTGCTCCCATCTCCCATCCTCCTGAGCCAAGGCAGGACGTGTCCTGCTCCTTGCAGTCCAGGATGGAGATTTCCATGAGCTGCCAGCTCATACCACCTGAAGCTTCTGCTGACGGAGGGCAATGCACAGAAAAGGGACGTTTGGTGTTGCAAAGAGGCGAGGAGAAACCACAAAGGCAGGAGAGAGTGGACACAACTCCAGCCTGGTTGGCCTTAAACCTGCAGTCTTCACTGCCCACCTGTGCCCTGCACGAACACGCAGCTTGAAGAGCCACAGAAAAGATTCCTGTGAACAAGTGATTCAGATTGTACTCTTGGTGGCTGATGAAAAGTGGCTTTTATTTCAAATTAACCAAGTGGTATTGTCTAGTATGGACCACACAAACCATGCGTCAGCCAGCTTCGTAACGCCAGAAAATGAATTCCCTTCAGCTGAACCATTGCAGAGAAGCCTCTCCACTGCTAGTAAATTGGAGAATTAGATAGACACCATGCCTTTTAAGTTGTACAAAAACAGGACAGGTATCCAGCTACTTTCCTTCATACTTCTTGTACATTCATTTTTATACCTATCAGAGAAAGATTTTAGACTAAACTCCGTAGGCTTTTTCAAAGTCAGCCCTCTGGCTTTTTCCTGCTTTTATTTTCACTCAGATGAGCTTCCACTGACTTTGTTTTTAACCCAATAAACTGGACTGTGAAAACTTTGGGGGGACCTTGGTATATGTCTCAGAACAGAGGCTGTCTGCTTTCCCTTCTCCTCTACTCCTCCAGAGTAAGTGGCAGCAGCACCTAACAGATACTTTACCTCTTGTCACCCCGCAGCAGCGATCAGTATAAGCTACAAAAGGCAAACAGTGAGGCTATTATTTGAGAAAAGAAACCGCAAAGATGCCCATGGTCTATGGTCTGTGGAGATGACTCATTCCACAGCACAATCTAATTCCAAAACAATTACAGCAAAATCAAAATCCTCACACAAAGGAGAGACAAAGCATGAAGTCTGGACCTCTGCTGAGCGCATGCCTCTATAAAGCCGACATTACTGCAGAGATCACACTGCCATTTAACCATAAAGTACAACTGCCCATGCCCATTTGCCTTAAACTCCTCCACGGAAAATTAAAGGTAAAGAAAATGGAAAACAGGGCAGCAGGGGTTCAACTGTGAGTGCTTGTGCACCAAATTTGCTACAGCAGTTTAATTCAAAAAGAGAATTAGCACTCTTTTCCTCCACTGCAATTTAAAATAAATGACTCACTGACCAAAACCAATAGATTATCATATTAATTGGTAACTTTTATGTTCATTATACAGTAGGAGAAGACCATAGTTTCTCTAAATATGTTCATTACTTGTATAATTATTCAAAACAATTATACAACACAATTATCCAAACAATTATCTAGAAAGGAGATTATGTTCAGATGCATCACCAACTATTCTATGAAGTGCTCAACATTTATTGTTTTAGTTGTATTGGCTAGCTGTGATTGATCAAATGAGTCGTACATTGTTCTGTCAATTCTCCATTGGGAACTACTTCTAGAGCAAATATCCACTAATTCTAATTTCAGATGGTGTAAATATCACACATGTGAACTCACGCTTCACATTCATACTCCGTGGCAGAAAAGGTCTGAACTAACCAACATCTAATCCAGCCAAAATGCCACTTGACTGTGTATGGCACTACCTGTACTTTCTCTTGAAGAAACATTTACTAACAGTAAAAAGCAAACAAAGCTAATTTCTGTGAAACATTCAGATGAATAGTCAGACTCCTTCTCTTTATCTGAAACTAGTCACTAATTTGATAGCAAAGCTATTTTAAAAATCAGTTTTCCATGTCAATGCAGAAAAGTAAGTGGTAACTAGCATAATCTAGTACAATAACTCAAATTGTCAATCATGCAAAAAACCTTAAGCTTTTACTTTAGATCTGACTTCATGGGGTTCTTGTCTTGACCTTCAACTAAATTTTCAGCTTTTCCCGAGGTTTAGAATGAGTGTAAGAATTCAAAGCAAAACCACGATGAAAGCAGGCAAATTTTACCTGTGCTTGTGGGCAAAAGGAAGGGAAATGATAAACCAGGCTTCAGCATCTATTAACCCTGAGTAAAAATTTTAACAGAGTAGCTGTTCTGAGTCAATACTGATTCCAATGTCATGTCATAATTAAAGTTTCAGGACACGCTATGAAAGCCCTTAGAAAGCATATGTCCTGAATAGCCAAATTCTTGAGCAAGTTCACCACCAGCCCATTAGCATTTCTGCATCATTGTATTTCTAATTTTTTTTTTGAAATTTCAAGGGTTATTATGCCAAGGCTCACTGAGGTCCAGTAAGTTCTCTGAATTATCTTAAGCAGCAAGGTTTAAAAAGCCCATGAAGTACATCCCACTTATTGTTTTAAAATATAACATATTAAGAGGCTCCACTTTGATCACGGCTTACCCTAATAGCATTTTCTTAAAAATATTCTTGGGCCTTATTTCCAGATGATTTTCTCTTAGTTGGACAGATTTGACAGTGCAGATAGGCAACTGAGCCCTAGGGCTAGGCATGAGTTTGACTTCTTAACAATATTGTATCTACAAAGAACAGCATACAAAAAGACACGTTGCTCTGTGCTCTGCAGCTTCTATTGACTTTAAACCGCAAACTCATATTTCCTCCTCTGCTTTCATAGAAGAATTTAATTGGTGCCCAAGTGAAAGATCCCAGCATGACCTGTCTCCACTATAAGCCACTCCAGCTGCGATTGTGAGCAAATTTGTACATTCAGACACTGCTGAAAGAGAGACCTTCCTAATAAGCTGAGTTTTTGCACTGGTGGAGAAAAAAAGAAGTGCTTGGTTGGAAACAGGCAGAGCTGAGACTGCCCTTACCCCACTCTTAGAGTCCAGCAAAGCTTTAAAGGCTCCAGTAAGGACCAAATGAAAACAGAATAAGGACTTGACAATTTACTCACCACAGAAGAGTTGGTACAGGTATAGGCACTAACAACTTGTGTAGCACAGGTGTTAACCCATAGTTTATTAACCTATATTGTATAGGCATTAGGATTGCAGTTCCTCACACATTTTTTCCACCTTTCTGACCAGAATCCCACCAGGAGTACAGCTACTTTGCTGTCACTAGGTTTTTGTCTGCGCCACGAGGAAATCTGAGGCAGCTTTAAACTACCTGCTGCTGCTTATAGTAAAAAGCAAGTCAGGCAGCCTCAGCATACTATGCCCACTACCTGTCACTGCAGGGTGGGCACAGTTTATGAACCATGGTGCTGCTGGATGGGCATCTCTGGTTTTCCAACACTCTTTTCTCCGTGTGCTGCAAAGGGGGTGGTCTGATTCAAATGCGTTGTATGTGCCCATCAGTGACATGACAATATCCAGAATCACCATACGTGTGACTACCTGCTCCTCTTTCCGATTTTGACTTTATAAACCTTAAATCTTTGCATGTTAAAAGAAGAATTTAACCATAAAAAAAAAAACCTTAAGCAGTAGTTTCTCAATTTCAAGCAAGATACTAGGAAAATAGGTTGAATAGTTTTCATTATTGCCAATGGAGGGCCACCGCATGCAAGTAAAGAGCAACACAGTGAAGAAATTATTGGAAAGATAATGACAATCCTTTAAAACAGTACTTCAGGTGCAGCTAAATGTGGACATACGCAAAATGCTCTCAGTGCCACAATAGCCTTCTGAGGAAAAACTGAAATCTACTGAAAATAGTCTAGCTAGGAGAATTTTCCCAACCTTGGGTACTTTTCTGTTTATCTTTAGAGTACCACAGACACATAAAAATATGTCACATGCACATCTGGCCAGAGTAACAATTTCATACAATTATATGTATTATTTTGAAGGTAGGAAAATAATGACCAAGCAGAAATGCATAAGTGATAGAAACAGCTTTAAAATTATATGTGTCTTCATAATTAAAACATAAAACCAAATGGTTTCCTATAACTTCATTTTGAAACAACTAAGCATCTCCTCCGCATGCTCAGAGGGTGCCTTCTGCAACCAGTGGAACTAGAAAGGACAGACAAAGCCAGAGGTGAAAGGGAAAGCTGGCACATGGGTATTATTCTTTTCTTGCTTTTTTGTACAACTAAATTGCTTGGTATCCTGAGTTTGCTTATTTGTTACTTCAGGCTCCTATCACGCTCACTCCTTTCCATCCCAGTCATAAGACGAGTACCTGAAAAAGTCCCTCTTCCAGTAATGATACTACAATGATGGATAAATCAAAATTTTAGCTCTTATGTAGAGGTCCTTCCCCCAGGTAGTTTGCTGAAAGCAAGTTGCAGCTTGGCACGCTGGGAAGGTTCTATACTACGAAAGAAACAAGGTCTTATTGAGCTGCTATGCTACAAGAGCAGGTAGGGTAAAATAATCTGCAGGACAAGTCCAGGACATCAATCATATACAATTATGGACATTGTGTGTTTGTGTTATTCCCAAAGTGTGTGAAGGATTCAGCTTTTGAAATTTCAGGCATAAATCTGGAAAGAGTGAGAGAAAAAAAATAGTCATAAATCAGAAAATGTAAACAGTGATTATAAGTCTTTTCTTTAGCAGGATCTTTGAACAGAGAAATAGCTATGTAGATTAAAGTAGGTCAGACTATTTTTTGGCAAGTCTAAAATATTTTGCAGAGAAGCATTTATTTAAATGACATTTTAAGGAGGGTCCATACCAATTTCAGAAGGAAAACAAGGAAGAGAAAAAGGAATATAAACTCTTCCTTTTTCAATTTGAAAACTGACATTTTGATTCAAACATTTTCACATACAGAATTATAAGGTTGTGACTTTGTCCCAGTATGGAACAAAAATAGATGTATAACCTTCAAAAAATCATCATAAAATCAATCTTTTTCCTTTGACCAGCTCTCTAATTGTCAGAAATCATATCCTATAGCTTAAGAAGCTGTCAAGAAATGTCCACAATTCAAAGACATTATGAAAGTAAGCAGAAAATAAGGTGTTGGGTTTTTTTTTTTAATGCAACCTGACTGATTTTGTAAAAACCTTGGCTTGATGGCCACTTTAAATTGGCAGTTTCCTCCATATGTGGAGCCATACATCTCTTCTTGCTACTGGATGTCTGTGAACTGCTAGTGATGTTAGATCCAACTTTCTCACTTTTAATTCGCAAAAAGAAAAAAAAAAGTTGTGAGTGGCCTTACCACCAAAATCTGGCATTTTCATTAACTACTGTTCTGTATACGAGAACAGAGTTGTAACTGCTTTAGACAGGCTTTAACTGGAAGCCCAGCTTTGCTTTCAAAAATGTAAACTAATGGTGCTCTGGGCACAATGGAGGCAAATCCCCTTCCTCATGGCAGACTGAATTTGTGACATTGGCAGATAGGAAATGGAGGCTTCTTTGGTCCAGAAACCAACAACGTGAAACTTATGATGGGCTTGAGTTTTTTCAGTGGCTCTACACAGACAAACATCAGCTTACGGTCTCCTGGAGTCCACTTTCAGAGCCACGTCGCTACTCCGTAATGCTGTGCTACCCCCTACCTGGATGTCTACAAACCCAATGGAAGCAACACTTGGCACGACTTGAAAATGTGTGGTGAGAAACAACCTAATTAGGCAGCCTGTCACTAGAGGGCAATGCAATACTGTTCCATTCCTGCCTCTTACAGCCTGTCTAGCCCCAGTTCTCGGTCAGCCTCATGCTCCCAGGTGTGCTCCAGCTGCATGGGGATCACCTCACCTCCGCCAGCAGCCAACGACATGAACCAGAAATATGAACCTTTGGACATGGTGCCTGTGCTTTTGCACATCGCGCGCAAACTTGATGTGGCTCGACCTTGCAGCGTAAATGAGAGCAACCTCATTCTCAATCTAGGGTA
Source organism: Rhinoptilus africanus (assembly GCA_013400135.1). Classification (NCBI taxonomy): domain Eukaryota; kingdom Metazoa; phylum Chordata; class Aves; order Charadriiformes; family Glareolidae; genus Rhinoptilus; species Rhinoptilus africanus. The sequence continues at coordinate 14,547 of VXBO01014671.1, forward strand.
AAGCACTGCTTAAAGATAACCCATTTAATTAAACAGAAGGATGCAGGATTTCACAAAACGCATGCAGTGTTTGGTGTGTAATTGGAAGACAACTGGGTCAGGAGACATCAGTATATACCTGGACCTCCTGGCAAGGTGATACTGTAGGAGAGAATAGGCAACAACAGAAGAAAAGCAAAGCTTGAGGGAAAATTGAGTCGTCATATAAGCAAGCAAGAATTCCATTTAAGGCCAAACACCATAGTGGCTGTTAGACATCTGAAACCACATATATTCACAATCAGTTTTGTCCAGATAGCAAGCAAACAAACAAGGTTTGCATGGGCAGAGTCTAGAGGATATGTTAACTCAGTGCTGAGATAGAATAGGTTTGGTGCTACTATGTCACTTTGTTACAAGAGTTTGGTCTAATTTGCAGTATTTAAAGAAAACCCTTATTTTCACAGAAATGGAAAAATTCCTCTTTTTAATGCAGATTAAAATTCTGTACCCAGCTATAAATCAAAAATTAACAACTTTATCTAGGTCAGAGCATTGAAGATACATTAAAGTTTTATCCTCATTCACTAAATTTTAATTTTAATGTGGCATGTCTGACAAGTCTTGTGGGAATACTTAGAATCCATTGACATCCTTCTGTCATTGGTATCAAAGCCTCATCTTTGAGACTCTTGTTTCCAGATACCTAGCTGTCGCTGGATTGTTTTGTCTCTGCAATGATGTCACAATCAATGGCTGTGTGGGTATTCATATGTATGCACCTCATTTGTCAGCTAAAGTTCATGCACCACAGAAATAATTACCTTTAGCTATAGAAACACAGGTTTCTATGTAACCACTTAAAGGTGAAGCAATAACTCAGTTTTTTATCCCTTCCAGCCTTTTTAAAGTTACTGGAATTGCTTGCCTGTAAATTAGAACTCCCAAACAACTCTACAGTATAATCTGCAAACAATATTTTACTCCGGGAATGGATATGAGATGAAAAAACATTTTGCATATCCCTGCCATCACTTTTTTATGAGTATTTATGGCAGAAATGTTGACGCACCAATTGATAAAACTCTTTGTGGATCTGGAAGACATCTAATCCTGGAGTAGAAACAGTACCACGTGATTTATCTAGTCAACCAGTCCTGAATTACAGCAGACATAATACTGGCTAATATTTAGTATTTGAGCAATTACTAGGCTTAAATACAAGTCTCTTAATGAATAATAGTTATGACACATTCATGGAATATCAAAGTACGTTCAAAGATCATTCATTAGCAAAAATTCACTGTCAATATTTAAAAAACACAAATGGTGGAATGTATATCTATAAGGTAGATGCAAATGGGTTCATATCAACTTATTGGAAATTAATTTGATCCACGCAAAAAACCCAAAACTTTTTTTCTGTTAGTGTTACCAAGAAGCAGCCAAGCTTTGTCCTCAGATATCAGAGCTGCTGTTAGCATGGCTGCAACTTAAGAGAAACATGACTGCCAGTCTGGGCAGTGAACTAGTCCTGGACTTGTGCACAAGCATGCAGAGAAGGGAAATATGTAGGACAATAAGAGACATTGACAACACATGGCAAAATTACAAAGACATATTCTTTTTACTTGCAGTTGCATTCCATGACACATACTCACTGCTGCAATCTTACAGATTTCAGATTTCCCCCGATGCACTTGGGTTCAACTGTTCTTGTGACAAAACCCCAGCCGGAAGGTGCTGCACTATGTCTGAACTCCACAAAGTACCACACCACCCTGTATTCCTCATATAGTCCAGAAACTTTTTGCTACTGGAGAGCTTTAAATCTACTTCTTTCAGGCGTCAGAGGCCTTTAACAAACTGGGCTGGGATGAAGAAAAGGAAGGATAAAATACATTCAATAATATATGTTCTACCTGAGTGAAATAACTTGGCTGTGCCCTCACTGCATCCCTGACTTTCAACCCAGCATGCACTCCATTCTGTCCCAACCTCTTCACACCACTATGCACCAACTTTTTCACTTGAATTTACAGAAAATGTTAAATGCTGTTGCTGTCTGTCACACAGTCACCTGAAGCTTCCTGCACTGTTTCCTCACTTCTCTCCTTCAGAATCACTGCCCAGTATGGGGAAACAGTATGGTGGTAAGTTTCACTTACCACCTTCTGTATGGAATAAGAATGTGAATAAGAGTGCCTACATTTCTGTCCATTAGAAATACTGGCCTGTTTCTACCTAAAATAGTCAAGCAGGAAGACTAAAGGTATGTACCTCACAGCCATAAGGCATGGGGCAATTTTTCTTAAGAGAAAAATGTGATCTTATTTACAGGTGCTTGGTATTGACAATTGACCTTCTAGTTCAAAGTTTAGATGCTACTCCTGAACACAGCTACAACTAAGCCCAGAGTGTTTGTACTTCTTGACATGTCAGAACTATATTTATTGAATTTCAGGAGGGTTTTTTAATTGAATGCTGAACCAAAATGTTACCATTTTATCACTGTAATATTAGAATTATTTCTTTTTCTTGTTGCAGGTCCTTAAGTGTTCCAAGTACCATTCCTCCTTAAAAATAAAGCTCCTACTTGTTTGCTTTTTCATTTCCTTAGCCAGATTTCAGCTTGCATTTTCCTGAACACCACAGCCATTCATCCAGGGGAAGAACTAAAGGACAGATTCCTTCTGACATTCTCAGCGTGCTGCTGTGAAGACTTCTGGCTTCAAGGACCCGTAATGATGGAAGATGAAAGCTTTTTAACAATTCAGATTCCTGAGTAAATAACGAACATATAAAGATCAAAATAGGTTCAAAATTGATATTCTCCTCCTCAGGAAATTACACCAGTAAAAGCAAAGTAAATCTGTCAGGACCACTGAACACATACGTATGCATTTACATACAGAAAAGAAAACAAAATTACTTTTTTCCAAACGGAGGAAAAAAAAAAAAAGAGAAAAAGGCCTTTTTATAGACACTAATTTCAAGGATATTCCAGGATTCATTCTCCATTATTTGTGTTTGGAATTATATCTTCAGGCAGGTAAGTCAGCCCATTCTGCAAGTTGGCTTCATTTAATTACTTTCTACATCATTCAAGACGGAAGTAAATTCTGTTCTCCTTACTCACACCTTATAGCAGAGGTAAATCACTATTACGTTTTGGTAGGTAGAGTGGAAAACTTTTTCTACACTTGCTCATGCACCAGGGCGTTTGATTTAAATAACCAGGGTATTTAGGTAGACAGCTATTTTAGGCACAGTGCCTGTTTCTGTGCCTACAGGACTCCAGAGGTTGTTCACATACCGATGCCTTGAGTCCTTTGCCACCTAGGAAGGCCCTTGCATCAGGACAGAAACCCAAGCCATCCAAATCATAAGCTAGTTCCCCAGCCATCTTTCTCTTGATCTGTCATGGGAATGCCATCTTCATTGAAAAGGCAGAAGGGAAAATATGAGTTTAATAGATATATCTTCATCTCACCTATGTTCCTCATTGAACAGTTGCCAAAGTTGCTCAGTACACAGGTCCATCTTTGCAAATGGGAGCTGCATGGCAGCAGGGGGATTTTAAACCTCCTGATAGTAGTAAACCGAGAAACATTTTTTAAGCACGTCCCATTCCTGTGGCTGTGGGCAGGGGAGAATTCCAAAGTAGTAGTACTACAGTGAACCATATGTGGGCCACAAGGAGTGCACCAAGCATCGGTACCAGAGTAGTCCCTGAAGCCATGAAACCAGTCAAAGCAAACTGAATAGCTCAGGACACCACTTTTTTCCACTGACCCACACTCCCCACTGAGCCCTGCCCATTCAGATATGCTGCTTATACTCCCTGTATCAGTTGATGCTTGTCACTGGTTAGCATTCTGGTATCTCAAATACCAAGGATATTTCCTAATTCCAAATACCTAAGGACCTCAGATGTTACAGCAAGGGAACACTTCGATGAATGTTGACCAATATATGCAAAAAAAAGTGAAGAAAAAAGTCAACACTTTCTTTTAGGCATCAGATATGGCACTTTGCACCAAGGAAAATTACCCATTGAGTTTCTAATTGCCTAGTAGAAGAGGAGAATTCAAAAAGGACCTCAAAGAAATCATTTAAAACTTTGCTGATCTGTGATATTATTATCAACAGTTTTCCAACTTTAAAATGTCCCTAAATGGTATATAGTAGACCTAAAAGCAAAAATAGAAATAGAAAACTCCCTCATCTTCACATTAAGATGGATTTTTGCAATGAATGAATAACCCCTTTCACATTTAATTTAGGTCTACCCATCAACATGTCTGTTATTATTCACAGCAGCAAAGCCCTTGCCACACTACAGCAGAAATAATAGCTGCATCTTCGGGTTCTTTTTTCCCCAAGAACTCACAATTTTATTTAAATAAGTCCAATATGCCACAGGTACAGCAGACAAGGCTGCTTTTAATGAAGGACTATTTTTATTTCTGTCTCAGCTTTATATAACATGACTGGAATTTGCTTGTTGAAGAAATGATCATTAATAGCATGCCATCTCTCCCCTGCATGCAAGGACTCATGACACCCTTGGACATTTTCAATATTCATGTTGACATCTATATTCTACCAAGAAGCACTATTCCATTTACTAAACAGCACAGGCAAGAGAGTGTCCTTATGTTTCCATAACACATGATATACCGTTTCCCTCAGAAAAGCAAAGCAAAGCAGGAAATAGATCTATTGCCAAGTAAATCAGGATCTGTGGGAGAGCCATCAGCTTCTTCATTTATACCTGTCCAAAACCTAGCAGAATGGGATGCTACTGCCTGCCTCGTGACTAGGACTCCAATCCTGCTGCCACACAGCTAATGCTGATTGAGATATACCATTGGGTCTTCTCTCCTGCCTGGCAAGGAAGTGAGTTATAGCCTCAAGTAAAGCTTTTTCTGATCTAATTCTACAGTTCAGCCTTTCAAAGGGACTTCAGTGAGATACCCAGACCGTGCGTTCTCATGATGGGAACTGGCTGTTCATGTCCTCGAGGCCTACCTGATCGCTCCCTCCTCGCTTTCCATAGCGATATTTTAATTCAGAGTCCAGAGGAGGTTCCTCTGCAAAACTATCTGAAACAAAGTTGGATGTGCATTTCCCCGGCTACTTTTGGACAACCATGTAGAAGGAATGCAAATATTTTGAGTCTTATTATTCACACCCACACATAGAACAGTATAGAAAAGTTAAATTCAAGTGATGGAAGTGACTAGGTTATTACACTGCACTTAAAATTTTCCCCGTTGTTGTGGACAGCTTCTAAATCTAAATGTATTTAGATCTCTTCAGCTGAACCTCTGTAGCATATTCAGTATTTCTACCAAATAAATTATTTGGAATGTATCAATAATGCAATTATTAACATATAGCTGACCTTCCACAACAGTTGACAGACAACCATGACAGAAGATGTAGGTAGAGTCATATTTTAATTCAGATCTGCTGAAAACCAAATGGTAAATAAAGGAATGACCTGAAAAAGGACCTTCATGTGAAGAATCTCTGTGTAACTACCTGGAAATACCTGTCTCACTGGTTTCAGGCAAGTTATTGTTTTATTTTTCCAGATCTACAGGGTTCACATTAAAGCCACCATTTACAGCTGTTGGATTCAGGGGTAAGTGATCACTAAATCAGAGAAGATGGAAGAAAATGTTCCGTAACTCAGGGAAAGAAAATCTACAGCAGAGCTCTTTGCCCCTTTCCTCTTACCCACCAACCAGAAGCAATTTTGGAACTAGCCAAGACTTGCAAGGAAAAGCTAAAATACAAATAAGCCTTAGATGGATAGGCTTTCATTGATACAGCTGTTTTATCTTTCAGTTGTATAGTTTGGGGAGAAATAAAAAATACACCAGGTTCTGAAAAAAGGGCTATCTTGAAGCATGTAATGAGGCCTGATCACACTGCCAGGAGGCAAGAAGTTTCTTCCAGGAGCTGCTTCCCAGCAGTGGAACAGATGCGCATAAACCTTAAGGCTGCAGCCCATTGAACCCCTACAGGACAGGCTCTGCCCCTGGGTGCGCTGTAGAGGTGAAAGTGAAATACTTCACCTAAGAGGTAGGGCAACTGGAAGACTCTGAAGCTTTTTGCTCATAGCTTGCTGAGAGATAACCTTGCTGAGAAACACAAAGACCCTGTAGGCTGCCTTTTATATTGTACGTGCAGGTATTATATCTAGCCAAAATGAAAAACGTGAAGACCTACCAACCTCAAAATAATGCTCAAGATAAAAGACACACAACTAAGTTCCACTGACGTTAAAATTGTACTGCTTTTCAAATTGACCTTCTACGAACTTTTATGATTGCTGAACTCAGAGTTTATTACTGGCCCCATTAGGTATTCCGTGTAGAAAAGACTTCAGCCCGCAGTGCTGTGAAGCTGGGATCCCCTTTGAGTAATAATCTGTTTTAAAATAAAATTACATGCACAAAAATCCATACTATTAAAAGGAATCAAAATTTAAAATTCTTTTTAAAATCAAGCATGTTTAAATTTTTGCCACTTACATAAGTTTCAGGGCTTAAAAAAATAAAATACTCATACAATAAGAAGTAAGTTTATGATATGGTTGTGACATAACAGCTGTCTTTTATTTTACTCAGAGTAACCACAAATGATTTTTTTTATCTAGGAATGTCTTGTTTCTATCATTATAATTATAATGCTATGCATGACTTACATGCATGTGTAACAACAGTTCCCAAACTGTGGGATAAGTGATTAACTGCTCATTTTTCTGATTAAAGTAGGTAGCAAGGATATTTCACCAAGGAAAGAGGTATGTTGCTAATGAAAAAATGTGGGTGCCATGAATGAATGGCAATAATTTCAATATTTGATATTACTGAGATGAGATAGAGAAATTACTGACACACTTTTCCCGTTGCTCACTCTGACACCATACTGACAGGTAAGCTGCTCAAGACTTACGTATGAGAGACTTAATATAGCTCATAATAAATTATAATGAAGTCTGAACAAGGATATATGTAAAATGACTGTGTCTCCACAACATTTCTTACTGCAAGAGGAAAGGCTTGAGTCAGCAGGAGGCTAGAGAGCTATAGTAATGAAAGGAAAATGAGCTTTTCAACTTGAGGGACTTGAGAGAACCAGGGTTCTAACTCCCAGTGGAAGCCAGCAGGCAGAGCCTGTAACCCGCCTGGCCCTATACAAAGTCATATAGTAAGAGAGATGCAAGCCCTCTCCCAGCACCACGCCTGGACTGGAACAATGTGCAGAAAACGTATTTATTCTAGCTTTGGGCAGGATTATCTCCAGGACTTCAAGCCTCTACTGCAGGGTAGGATAGCTATCTTTTCTATAAAAAATGGCAGGATAGGGCTGGAAGCTGAAGCTGAAGAGATTTTGTTTAAAGAAACTTCACTGGGTCTTACAGTTCAGTAATATATTAAATCCTAAAGCATTTTAACTAAAACCTTGGACTCTACTGTAGAATTCAAAATACAGACCTTCTGTCCCAGCTCAAGCACATGAATGATGGAGCAGTCTCTCACTGTTGACAAATACTGTTTTCCGGGTGCTTGAACAAAGCCCTTGGGGTAACTTATTCTCTTTACCTCCGTTTGAAAATCCCAGCTTCAACAGATGCATCTCTGCTGGTATTTTAGCTGGGGTCAGGAGTGCGCTTTTGAAGAGACTCTCATGAGCATTCCCCTTTACTTCATTTTGCTTTTCACTGCAAGGCAATCTCAGAGCACACAGTTCATTTGGGATGAAACTAAACTGGGGTGCACTGAGTGTGCTCCATCTGCTCATGGGCATTCATTCTGCAGGACGGAAGTGCAGCTCTAAGGAGGCGATGGTGTGATGCTGAGTCTCCTGTATTCTGTGCTTACCTCTGCAGGATGATCCCCACCTGCTAATTTAGACACACAACACTGCACACCATACATACTCTACTAGTACCAACCTGTACATCACAACCGGTAAGTTGGGAAAACAAACTTTTGAGATGGGAATTGCTTTAACTGAAGCAAACATTTGAACATAGAATTTCCAATATTACCCCTCTGCACAACTTTAAAGCTATGTAACAGGGACAAAGAATATAATATTTAGTCCCCAATGAAAGTGGGCTAATTCCCCAGTAACTGGAAAAAGGGAAACATTTCCCTCATTTTTAAAAAGGGTAGAAAGGAGGATCTGTCAGCCTGACCTCTGTGTCTGGGAAGATCATGGAAGAGATCCTCCTAGAAGCTATGCTAAGGCACATGGAGGACAGAGACATAATTAGAGACACCCAGCCAGCATGGCTTCAACAAGGGCAAGTACTGCCTGACCAACCTAGTGACCTGTTATGATGGAGTGACCACATCAGTGGACAAGGGAAGAGCTATGGATGTCATCTATCTGGACCTCTGTAAGGCCTTTGACACGGTCTCCTACAACATCCTTCTGGAGTACTGCATCCAGCTCTGGAGTCCTCAGCACAGGAAAGACAGGGACCTGTTGGAGCAGGTCCAGAGGAGTGCCACAGAAATGATCCGAGGGCTGGAGCACCTCTCCTGTGAGGACAGGCTGAGAGAGTTGGGGTTGTTCAGCCTGGAGAAGAGAAGGCTCTGAGGAGACCTTATTGTGGCCTTTCAGTACTTTAAAGGGGGCTTATAAGGAAGAAGAGGACAAACCTTTTAGCAGGGCCTGTTGTGATAGGACAAGGTGTAATGGTTTTAAATTAAAAGGAGGTAGATTTACACTACAGACAAGGAAGAAATTCTTTATGATGAAGTGGTGAAACACCGGCACAGGTTGCCCAGAGAGGTGGCAGATGCCACATCCCTGGAAACATGCAAGGACAGGCTGGAAGTGGCTCTGGGCAGCCTGATCTAGTTGAAGATGTCCCTGGTCATTTAAAAGTCCCTTACAACCCAAACTATTCTATGATTATAAGATTCTATGATTCTATAAAAGTAACTATGGGACATATAGACAGACTATATAAGCATATTGTACCCATAAAATTCTCCTGATCATCATCATAAGCGCCAGTCCCTGCGTACTAGGTATTTAATTCTTGTGATGCTGTCTCTAGCATCATGACAGAGGTTACAGTTTCAGGAGGGATGTGGGTTGGAGGAGAGTTAGTTTCATATACATTCAGATATTTCCATAGATCCTCCCATACAGAAGAGACAACAAGGACAAAAAGACAGGCAGCTTTACAGGAAAGATTTTTCAGTGTTAAACTGTCTTTCCTAAAATTAAGTATATTCTTCGGAACATATTTTATCTTCCTTAAAAGAAAGTTGTAATAATGAATAATATATAAAAATATTTATTTCTTAAATAATAAAATATTGGAACATTGTATCAATTTCTTTTTCTCTGTTTTTTTTGTTATTACTTGATTTTCCATTTCAGTGAAAATCTGTTTGATACTTGGAACAAACAAAGAGGCGTACATCTGTTGAATATTGATGATTCATATTCAAACTGTGGTACCTAATTACAATGCATTTTTCATGGTACCATCACAGATTACCATGGCTGATTCCTGGTCAGTCATGACCTACTTAATTAGCAGGAACTTAACTATTATATTCTTTGATTTTTAATGTACTGTATAGGGAATGCCTTTCAACTCTTAGGATCAAACATAATCTCTCACCAAAGTATAGCATTAAAACCAAGTATATTGATCAAATCACAAGCAGGAAGCTTTTTGCAATGCTCCACAAATGTCAAAATGAAAAAAATACTCACAAACTGAATGTGTTATAGCATATGAAAAACTGACTCCCTCCTCTAAAAGCAAAACACAATGTAACTAAGGAACTTCAGCATAAATGCTTCACTCCTGAATAATTTTAAGAGTATTTTTAGATATTAGTGTGGGCGTGGGGGAAAAGCCCTCATTCCTTTTTAGTCTGCCTTTTGTTTAAGCCACCATTTCGAGAGATGATGTTATGCAATAAAACCTGAGAAAGGAAAAAAGTCTAAAACCAAGTGATTCGACACAGTTATGGTAATAGAATTTCATACAGTCTGTATGAAAGAGTCTGTCTTTGGAAACTTTAGAAATATTTAGGAATATAGTTTAGTAGATCATTGAGGTTTATGTTCATATTAGATGAAAATATCAATATAATTCTTTCTTTCCAAACAGGTTTATACCAAATTATTCTCTCTTTACCAGTAAGTCTCAATCCATATGCTGTTATTACTCTGTCTTAAATAACAAGTCCTGAAATACAGGAATCTTGAATAGATGTTCTTGCTACCTGCTTTAGATTAACTGCAGTCCTTTGTGTCATGCAGTGGGCACTATATCAAAGAAGAATTCCATTTGTGTCCAGGAAAGTGTCTGGACTGGTACCTGAGAGATAGAATACTATCTACAAAAGAGGAATAATACAGCAAAGGAAGGCCAACATTTTTTCCACAAACCTCAAAGACAGAGACAATTTCTAAGGGAGAAAAGACCATTTACTTTCAGTGCTGCTTGCACTCCTTAGCCCTCTGCTTAAGACTGCCAAAAAACTTAAACGTACTGGGTCGCATCAGTAGCACTTTCCAAACCAATGTCTCGCTTCTGAGGACGCTCATTAGCAGATATCAGGTGTGAGTGTAAGGACAGAGAAGGCACAAAATCATGCTTCCCTCTCATATGCTGTCCTCACTTTTGGAAGTTTGGGAGACACCAAACTAGGAGGTTACCTCCACATCACCATGTTTAATAGCTTGTCAGCCACCTTCTTCCCATAAATCTCTTGAACTGCTTTTTAGCCCAGTTATATTTTGTGCACTGACAAACTCAGGCTTCATAAACGGATGAATGCTTGCTGTGGTTTATTTTAAACAGCTTTCACTGGGTACCCCCTAGCTCTAGGCTCATGAGAAGCAGTTATGGGAGAAAGGAGATGAGTGAGGACAGGGTTGAAGGAGATCAAATCAATGTCTCAAGGGGTTTCAAAACACAAAGGCTTTCTGATCATAATGGAAAACTTGTCCATTCTTCTTTTTGTGTACTTACCTGGATACCAAATCTTAAACACCAACATCTGTGTTATTTAAAGTCTGTGCAAAACAAGGCTTAATTGTTTGCCCTCTCTCCCAGTTGGAGCCTCTACTGCAATACATCATCCCCAAAACAAGACTCTTCTCTCTCGGAAGCAGTGACTTTGCATATCTGAAATACAGGTATGACAAAAAAAGGAAAATTCACAATAAACTAGAAATTATTGGAGAAAGATACTCCTGTGGGAGCTTAGAGCTACTTGCTAAACATGGCAAACGGGCTGCCAGTCTCCCAACTTATTCCAGTGGAGCCTGCATAACCTGGTGTCACTGGCTGAGTGGAAGGTTTAATGTCTTCTCATGTACCAAGCCAGAAATATTCACAGGGAAATCTCAGTACACCGCAGGCACCATCAGCCCCTAAGAAGGTGCTCTCTTAGGACAGCAGAACCTTAACAATGAGAAAAATAATGCTTTTGAGTTTTGTTCTTCTTCTGCAAATCTGGCTGGGGAAGTTCAGTGCCTGTCTTTTAGTCCCATTTATTCCTCTGAATAACAGCAGCACAGCAGAGATGACAGAAATGGCAGGCTGGCGTGCAGGTAGGTTGGTCACGCTAATTCACATCCTAAAGAAATAGCAAAGGCTTTTTCTTTCAGCAATTTATGCACTGAAAAGCCACTTTAGTGGCTGGCGCATTTCTACTTAAGTCCAGAGTGCCACTCCAAAAGAATACTCCACCTTTAAGGATACGACTGATCCCAGGCTCAAAATTAAAGACTGAAATGCTTTAGTTAATGACAGCAACAGACATATTTAGACTTGTGTCACAAATGCAATAGGGTAAGTATTTATCTTTAAAGTTCCAGGGTCAGATCTTTTTTGCCAGGAATACTAGGAGTTGCGGGAAGATGCCCAAGTATTTTAATGTTATCGGCTCACTGCCTATATTCACCTGCCAGGTGTTGCACCATATTTAGCCACTACTGTCACCACTACGATGACGTTTGTCATTGGCTTGCCATTTTTGCATATTCCTGAATACCCTGCAGCTGCTTCTTTGAAAGAGTGAGTCATCCAAAACTGTTAAATCTGGAAGCCAGACTCAGCTTGGCTCCCAGCAAAATCAAGACATATGATGAACTGTCAAGACTTGTGCAGAGGACTTCAAGGGACAAGACCCTAAAGTGCCGCAAGGAGGCAAAGAGCAAAACAGCTGCACACTTTGCATGGCATGGGAGCTTAATAACTCCCCTGTAATCTCCTGGGGGATAACCCAGAGGGCCAGTCAGCTCCATGTCACTAGCTGCAATTCAGCTGTGGTGGGGGACCCATCCCTTACAACAGGCTTGAGGGGCAAGAAGCATCCTGTCCCCCCACCCACTAGCAAACCTGATGTGATCAACATTCAAGCTATGCAGATGTCCCCATTCTGCTATATCCAGCCATGTTTTATTACAGATATATTACAGTAGAATCAAAACCAAATTAAAGATCAAATTTCACCAAACTAGGACAAAACAGTAAGCAGGTATGAATGTCCTATACTTGAAATACTATATACAAACATATAGATATATAAAATTACAGTATTGTGCATATGAAGCCTCTTTCTAAGGAAGGTGCTTTCAGATCAATAAGCATATTAAGAATCATTTAAATTCATTTCTAGTTGATCAACATACCATTGAGAAAGTATAAAATTAACTTTAGCTGGACATAAATTGGTCCCATTTGGGATCCTTCTAAACTCCAACAGCAAATAAATTGATATTTGGCTGCAGAAATTCTTTCGAACAGCAATAGCAAATAAATAGTAGCAACACATATGAGAATGAAATAGCAAAGTTATATGCTGACATTTCCTCAATTGTTTGCTGTAAATGATGCATTTTTAAGATTGCCAGTGATTATCTTCTATTGATTGGTGTTCAGTGGCTTCACCTACAATGATGTTCTCAAACACTATTTGAATTTTGCCTGAGGAGGTCCCAGGAGGTAGTTTTATTTGATTTTAAATTTTTGTCTCCTGGAGAAAATCTGATTTACATAGTAGATACTCTTTCGAGTGGTGTCATTGTCCTACTATTACTTTACATATTTCAAGTTTATAACTGAACTACTGAGTGACATTAAAATATATTCTGTGTTTCAAGCTATTCCAATTCTTTGCTTCATAAACTTCTGAAAATAATAAAATCTTGTTTTGATGGAGCAGCTTCTAAACATGACCACAAGTTAAAATACCAAAAGCAAACCTTAAGGCTGTTTGCGTAAGCAGTAGGATCACAAAGTAAAACCAAGAAGTCTCAGGAGTAAATCAATCAGTGGCAACACTTTTTTTTTTAATATTTTAAAGAAATTTTTATAATACTTAGAATGTACAGTTCAGGCTACCCACGAGACACCATACCTTTCTTTCTCCCTCACATACTTCATCCCTTCCCCTTCCCACTCACAATTCTGCATTCAAAATTATTCCATCATCTAGGCCTTTTTTTGTTGTACAGGAATGAGGCAAGGCAGCCAAAGACAAGCTCTACTACATTTATGCACTCAAATCTGCATTTTACAGGAGCTTCTGCTGTTTTAACATTGTTACTCTTCCTCAGTTCCTGTTCTTCCTAAAATATTCTTTAGGGTCTTCCTGCTGCCTGGCCCTGTTCAGGCCTGACGCGTGTCTCTGTGGGGTCTGGAAGTGGTCAGGGAAGACAGGTTCTCTCCTATGAGATTCTTGTTGCAGAACTGGGGAATATAATTCACCAGTCTAGAAAAACTGGAAGTGTCAAACTTGGGAAGGTGAGTGGTGCTTCCACTACTTCAAGAATGCAAGGCTGAGAGTTTCATTTTACTGAATGTACTTAACTACAGCCCTGCAGTCCTTAAGAACTTGTAAAAGCTGTGCATTATCGGTTATGCAGAGGCTGTTCTCTGCCAGAATTTGAATTATTCAAGGTGATTTCAAGGCGCATGCACTCACGGATTCTCATGCACAATGGAGGAAATAATGCAAGTGACCAAACAAGGACCTTAAACATATCAGTGAAATGATGATCCAGAGCAAATGTGAACTTTTCTGTACAGGTTTAATCAACTAGCTCTTTCTAAAGTCAGAGGAACATTAAATAAAAATCTGTTGTTTATTATAATGAAAATAATTCTGCATCAGACATGAAGATCATCCTGCTTGAATGATATAAAGATTTGGAGATAATGTATTAGACAAAAATGCCAAAATTCTTCACACAGACTATTCTGAATACGGAATGTGACCAGTTAAGAGTTTGAAAGCAGCAATTCCTTTAAGTTCTACAAGCATCTTTTGAATTATTTAAACCACCAATTGCTGGGATACCTTTTCATAGTATACCATCCACTAAGAAATAAATAATGGGCTACAGCATCCCCTACACAGGATTTTACAGCATGGACAAAACTTCTTGAGTTTATCTGTCTTCCCACTGTAAAACAGATGTAAAATAGAGAGCATTTACCTCTTGCCAAGCATACAGCTTCATCAATACGTCTTCTTGGACACCTAGAAAATGTACATTTCCTGTTCTCAGTACCTTAGGTCACACTGTGAAAAGTTGTAAATTGCATCATAAACCTCACTGATCATGAGGGTCATAAAACCCTAGTAATACAAAAAATGAAAATACACTTTCTGCTGATACTGGTGCCAACTCCAGCCTTTTCTTAACCTGGGAAACCTCATGCACTTTCAAGGGGTCTGATGCTGCAGGTACTGCAGACACTTTAAGACTCAATGCCATCTTATCACCTCCCTGTGGGGCTGCGTGTCCCTCCGTTCAAAGGCCACTCCTAGCGGAAGTATCTACGACTGAGCGTACATGCCACACTGCAGTGCCATGTGGCTACATTTATTCTTCCTTGGAAGCTAAAATTGGCATTGCATCATCAGCACAGAGCCCCTCTCAGGTTAATTTAATCTGCTAATGTCATTGCACTGCTCAGCGACTCCATTTCAGTACAGTCCGGTCACCTCTAAGCACCGTCCAGTTGTGCCATCACTCCATGAAGACACAAACTGTAACAAACAACACATGCCTAGAAACATCTGACTAGGGAGATGCAGCGCTCAGTAGATATCATGCCACAGACCACTAAGAAGGCCTACAAAGAAGGTTGTGTCCCTGTTTTGGTATTTCTCAATAGCCAGATCACCAGAAATGAAAGGCAGAACCTGTGAGGCCCTGGGCTGTGGGCAGTGTGGGAGGAGCCCCGGGGAGGCTGGGCAGGGATGGGCAAGCCTGGGCTGATGCCCTCAGGGCCCTGACAGCATGGGATATTATTTGTGTAGCTTTAGGCCAAGGATTAGATAGTAAAGCATAACCTGGCTTTCTCCACAGATGAGCATTTGCAGCTTTGATGCTAACTGACGTGAAGCAGTATCTCCAAATATGATTTGCTGGTGAACATTCGGGCTGTTTTGAAAAGTGACAGTACTGAGTAAGGCTGATTTAATGTTTTCTCTTTCGCACAGACTTCCTTCCTCTCTTAGTTTGTAGGCTGATGACAGGGCCAGATCTAGGCATAAAAACAGTGTTTCTAGTGTCTAATGTATCCGAGACAGTAGATTGCTACAAGCAGCAAAACACACAGCCTTGTAGATTGGCTGTTGAGTCTGAGTAAGATACGTATAGGAAAGCAGCTATTGCTGGGGAAGGGTGGGCAGGAAGGCAGAGGAGGTCTTCCTAAGAGCAGCACTCCTAAGACTTCCAGGAATATCCTTTCCCCGGCAGCATGGCAGCAAAGCCCAGCGCCATGGCTTCCCCTCTTTGCACCCCAACCAAAATCATAGAATCAGGGAATCACAAAATGGTTTGGGTTGGAAAGGACCTTTGAAGATCATCTAGTCCAACCTCCCTGCCTTCAGAAGGAGGGACATCTTTCAGCAGATCAGGTTGCTCGAAGTCCTGTGATCTTGAACACTTCCAATGATGGTCCCAGTAGGTAGTAGATGGTTCCTGGCACAGATTCAGTTCTGGCTCTGGCTTGGTCTCTTCAGGACTGCAAATTTTACTTTTTTAACTCAGTTTCCTGGTGAATCATAGAATCATACAATTGTTTTCATTGGAAGAGATCTTTAAGATCACTAAGTCCAACTGTTAATACTACCAAGTTACCACTAAGCCATGTCCCTCAGGACTACATCTACACATCTTTTAAATACCTCCAGGGATGGCAACTCAACCTCTTTCCTGGGCAGCATGTTCCAGTGCTTGATAACCCAAGTGTGAAAGTGTTGGTATTGCTGCAGACTTCTCCTGTTCTCCTTTAATAATCTGTTCTCCTACAGGTTATTAAAATGTCCATCTTGGTAAGTAGAGTGATTCAACAGCAGTGGATCAACAGAGAGAAACAGATGTTGCTGAGCACCTAATGCCTAGGCTATACTTGTTTGGGGATTTTATTTCAAACTATCTATAGGCTGGCACCAGGGACTGAATGCTCATTTGTGGCTGACACGCATTAAGCACACTCCTGGACCCCAACTTTTAGTGAGTTTTATCTGAAGGGAACCCATTCTGTGTACTGTAACATAGTGCAGTAATATGAATCAGTGAACAGAAAGTGGGGATGTGCTTCAAAAGGCAGCTCTTGATCCAAAGAAAAATGTTAATGGAGGTGCACCTTAAAGGTAATCCATGAGCAGTGTCTCTTTTTTTCACAGGAAAAAACACAAAAACATTACAGTAGTAGACCAAAGAGGAAATTTCCTGACACCGTCCTCCCGTCCTTATTCAGTTCTAGCCCAAATCCCCCTATCTCAAATGTGATAGTGCACTGCATTAAATTGAGTGCACTTGGCTAGGGGATGGACTAAAATCTGAAGATTATTTATACCCAAGGTGGTAATTTGCAAGGTGCTATTCTCCTCAAACAAAGCCAACTCAGCATTGGTCACCTAAATTAATTTTGCATAGACAATGTTCTCTAAGATAGAAGTAGTTTCTAGTCATTTGGTTTTCACCTGGAGAAAAAAGGGAAATTTAAACCATGAAAATACCTTCTGAAAACCCATGCTAAGCAATTGCATTCTTCTAGCTTAAATGCTTCCTGCAGTAGGGTAGTGTTACTCTTTTCTTCACCAGTAGTTTGCAAAAGCTCTCTCTGAGCTTGAACTCCAAGGATTGGAGTGCTTCTAACCCTATGAGAGTTTTTTTTACCCTGAAGGATTTTGTTGTACAAAATACAAAGATAATAGTACTATTCTCGCATATAAGAAGGCAGCATTTTAGTGAAACTGTGAAAATCCACTTTTTCAGATAAATGGCTCTATTTTCCTGTGTATAGGGAAAAAAGTAAAAATCAATATTCTGCATTTATTTTTATCCTTTTTATTTATATATGTGGAAACCTGTTGAGATTATTTGTTGTTCAGTGGCAGTGTAAACTTAGCAATCACTTTTTTCTGAATACCAATCTGGTATTATCCTTCCATTACCTTCTCACGTCCCGTGTAAAATGAATTAATAGTGAAGTAAGAGGCAGAGTAAAATGAGAATTCTTAAACTGCCTTAATCGTAATGAGAAATGAAAACGATTTGCTATGCCAAGTGGAACTAGACTATTGCATAAAATGTTCTGCACCTTAGCAGTTAAGGAAAAAAAGTGTCAAAAATATAGTTGGGAGAGTATTTTAAAAGAACTTTAAAGTATTCTAATGTTTTGAATCAATATATTCACTGGTACATTTATATACTCACTATGGTAGGGAGAAAAGTTAAACCAAAAAGCTCAGTCATAAATTCATGCAATGAGAGCATTAGAAAGAAATTCCATGTCAAATATTTCACAGATATTTTAAAAATGCTATTTTTATCCTAAATAGAGGACAGCTGCAGCTTTCCTCAGAGTAATAATGTCTTGAAGTATATTATGTTATGGTTAAAATGTGTTTTCAATTAACAGTTTTGTTTTAGTACCTTTGTACTGCTTGTAGTGCCTGCATACTAATAAATTTTCCTCAAGTTGTTCTTAGGTAATATTTGAATCATTTGAATATATGATAATGAAATATCAAGTAATATGAGATTTTCACAATATATACAGCTTGAATATAATAACCGTCTCCTAAGATGTCATCCATTATTAAGAAGTCCAAACGTGGAGCAGGTTGGCTCCACCACAAGACAGAAAATTATCCAGCTGGGTAGATTCTGAAGAAACTACTGAGTTTGGACTCTCATAGAAGGAGTAAGAAGAAAATCAAAAGAAAAAGAGACACTGAAAAGTTTCTTTAATCGAAGAAACACTGATGTCTTAAGGAACTTTAATGCTAATTTTGCATTCATTTTTCAGCCAGACTCCTACCGGGTCTTGAATATATCCCGTATCCTCACGTCCTTTGAAATCAATGTTCGTAAGCATGAAATCTAATGCAGTAATGGTGTGAAGCAAGGGAGGCAGCATCTCCTCATGTGCAGTAAGATAGTTTACACGCAGCTCAAAGGGGGAAGATATTCTCTCATTCCTCAATGAAATTTTTATTCTGGTGTTAAAAGTTCAAGAATTCTAGTCAACTTTTTAAACCAGCTGAACTCCATTCAATTCACTCTCCTTCTCAACCTCCTACTAACTCTTGTTTTCCTTTTAAGCCTGATGGAATTTCAGAGCATTCAGGATTGGGGTTGGTTTTTTTCCTGAAGTAAAGGAAACTGTAAAGCTGTGGGCACATTTTGTCAAACAGGTGTGTCACCTTGTGATTCTGTCAAATACTAGAGCTGTAGAATAGCATAGATCAATACCAGTACAGAAATCAGAAGTAGAGGAGGACCGCGCTTTTCCAGTTTGGTTGGGTTTGTTACACTCATTTTACACTAAAGCCACCACATTAGAAACAAAGCAAGTGGCTACTTTAAGAACCTCTTCCAGTTGCTAAAGATCTGGGTGAACTTTGCAAAAACAAAAAAAAATTTCCACATATAAGTACCCAACTTTTTTATATACTTTTGCCCAACTACAGCATAGCAGTGCACCATGATAGTCTTCCACAGACCTCTCTCTTTCTGAGGTTCCCAGGAAAGTTCGCAGATACACAGTTTCATAGAAATGTGCACCTACCTGCATAAAATTAGGCAGCTGTTAATTAATGTGGGATTGCCTTTATCCCAGAAGGTTACCAGGAATTTCCTAACAGGATAAACCCAAGGCAAAGAAACTGAGCTTAGCTGAGGGCATCAAGAAACAAATCTGCTGATTGAGACTGCTTGTGCTGCAACAGAGACAAATATAGTTTCCTGCAGAAACATAAGATTACCATCACACAGCCAGAAGACACAAGCCTTTGTTGACAATCTGCCTTATTTCTCTTCAGTGTAACCTGCTGCACATTATCATTTGTAAATTAAAATTACCCGAACCAGAGTCTCTAAATGCAGGCATCCTCCTAGACACTTTTGTCAGAGAGGACAGGAGATTAGAGGTTAAGATTGTCCCAGCAATGTCAGTTCTCATGCGGGTACTCAGGGCAAATTTTCTTAGAGAGAGATCAGTTATCGCATGTAAAAGCTTTTCCCCTGATTCTTATGCACGTTAAGTAACAACCCAGTGCTCCCCATCCAAAGTTTTGCATGGCAGTGCACAAACTCCAAAGAGTCTACAGCCTAATCGAAAGGACACAGAAGGCTATTTCCAGCATAATACCTCAAAAGAACATTCACAACTAACCAGAATATGTGTCTTTTCAAAGTCCTTGGCCAAAAGAGGTATTTTCTGTATATTTTTACATAGATATGAAAAGGAAAGGGAGTTCTAGTGTGAGAAGAGAGTCTGCTGAGAGGAAGGGACAGGTTGTTCTCAGCAGGCTTGAATATGAACAAACTCACAGGCAAGCTTTGAACCTTACCTCGTAATTGGTGTTGATATAAGAAGAGTGACTGTGTGCAAGAAAGGAAGATGATGCCCCCGTCCCTGAGGCACACACTTCAAACCTGATTGAGAGAAATTTCTCCCTTGGTACAATCATTTCTACTTTAGTGAAACTCCAGCATAACAAGCATTTTATATGCACTGCAGAGGGACTGGAATACTAATTTCTAAATGGAAAATGATAAACATCTTCCTATATTTAGGCTTGTGGCTGTGAAAGGGAAGGCAGGCATGGCTGGAACTCCAAATAGAAATGTCTCTGCAGAGATGAAGATATTCAATATCCAGTAAAGACATAAGTTCTTTATGACAAATAAATCCCAAACAACAAATTTTTCTGGTACTGAAACATTCATTCACAGAAAGAACCTTTAAAATTCATGAGTATTGATTTTGCTTTTGGATATTTAAAAAATTATTACTTCCCAAAGGAAGAACATATTTGAATAATAAATTCCTTAATATAACTGTATGCTTATATATAAATATTTGCCCATCACAACAGTGTGCTTGAACTATTGCATCTTTAAAATTATATTAGCTATCCACATATGCCAAACTCAAAGTGAGATTAATATAAGCAAGTGTCTCATTAGCTTCCCTTCCTACATTGGGAAAATGAGCCAGGAACAGATTTCAGAAGCTATGAGGGTTAATTTGGAAAAGCAGCCAAAGTGTTGGTGTTTGCCTGATTTATCTCTTGAATCTGAACCATAAGACTCACAAGCCTGAAACTTGCTTAATTTAGCCAGGTTTTCCTGATTTCTTAGCTCACACAGAAATGTGTGAGCTCACACCCCAGGCAGACGATGTACAGGCCTTGCAAGGCTGGACTTTTTGTCTAAGATGTTTCTGTCAACAAAAGAAGTCACTTTTCTACCATGCCAGTGGACAGGATAGAAAATCACATTTTTAATGAGCCTTTTTATATTTTTGGAATGGTGGCATCATGAGTGACATCTCTGCTGCATGACTATTGTGAAGCTATAGTCCAGAGGTGCACAAGGAAGATGAACCGCTAACCTCATCTCTTGCATGTTTTACAATGACTGTTCCCCGTGGCCTCAAAAAGTTAATCTCACACACCTCAGGTTATTGACAGACGTAAGCTTCTCTTCCTTCTCTCAACCAACATAGGGATGCTGACCATGAGACATATTGGTTATTTGATCGTGAGCATGCTGTCCTTGCTGTCATCTAGTTTGAGGGGTCACAAGAGAGGTGGGCAGGGCGCAGCAGGAACTGATCCCTTCAGCCTAAGGAGGGAAATTATGACTTTTAGGTTTGGTCCTGAGAGAGAGAAGAAGGGAGACCCTCCTTCTGGGACACGTGCTAGAGGAAGGGATGACAGCAACACCAGGAAGGAGTGTAAGCAAAATGACTAGAAAGCTCACTGCGGCACAGCTACAGCGTGGGGGTGGCTGTTCACGGGCTGGCTGGGGCTTGACCAGACTCATCTGAACCACCCTCAGTGTTCCCGCAATAATAACTTTTCTCCATGTTTGTTCCCGGAGACGTTCAAGACTGTTTCCATTATAACGTGCAAGTATGCTCCTTCTAGAAAGTGAACAGTTCTGAACTGAAATATACTAATAAAGTCACCACTGACAATTTAAAGACACCCAAGTTTTATCAGCTGCAGTAAAAAGAAATCTGTCCACCTAAGTCTGTAGGGGTTTATGTTAGTGCTAAAATAGATTGGAAACTTACAGACTATTAGAGAAAACAGGACTGTTTTCAAGATACTACTTTTTCCTCAGAAGGAGCTATTCACCATACAGCCACATCCACTGGAGAAGGACAACTGGGAAGCAGTTACTTCTGATTGATTTACCTGAACTTTACAAAAACAATAACAGTTCTCACTGAAAGAGCTTTACCTCTGTCATTCAATTCTGCACTGGTGGCACTCTGCACTCTTAGCTCTGTTCTAGACTTGATAACTTTCCTAAACATGATACAAAATATATTTGACAGAAACCACTACTTTTATTTCAAACCAATAGCAATCCACCCACTTCATGCCCGTAGATACAAGGATTGTTAGCATCTAAGTGACAGAGTAAATAAATTATCCTGTAAAATTCCATCTTAAATGGATTGTAATTATACAAGATGTCCCAAGGCACTTTGTGAGCAATAAGCAAAAAAGGAAAATATCCTTGCTTCCTAACACATATATTGAAATTCCAATAGCTTGCCTTTAAACAAATAGACTGACCAACAAGCCAAGGGGAGAACAAGTCTGCTGAAAATCACACACAAATTCCTATCAGATCGACAGTAAGTCTTACGTGAAGAAGGTTCGTCTTTTTTGAGAGGCATTTAATGTTTTCCTATCAGGTTATACATATAAGCTAGCCCACAAATGAATATAGGCTTTTTATCTTCATTGTGAATTATGTAGAAAGAAAAGACAGTTGCGCATATGTCCTTCCTAAAGAAAGGATTATTTTTACATGAATTTGTTCATGGCTCAAGCCATTTCTCTGACATGCCTCCAGCTAAACAATCCTGTTGTCTCTTCATTCCTTTTGCAAATTAGACTGTCACTAGGTCATGCCTTGCTGTTTAGTTATTTTTAGCCTTCTCATTACACCTGGAAATGTTTGCAGTTAAAGTGCTGCCATCTGGAGTTGTTAATGGCATGCTGGTGGAAGTGTAATCACTGCATGACTTTGTTCTGCACTTCCCCAGGGTGCAGAAAAATGTGATACACACATTTAATTTATGTTAGTTTGTGCTTACAGCTGCTCGTCATCAAATGTGATAATATATACAATTTGGTGCTCTCCTTCAATATCTCACCATCAAAAATTACCTTTGACGTATCAACAGTTGCTGACATCACCAAAATACACCTGGAGACACTAAAAATAGCTTGAAGTGAAACCTGTTGTTTAATTTTTCTAGGAATTACAAATTTAGGAGCCTTTGAAATCAAGAAGCAATTATATTCATCTTAGTAGGAGGTTCCTGTGCAGTCTGTATTGCCACTAAGGATAATTTTGGGATTCCAATTTATCTCTGCTTTTCACTCACTTTAAGCTGCAGAAAGGAGACTTTATCTGCATTATCTGATTTGTTTCTGCTATGTGATAGCAGAGAATGAAGTATTATTGTCTTAGCTACAGTAATTTATAAACCAGGACCTTAAATTCTAACTTCTAGCCAGGGGCTGTTTAGGCTTTGCAAAGGAAACTATAATGGAAGTGCTTTGCTGTTTGTGTTTTGTTTGTTGTTATTTCAGGGTCTTCTTAACAACAGTATTTTACCAGAGAACTATCAAAATCATGCTCATATTTTCAAAAAATTGGGTCTTT
Organism: Rhinoptilus africanus; assembly: GCA_013400135.1. Classification (NCBI taxonomy): domain Eukaryota; kingdom Metazoa; phylum Chordata; class Aves; order Charadriiformes; family Glareolidae; genus Rhinoptilus; species Rhinoptilus africanus. The sequence continues at coordinate 37,764 of VXBO01014671.1, forward strand.
TTTCCATTCAAGCAAGTTATTCTGACTCAAAGGAGACTTGGGCTCCTGACTAGAAAAAGAAAAAAAAGAAGTCTGAATTGCAGAAGAGGAAAAAAGATGAGTTTCGATATGCATGTAACTGCATAATTCATTGAAGAAGAAAGAACACGTGCAGCATGTAGCCTGTTGTACAGAAGACTTATACTTTAAGGTGCTGAGCAAATCTATCAGTCACAGCTCTCATCATTGCTCAGATGTATTCTGCCTAAGTTTCTCACTTTGGGGAAAAATCGTCAGTTCTCACGCAGAGGCTTGATTTCATCCCACAGACTGTACTTGGCTAAAAAAATGTACCCCGAGCTTGGGCTCCGTTATCACAAGATCTCTTCTTCTTCAATAAACATCTCAAAATGCTACTCAAGCCATAGACAAGATTTGCTCAGCCTCAGCTACTGGGGAGGTCTGGAGTGACTCTTCTCTCCTGATAAGAGTCTTGTAAAGAACTCAGAGACAGCAGGATTTGCTTAAGTGTAAATAAATATCTGGTATGGAGAAAGCTAGTGTTTTAAAGAATGGAAGGGGCCTTCACATCCCAGATAGAGAGCAGGAGGTTATCTGAGCTGCAGGACTCACACAGATACTCCACATCCTNTGAAAAACGCTGTTTTTTCCACTGGTGGTGGAAAGGCAACAGTGAAGACAAATCCCAGTGCTTCATTCTCAGAGGAACCATAGAAAGCTGGGCAAAGCTAGAATAAATTCTCAGTTTTAAAAAGCAGAGCATTTTAGGCAGCCAAGCAGGAAAATTTTGGCCCCTGACTTTTGTACTAAATGTACACGTTTGACAAACAACAATTTGAGAATTCTGATTCATATATAACCTGTATGTTTGAAACACACTTTCTTCAAAAATTCAGACCTCACTTAAAATTCTAAATATCAACCAGTCTGAGGAACTGATAGTGGACATGCATGGATGAAGGGGTATGTAGTTTTTTCTAGAGACTATGTCGATATAGTTGCAAATGTCCATATTGTATTACAGCAAAAAGCCTATCATTTGCCACGGTCACACAAAAAAAATTTGGAAAGCTGTCTTTGCAATATTTTTCCTAAATGAACTCTTAGTATCTCTCAAATCTGCCCTGTTAAAAAGCATGATGATAGTTCTAAAGAGGCACCCTGAGCTATATTTTCCATATTTGTTCAAATGCTTTAATGATTTGTTCCTAGCTCTATGTTCCTTACATATTCTTTTTTTGGTCTCAAAATGCATCCCATATACAAGCGAAAAGAGAATGCTGGATGTGTGGAGCCTCTATATTTGGTTTGGTGTTTATATACCTTAGGAAAAAAAAGAAAAGGTAGCAGAGAAACTGGAAGGCTGTTCCATTACTATAGTAGCAAGTTCTAATGTAATGGAAAGAAACATCCTTGGCTGAACTTCTTTTTCCACATTTGCAAAACACACACCGGTAATTCTGCTATCTTTGGACTGCAGCTGCTGTGCTTTGCACTCGAGGCTTAGCCGAAAGAAAAGTAACGAAATGCTTCTTTCTGGGAAAAACGCAGGTACAGCATCTTAACAGGATATGATAGGATAAGAAGGTTGCGTTACAAGACCAGCGTCAGAATCTGGCTTTATAATTTCAATAAAAAAATTCTACTTTGTTTTTTCTGTATTCTGAGGTTTATATTCTTAAAGGCGGGAAACGTAGTTTCCTTTCTGGTCATGATTTTGGCCCAGCTGTAAAATTTGCCATAGGTGTATAGTCAGCAAGATTATTCTCCAGTGCCATAATATTGCTCAGATGATCATGTGGGCAGTATGGCCACTGTGCTTTTATTCAAGATACTTAAATGGATTAATTTTTTTAACCTAAGTGCAAGAACACAGTGTAATACTCCAGTTTCCTACTATCATTGCTTAAAAAAAACAGGGAAAAGTTTTTGTATGCCAGGTGGAAGCAATGACCTTGTGAGAACTATTTACTAATATAAGAAGCCATCTGAGGATAGGATATTTGTAATAATTGGGACCTTAATTAGGTATCTGGCAGTGCTTAAGCAACTTTTTTTTTTTTTTAAACGCCAGATTGACTACAGTAACCTCTCCAGTGAAACGAGAAAAGTAGTAGCAATGTTTTCTTTAATGAGTATTCAAAACTAAAGTCTTCAAGAATCATTTCACTTTTAAAAAAAATGTTTTGACAGAGAAAAGGATTTCCTTTTGGGTTAATTTACATCAAAACTTCAACTATGGGTGAATCCTAAAGGAAATAAACAAATGTCTCAGAAAATAGAATGCATAAAAGAAAAAGCTAAAATTGTCAAAAATACCTTTGAAGCTTCCTCTACATAAACAAAGGCAGTGGGAACAGAGCTGTGTAGCATGTGCTACCATGTAGCACATCCAGGAGATGAAAATGCTGTTGAACCTTTGGATCATAACAAGCTGGGCCATTGTCTTCCTCCAGTGGAAAGACCAATATATTTAATATATCTCAGGGTAGTGGCTGCAGGTACCCAGAGCTGGCAAGGGTAGCCTGTGTGAGGAGAGGCCAGGGCTGCCCAGTGCTGGACACAGTCAGACTCCAGCAGACCCACCGCAGGGCACAGATGAGCCCCTCAGCCAAGGTGGTGGCACCTCCATGAAAAAGTATTTAAGAAAGGGCAAAACACCATAGGGCAGCGTGAGGAGTCAGGAAAATCAGTGAAAGAAACAGCTCTGCAGTCGCCAAGGTTATGGACTAACCGCAGCCCTCATTCTCCAACCCCCTGCACCACTCGGGGTGGGAAGGCGAGGTGGGTAGAGGAGTCGGGAACTTTTGTATTACTCTGGAATTTTTGTATGAGCTTCTCACTACCCAAATAAATTTTAATTGCTAATAAATCAAATTGATTTTCCTCAAGTCAAGTCTGGTTTGCCCAGGACAGTAACTGGTAAGGAATCTCCCCGTCTTTATGTCCACCCATGAGCTTCTTCATCAATTTTCTCCCCCTGTCCTGTTGAGCAGGGGCAGCGAGCGAGCAGCTGGGTGGGCATCCAGCTGCTGGCCAAGGCACTATAACCCACCACACTCGGAGTGGAAGAAGCAAACACCTCTTGCTGCCACCTCCCAGCTTCCATCCTATCAGAGCACAGGTATGTCTTACCCTGCTAATGCAGGTCAAGGTAACAGCCAGCAGCATAAGCCATTCCAATGGCTGGACACCTCTGCGGGAAGAAAATTGTACTTTATTATCAAGAAGCAGCTGCTTTCTCGTTCTGCACCATGAGTAGTACTGATGAGGCGAACTTTTCGAAACCACACAGAGATCAGTACAGCCGGAGGTTAAGATTCAATGCTTGTTTTAAAAAAGTTAGTGGGATCCAGAAAAACTGTTGCAATATAATAAAAGCAGCTTTTTTGACAAATAGCTATAATTTGAAACGCTCTGAAGGACCAAATGGGGCAGATGAAGTCTTCTACTAACAGATATGTAAGCTAACCTTAGTAAACAGGCAAAAGGGTACAGTTTAATTTGCATCTAAGATGTGTGCACATGCTACTACCACATAGTAGTAAATTAAAAATAAAAATACTTCAAAAACCTTCCTAACCCACAATCCTTTTGAGTGACCTTACATTCCTTGGGGGAGCCCTAAGCTTTAATGTCAAAAAGCACATCCTAGTTGACTGAAACATGAACAGAAACTGTACAAGGTCAGCAAGGAAAGGTGGAAGGGCCATCTCTTTTAATTATTGTGAAAGAAAATGTATTTTCTTAAAGGGAGGTTCTGTTCATATCTAGGTTATTTTACCCCAGTTCTTTCACTGTTCTTCACTTGAAACCATGTTTCTACGTATCTTTTTCAGTTTGTTTAATTCAATTTCCTCTCAAAAGAATTTCTATTTATTGCTGATGCATACAGTTTGGTACATAGTCTCCCCTTATTTGAACAGCAACACTCCACCACAACGGCCTATCTACTAGTTTCCAAATCTACTTGTCAACTTCATGGTATGTGACCTCACATTTTTGAAGCAACTAGTCTTAAACCACGGAGAGGTATCAATCTGTAGCATTCCTTCAGTATATTTCATCCCACTGTGAGATGCCCTCTTAGCCTCAATTTATCTATGCTGTCTAATATACTACAGCCTGTAGCTAGGTCTGTCTAATCTGTCTTCATAACTCATATCCTCACAGTCCTAAGCACTTACACAGTTCTTCACTGCAGCCTCTTCAATCTTGACAGCAGGTTCTGCAATATGGGAAAGGAATTGCTCACAGCATTTAGAAGCTGGGTGAAGCTCAAATTACTTGATTATGGGTTTTATCATAACCTACAGGCTCATCGGAAATAGTTTGAATGACTCCCCTTTTTATATATTCTTACAGAATTTAATAAAGATAAACCTATTAGAGTTCGGTTGATAGTATCCTTTGAACATTTTAAAGGAAAGTAAGGAACTTAAAATTATTGCAGACAACAATTTCCTCAGTAAGCACCATCAACTTGTCAAGTGGATTTGAGTCTATGTGGCATAAATTTGGGAATTTGCACCAAAAAGTCTTGCAAAATATACACATATTCATTGTCAGTATGAAACTTTTAGAAAATGGGTTCATTTACATTTCCAAGGACAGTAACGTCAGCCTTCCCACACAATCATAACCATTGCAGTATTTCATACAGGCATATACTTGTAAGGACAGATTTGGAAAAGTTCCTTTTTTTGTTTGTGGGGATTAAACAGTGCTGAAAGTTACACTTTGCACCTGACACCCCAGAAGGCTGTGCCGCCATCCAGAGAGACCTGGACAGGCTGGAGAGCTGGGCGGAGAGGAACCTTACGAAATTCAATAAGGGCAAATGTAGGGTGCTGCACCTGGGGAGGAATAACCCCCTGCACCAGGACAGGTTGGGGG
>VXBO01014671.1:42868-124308 GCA_013400135.1 Rhinoptilus africanus
GATTCTATGAATAGGCAGGAAAGCACTGAACTGGTATTGATATGGCATTCGCCATGTGGGGGGATTCAGTGAAGCAGAATCCCAGACCCAGGGGCTGACTATTTTAAAGGAATCCAATACCACTTGCTTTAAAGCCATTAAAAGAATCACCTGCTCTACCAAATTGGTCTTGGAAGATTTCTGGAGATTGGGAATTCTGAGCTGTGGGTAATTCTTACATTCTTCAACTTGTAGCTTATTTGCATTGACAGAGAATCGTATTTCAGTACTATTACCACAGAAAACCAGCCTTACAGTTGTCTCAAAATAAGTGCTTCTACTCAGGTTTAAAAAAACTACAGCACCATCCCCTTGTAACACCTATTTCCAGCATCACACTTTCAGACATTTTTGCACGTAGCACTACACACACACACACACACACACACACACAAAAAGAAAAGTGCATAATCACCTTTTAAAGATTTGTGTGCGGGACAGAAATGGTAAGAAATAGAGCGAGGAAGATTTTGAACCTCGGCTGCACGCACAAAACTGATGTTACCTGAGGCACCCCTGAACAGCTCAACATATCACAGAAGTCTTACATGTATTTCAGAGAGTGGGCTATTATTCCTACAGAACAGAATGCTGTCTTGTCTTGTCTGTGCTTCGCAGGGTTGTGGATGTTAGTTTCAGTGACAATGAAATTGCATGTAATCTCTTCTGATTACACCAAAATTGCTAGGATTTGCAAAGAACATATTTGAATTCATACATCCAAAAAGTAAATCAAGCTTATAATTTAGGCACCATAACTTTTGTAGATCTGACATCAGACCATTCTGACTGAAAGGTTTAGGGAGGCTATTTTTGGATACATCAATAAAAGACAGTTTCCCAAGGAACTGTGATGTTTATGCGGAGAAAGAAAAGCAGTTCTGCACGCATAGATAGGAATGTTCACTCTTTATCTGCAACTGCGACATTTTCTACTATACATTTTGAAATATTCTTCCCATATGCTAATGTTATTCACCAGTGTCAGATTTCTGTAGCCGTGATGTGTTGTATGAAAGTAATTAAGCAAGGTACACTACGCACTTCAGTCACAGCTTCGTTGAACTACACCAGTACAGCAGAGTGATAATTTTCCAATAATTCAGAAAGAGACTTAAATAGATATCTACCATAATCAGACAAAGGGAAATAGATACTGACATGATTACTGTGGCAAATTTACTAGTATTTTTAACATGATGCTATTTTTCAGTGCTGAATTGCCACCTGAGAAAACGGAAACCTGCTTTGCTTTCTTTCTGTGTAGAGTCTGCTTCTGCAATGCTTCAGTTTGACTTCAAAGGTGATTCAATAGGATTTCAAAACCTGAATGGCTGAACAATCCAAACAATCCCTTGTTTTTTTCATTCAATATTATTTAATAAAAAATTAATTTTATTACATTTTTGGGGGATATAAAATCAACTAGCGATCAGAATGCCTTTAATTCCCCCTTTACTGACCCACAGTGTTTAATGAAATGAGAGAATGGCTTTTGTTTCCAATACTACTGCAGTACAACGGCTGTTTCTTTTCCTGGTTTTACACAGGTTTTGAACACTTGGTTAGGCAGATATCCTGAAACAAAAATTCATATCTAGCCTTGCAGTGATGAGAGGAGAAGGGGCTTTTAGGATTCAAATAGAAATATAAATTCTAATGGAAGACAATGAGATTTGTATTCCTATTTCCCCAGGAAAATGTTTGAAGCTAAATTTATGCCTTCTTATCAGCAGGACATCTTTTAAATTCCTACCCTTTAACCAAAAGATGACATCAGTAGCAGTAAGTAAAAACAGCTAATATCCAGAGAGAATCAAACAAACAGGGCTAGAAATCAATTTGTGGAATCATGGCTGAAAGCAAAATAACTGTCCATGTCTCCCAAGGTTTCTGGTTTAAACTTTATGTCAATGCATCACACCCAAAGTCCTGCAGCAGCTGACTTCACTAGTTTCCCTGTCCTCCCCAGAGCACTAGGGGCCAAAACCCCGGTGCAATAACATGGTTGTCTCACATTCAAAAGGCCTCACATGTGAGTCTGCACTCACTGGAGTCTCTACCCACGGGAGCGGCACAGCTCCCTCCCTTCCTTTGGGGACACGAACTGGGTTTGAGCTGCAGCGCTGAGCTGTGCATGGGGCTATAGGAGTGGGGGAGATAAGGGCCATGCACTCAGGCTCAGTCCTGCTGTTTTCTTCTCCACAATACTCACCTAGAAGCCAGTGAGGACTAGAGTGGAAGCAAGGCATGAGAGACAGGTGCTGTCATAGATTTGAGTCGCTTCTCCTCAGCTCAGCACGACAGGAGAGCAGCAGTTTGGCAATGTACTTCCCTTAGGTTTGCCCTCCCCTGCTTCCCCACTCAGAGCAAGAGTGATGCCAGAGAACACTGAATAGTATACAGAGTAAGTTCAGCCTGATCCTTTCTGTCTATGAAGAGTTTTGCTCTATGAGAGTGCATTTGCCCATTGCTGGTTCAGTCACATAAACGACACAAATCTCTACAAGAGAAACTCCAGGCTCTCTTTTATGTGCTGCACCATCCTTTTCAGTACCATGCTCAAACTTGAAGCCTGAGATTTTCTACATAATCAATCCACTTGTTAGCAAGATCTTAATCACTGCACATGATTTAGATCTGGGCTTAGGTTTTGTCCCAAAACTAGCACAGCAGCAGGAGAAAGCCTTCTCTTACTGATGCTCCACCTATATTCCATGGCCTGGATCATCTGCTTATCCTAGAATAACACAGATCTTAGTGCTCTTCATCACAGAAGAAAGCAGCAAAGAAATGAATGAAACAATTCTACTAGATTCTTAACCTTTAATGCAGTTTAAGCATCACCTACTTTGTAAGTTACTTTATGGTCTCTTTGATCTTTAATGTATAAATCTTAAAACTCTACCTATTGTTAACTTCAATTCTTTCAGGGGTTTTTGCTGGTTTTCTTTCTGCCATTCCTTTTTCCTTTCCAACACGATCCTTTTAACAGTCTTGCAATTTTCTTTTCTGATGCTTACCGTGTATTTATATTATCTAGGATAAAGACCCACAATCATACTTCCCATTGAAATCAGCAGGCAACAGGCACTTAAATCCCCTTATGACTGTGGCCCCCAAGGCTCAGAGGCTCCATCTACAAACTGGGTTCTGAACACACTTATTATTTCAAGTGACAGTCTTGTTCCCAGAGCTTATCACCTGAATAGATAAGACAGCAGGAGGATAAGGTCAGGTTTATTCCCATTAGCAGATGGGAATAGAGAGTTTAATTAACCAAGGTGGTCCAAGAAGTTTGCGTTAGGAGCACAAGTCAAGGTTATTTCTTCAGACCCAACATCTAAGCAATATTCAACCTTCACATAAGATGTTTTTCTCCTTAGCTGCAGTAATTCCTACTCGGTAGGTCAGGTTTTGTTTATCTAAATATGCACACTGAAGCAAGTCATACTGCTTACATGAATTGATTACAACCTCTTCTAAGATGGACCAATGCATGCAAATATGTAGCAAGGAGAAGGTCACCAGTCCTTCGCTCAGACATAGCCTCTTTCCTTATAGTGGGCCACACAATGTCAGCAGGACAAACAACCATTACACATGGGAACATGACTTTTAATGCCCATGGTTGGAGCTGTTCATTACAGTCCACATGTCCAGTAGCTGTTTATGAGCTCCATCAAACTGTTTCACACGTCTCATGTGAAGCAGTTATAAGTTGGCATTTTCTGCCTTAATGGCTGCTAAGGTCCTAAAAGATCCTCCTAGCATGACAGTTTCAAGCTGAAACAGCAGTTACTTCTGGAAGTTCTTATTGCATATTGGCTGCTCTTTACTGCCTCCCTTTGCACAGAAGGCTTTGCAAGTGCTGCTATCCCACATTTGGACAGAGAGGTTCAATGGGAAGGAGCTGAGCTCCAGAAAGTTCTTTAATAGGTTTTTTTTTTAAATGAATTGTAATGACTATTATGTCCACTATGATATAACGCTGACATTTCTTTCAGAGCTAGGCCCTGAAAAGATGTGTCACCCGGCCAATACTAAGGCAGCAGAACTACCTGGGATACAGTTACATATAGCAACTCTTTTACCAGCATAAATTATTTTTGTTTTGAGAGAAGGATATTTTATGCTAATTTACAGTATAGTTTTGCCACTGAATCTGAATTTGGAGCATTGCAGTTACGGTATATTAGTATTCTTACACTAGTGTATGCATGACAAATAATTCTGGAAGCATTAATTACTTCTAAGCAATCAGCTAGGAACCTTGCTTCTTCAGCACACCAGCAAACTCCCAAAGACAGAACAGTGCAACCAACATGTTTACGTAAGTATTACTTCCTCCCAGAAGATGTAAAATGTGGTTTTGAGCAGACAAGAGTATTAGTGTTCTGCAATATGCACAGAATCTTATTAACCTGGCTGAGAAGATAAAAGGAAATGCAATACCACAGTTAATGACTTTTAATAGAAAGACTGTATGTACTTACTTTTTTAAAAAATGAAGCAAAAAGGTAAAGGCTTTTTTCCCATGATTAGCCAAAAGACAATTAGAGGAGTCGTTCCAAAGCCAGATACATTTTTCTCAACTGAGTGTCACATTTTGGGCTGTTGATAGACCTTTACTTCACTATTTCTGCTTTTTCTCTAGACATGGTGAATCGGCTTATGACCAATTCAAATGAAACAACAATCAGAAACCTCACTACTCTACTACATCATCTTTTTGTCCTCTGTACTGAAACCATAACCTGAATTCCTATGTCAGAATCTTCCCCAGATCCCATTTAAAATACCCTGTTAACACAGGTGTTTCTTCTTTCTCCCCCATGTTTTCTCTGTTCTTCCTTAAACAGCATTTGTCTGACCTCATTTGAACAAGACTATTCTACTGAAGGTAAGAAGTCAAAGTCCACATACATTGACATGACCCAGTCTAAGTATATACTGAAAACAAAGAGGGAGGATAATGGATATTACTGAGAGATAACACATTAAAAAAATCTGTCCTACGAGGAGCTCAGCATCAGCACATTACTATTTGGGAAGAGGGGACAAGAAACACCATCTGTCAGGTCATAATCTTAAGAAAAGAAGACCCCGCCCTCTGTCTATAAATAAACATATGACCCCAAACATGTTGAATATTGCCTGATTTTCAGCCTCACATATTTTCTCACTCTGAGCTGATGTGAGCATTCACTTTAGTCTTTCTGCATTTACTTGTAGTTCAACTTCTAGTGCTGACGTAAACCTCTCACCTTCTTCTGCCCTCTCAGATTTCACTCATCTGCTTTTGCTTTTCTCATGCCATATCCTTAAAAGCTTATGATTCATAGGATGTTTCTTCTACAGCCTTCTAGGCAACTCTTTTCCTATGAAATATTTACACAACCTGACTGAACACGGGAGCAGTCATGGCAGCACTTTCCATAGTATCTCCTATTCATTACTGGGGATATTGCTCTAATTTTACTTCCATTAAAAAACAGGTATTACCTATAAGCAACCGATTTCAGGAGGCAAAAATTCTAATATATTTGGGTTCACTTACAGAAAAGTATGTACCGGTAGCACAGCAATTAATCAAATGAGGATTTACGGTAATTTGAGCTATGCTTTATCGCAGAAACTTCATTTGTGTTTGTTACAATACTTAATGAGTTTTCAGAAATACAAACTTCATCCCAGCCTTCTGAATCTTCAGGTTGATAAGCTCCAACCTGAAATAAATAGTATTTGTTGATCAGAAAGAGAAAGCACAACAACAGAGAAACCTGACCTTGAAAACTATTCATGCCATGCCAGGAGGTGTTACATCCTGTTTCAAGAACAAACGTAATACCAAGTTGCTAGAGCAGTAAGAGAGTAGAAATGTTTCAATAGCAGTGAAATGTTAGGCAGGCCAAGGTAACTGATACTCAAAACAACTCTCTCAAAAACTGGTTCAAGCACCCCTCAGGTTTAGTTTGTAATTAACAAGAGCATTAAATAAAGCTTCCAGGAGAGTAAACAAAACTTGAGAACTAAATCTAAAGGCTGCCTGTTCCTTACTAGAGCTCTGGGAATGGAAGCAGGCACTCTTAGATCTGCAGTGGACTGGCCATGCCACACATTTCGAAGGAGGGCAGGTTTTGAACCTGCTAGCATAAATGAGGGCTGGAGAAGGGAGCTGGTGATCTACCTCTGAGAGACCATAAAAAAGAGAACCTGAAGCAGTAATGTGCGACCGTATTACTCCTACACCGCTGTCACACGGCAATCATGCAATAATTATATGAACAACATGTGCCAAACAGATTAAATCAGGACCTCCTCTTTTCTTATAATGAGATGATCGTTTCTCACAAATAGAAAGAAAATGCGAAGAGGTAAAGCCACATCAGACGCCTTCCCTCAAAATCTCTTGAGGAGACATACAGAGAGAAAACTGTCATCTGAAGTAGGTAAGACCTAAACCAAGAGAGATCCTTGGAGAGGGATATATAATCACCCACCAACGACACTGACTATTTCTTCAGAGATGAAAAATGAAAAGCCACCCACTCCCGCCTTAGGCCCGCCATTACCATGAGCGTCATGACAATATAAAGCAGTGACAGAAAACGCTAACTGGGAAAAGAATAAACAAGGACAACTAATGCTCTACTGAGGCCTGACATGAGACTGCAGAATGACTGGAGAGATCACTGTTGCAGTCCCTGTTGGGAAATGGCCTTCCATGGTCAGGCACTTTTCTCAGCAAGGTGCAAATAGTCTTCATACAAAAAAAGCACATCTTTTGGAAAACTTGAGGTTTTATCAGAGAGGCAGGAGATGTAATACTAATGTCAGCGAGTAATAAAAAGCAGATGGAACTGAGCACCTTCTCCTTGAGCAGGGGTGGAGAGAGGGTCCATGAAATCCCCTGAGGAGCACCCTAGGACCATCATCACACCAGCTTCCCAGAGAGAAGGGAATTGCTGGGCAACTCACCCCAAATCCTCACACTGGCAGGCAGCAACTAAGTAATCTTTCCTACAGTTAAAACACACTCTAATATTGGAAGTGGCACGGTATCAGCACTGGCTCTGGGTCATGAAGAACGTCGATGCTGTTCTGTAGGTGTAAGCTGACAGCCCTGTCAAAGGATTCGCAAAGGCATTTTAGCATCTGCAGCACCCATTGAACTTAGCTGGACTTGAGACTAAAGAACTGAGAAAACAAGGCCAAAGGACAATTTGTGAACAACATAGATATACCTCCAAATGAAGGAGTCAGATGTCTTGCCCAGTCTGATGACTGCTACCTTATAAATTTTCCTTTTACAGTGCACTCTGTCTTTACTGGTAGCAAAAGCTCTGAGGGTTTTTCTGTTGATTTTTCTTATTTGTTTGTTTTGGGGAGGGGGTGTTAAACTCAATTTCATAGATCACTGAGAAGTCATTTTGCTACATTTCACTCCATGTGAAGGGTTGGTACAAAAATGAAACCGACAAAAAAAAGAAATATGCTACTTAAAAATATCTTCTGAAAGTAATGAAGTTGAGAATCTGCTGCAGTTACCAGTTGACAGATGCATAGCTCTGAAGAAGACCTAATTAATACAGTCAAATAGCTGTACCTTCTGTTCCTTATTATATCCAGTTGTGGACACTTCTAGGAATATCTCATTTCCTTTGTCATCCTAGCTGAAGGGGGAAAATGAGCTCTGATTTAAGATCCTATTTCCCAACAACTCTTTCACAAGCTAGCTACTATACTTAATCAACAATGAGGCTATAAATACACACACCTTGTTATTTCAATGTTTCACTTGATGAAACATAAGAGGCCACTAGTGGACAGCTAAAATAAGAATGAAGGATTACTGCAGTAGCTCCTGGACGACCTGATATAATGCAAACTTGATGATAGAGTCAAAACTGGGGGGAGGGCAATATTTCACTCTGCCAGGTTTCAGTGACATAGACCACATCAGGGCCATTATCCATGATGGAAACGCAGATATGTTGCAATTTATTAGGTAAAGACAGGCTGTTTAATAAGAAAACAAAAGAAACGACAGATTGAAACAGCAGAGTCCACCGCTTCTGACTAGGCAGACTATCCAAGAAAAGAATGGCTGATAGACATTTATGAAAGATGTCACACCCCTTGTCCTCAGCCAAGTCTGACATATTCCAATCCAAAGGGACCTTTTGCACCTGAAATATTAATGAGAGGTATCTGAAAACAGAAGATGAGAGCTGCCTGCACATGAATGAAAATATTATGATAAATATGCCACCTGCAGGTTAGATGTATAGATAAAATTTAACTTCAGGAGTAGGTTACAAAAGTATTCACAGGTAACAATACATTTTCTACAGGAAATGAAGACAGATTGAACCAAAGTTAATGTCCAGAACATCTCTTCAACATGCTATGGCATCAACACTCAGCACCGCTGCTATAGCAGAAGAGAGGGTGACAACAAAGTAAAAAGAGAGACAAAGATCAGTGAAAATGAACCGCCTCCTCCCACACATGCCTTTATTATAGGATTTTGCTTCAGAATGTGGCTGCCCTTCCGTCTATATTCACATGAATTGAGGAGACGGGGTTTCAAGGGACAGAGCAAATAATCAGGCTCTAAGAAAACAACTTGCACAGCCTTAAATTTGTTTTAGCTAGAAAGGGCTGGAATTTCTTCTGTGAAAAAAATGGCAACTGCTTAAAAAGCCCCACCTTTACCAGGGAAACAGCGGGTTCAACAAAGTGCTTTTTCTCCAAATAACAAGTTCTTTTCTAATGAACCTAAAGGTAGAGGGAAAAAGATTTCACGGTATCCAGTCACACAGGGATGTGCTTCAGAATAGCGACTGGAACACAGATCTCTCCAAACACTCCCGAGTGTGCTAACCACTGAGTTACAGGCAGCTCTCTTCTGATCCATGCTGGGAAGAAAATACATTCTCAACTATTTCAAAAATTCAGGCTATTTCAAAGAACAGGAGTGCTATCATCTAGCAAACCCTGCTCTCCAGTCCCAGAGATACAGCAAAAGGATCAAAGCTATTCCAGAATCCACTGTTGCCTGTGTAGCATCACATCATATATTTGCAACACTTGCATGGACATTCTCTAGAAAATCAGCAGTATCCCCTTTGGAAATTAATTCTTTTCTCCTTGCACCACAAAAGAGCACAACACATTTTAATCCGTTTTTGGTGTATGAAAATCCTTCCCTGTTGGGATTTAAAAGAGAAATTAATCCCAAAACAGTGATTCCAATACAATTCACAACTCTCCCATAAACTCCCCAGCACTGTTTCAGGAGTAATTGACAATGCAGTTACATTGTTGGTGATATAAAAAGGGCTTTACTGCAGTATTTCTTCAGTGTCTTATGACTTAAGTGCAGCAGGTATTTGCTGAAGCAAATAAAACTATCCAGTAAATCCTCTGTAACATTTTGGGGTGTGGAAGAGATAATATTTTCAAATGGCTGGTACTGTAGAGTTGTTTTCATGACCCACCTGGGAAAAAAAGGCCATAGCTAAATTGTATAAGACGACTTCATTTAGTTTCCCTGCAATAAAGATGAAATCATCACTGGGCTATAACACACTGAATTTTAAACTCAAGTGCATGGAAAGGATATTTTGAGGGGCATATATATTTTTTCTTTCAGGCTGTTCAACAAGTCAAGTGCTCCATCATCAGTACACAATCATAAATGTAAAGTGATTTAAACCCCAGAATTCACAAAAAGTCACAGTAACTTTTGCTTTCTTACCATTACATTTTTAACAAGTCAGCAGCGTGGCAGAACCTCAGTGTTGAATTACAGACATCACATTTAAAAATTCCTGCCTATGCAGCACAGAAGCACGATGCAGAAAAGCTGGGCAAGGGCTGCTATGCAGTGATCTGGTATCTGGGACAATACCTAGTTCGTCTGCAGACTTGTGCGTCTATTAAGAATAATAAATATTTAAAAGCTCCACCACCAGCTCCAATGGGAAAGAACACAGAGATCTGATGTTCTGATTTGGCTTCTAATACAGCCAATCTTGAATAACCGTAACAGCAACCGTGGCTGTTGCTGCCAACTGCACCGATATTACCAGTCGTTGAATTAGCAGATAATGTTCTTTCTGATGATCACTACCAGAAGATGCATAACACTGCATGGGTACTCCTATTGAGCATAAGGCTAAAACGCTGGCTTTAATGGATGCAGTAGTATTGTCTTCAATGAAATAAGAATATCCTTAAATTTATTTTTTTTCTAATTTATCTACGAAGAGTCCTGCAATCGTGTGTCCTACTGAACCTGCCCTTAACACGTTCAAGATAAAAAGTCTCCATATTTGCTGTGCTTCTTCCAGTGTTTAAAATAGAAGCAAAAAAGGATCCCTTTTTCCAAGCTTGGCCATACCTAATTTAATTTTGCTTGCATCCTGATGAGGCCATCCCACACCCTTGCAGACAGGATGCAGTTAACTATAAGCATCTGCCAGAGTGAATCAGCAGGATCTGTGCAACTTCTCACTGCAGATTTCCAAGCGAGGCAAATCAAGGAAGACAAGAGAAAAATCCCTGGTTATATCTCTGATTTAGACAGTCTAAGTGCCTAACAAGAGGCTGGGTCAGTTTTTCTGAAAAAAACAGGATAGTTAGCATATGCTAGAGATTGCAAAAGTATATTGCTTCCTTCCAGTACATCACAGGGACACTAAAAAGGCCAGTAACAACAAACATTTCAAAACTGTTAGATTATATAGTTGCTTTTTCTTCTCAAGTACATTAATAATTGAATAAATGTGCTATACATAAAGAAATTGATTTTTAGTTAGGAATAAACTTCTCCCCTATAAACTCTTTGGGGGGGTGTTTGTGGGTTTTTTTAGTTGGTTTGTGTGTGTGTTTTTCCAGTGGAATTTTTATGAGCACAGAATTAGAGATGACTCAGAATTTTTATGAAGAGAATTGGGATAAATATTTGCGATAAGACAGAAGGGACAAGTTTATTGCAGAGTCACACAGTTTTCTAAAAAATGCTAATGCTGGAGCTTGTGGAACCCTGGACATTGTATTACTAGGCAGAAGCTGGGAATACTAATCACAGAAAACTTGCAGTAAATCTGAGAGACAAACAACAGGGTCAGGGACTGAAAATTGCCGTCAGATAAGCTTTGTGCCAGAAATATTTTAAAAATGGTAAAAAAATGTTGCAAAACTGCCACGAAATAATGGAAGAGGGCATCACTTTCTTCCCTGAGAAATTTGTTCTCATTTGGGCATGAATCACTGCACACTTGAACGGGAGACCCTCTTCTCCCAGGATGTAAATTGTACAAGTACCCTATAACTCACGCAAAGCACGTGGATTCAACCAGCAGCAACAGCTGCCAACAAGTCCTTCATGGAATTGCTTCCTATTCTGTTCATACAGCAAAAGTGGCAACATGCTGAACCTACATATGCCTTTAATGGGTAAAAAGGAGAAGCTGTCACACATACATGGGCTTTTCCCTAAGATTTACTTTTAAAAGAGTATCCTCACCACGTTGTTGGAAATCCACAGCAGAATACAAAGAGGCAAGGAGATAACATGAAGGCTAGTTATAGTGCATCTGAGCAGTTTGAAAATAGAAATGCTATGGCAATTACACTTACAATGAAAACCATGGCAATTAAATCACTTTGGTGAACACAAATTAATTATTACAATTTTCTGCACAGAATCACTACATTGAAAATAAATGAGAAAAGTTCAGATTTATAATCAACAGAGAAAAAGAAAGGATATAACTATTAGCTTTAAATTACTTTTGTTATTGGACAGACAAGTTATGCACTAGAACAAGATATATGAATAAATAATTTGCATAATTTCAAAAAAAGCATCTGAAATTATCACAAATCAAGAAGAGTGTATGACTTTTTTGCATCATTTCAAGGTAATGGGCAGGAAAACGGGAACTGCAGACTTTACTCTTAGAGCCTTGGGGAAAAAAATAAAGTCAGGATAAGAACTGTTGGATGATTTAGGGAGCTGGTGTTGTTTAGCCTAGGAAAAAGGAGGCTGAGGGAGACCTTATCGCTCTCTACAGCTACCTGAAAGGAAGGGGTAGCGAGGTGGAGGTCAGTCTCTTCTCCCAAGTAACAAGTGATAGGACAAGAGGAAATGGCCTCAAGTTGCACCAGGGGAGGTTTAGGATGGATATTAGGAAAAATTTTTACACTGAAAGGGTTATTAAGCACTGGAACAGGCTGCCCAGGGAAGTGGTTGAGGCACCATCCCTGGAGGTATTTAAAAGACTGGTAGACATAGTGCTTAGAGATACGGTTTAGTGATGGTTTTTGTCAGAGTTAGGTTGATGGTTGGACTAGATGATCTCAAAGGTCCCTTCGAATCTAGGCCATTCTATGACTCTAAGTTTTCATAATTAAAGCTGAAGTCCAGAAGTCTCGTGGCCTGTGAAAATGCATAATTTTTTTAAATTTTTTAAATTAAATTAAATTAAAGTTATCAGTCTTTTCATGACTCGTACAAAAAAGCTGATGCCCTCACTGCTAGAAACTTGCACTTCAGTCTGCAATTCCCAAGCGTCAGCTTCCAATCCTCTATTGCCAATGCATCTCCTAAATTCATCAGACTTACTGTGAGACTGCTTCTTGCTACATAGGCACTATGTCTACTTTTAAATGTCCTCTGCAGTGAACTGGAATTTTTTTCTCTCCCCTTGCAAGACAGACTATGATGAAGCAGGAGAAAAGAGCCTTGTAGCTTTCTTCTGAACTCTTCCCAGCTCACCACCATAATTGTTAAAGCATGCAGACACCACAATTGCACAGAGTACTCTGGCTGTACCTTCATTAATGCCAAAACAGTAATAGCGCTGCTATATTTTCATTCATTATGTAGCCCACTGAAATTTGCTAGGACCTCATTTGTCGTTTCTGGCACCATCCCGTAATGGCAGCTCAGTTAAAGCTCACAGCACTGAACTTCCTGAGAGCCTGAGCGATTGCCCCCAGGTCTGCCCAGCCATGCTGGGCAAGCAACTGGTGCTCGCTGGTGGGTGTCCCTGCTCTCTGGCTGTGGTTCACACGTCATTTTGGGGAGCCTAGCTTCTCCCATGGTGACCCTGGTACTTCTAAATAACTTTTCTGCCTTTGCTTAACTCTTAATTAACTTCTCATTCTCTGAAACTTTGTCAGCAATTATTTCATTCAATGCTGGTTAAAATTTAAAAAAAAATTTTGCGGACAAGAATGTGGGCTTCCTAACCCTACCTTCTTCATCTCCCACCCTCACTAAGGACAAGTATAGCCATTTCAAACTGAGCATCAGAACTTGCTTGTTGAAATATCTTCTTACATTTTAATTCATTTAATATATGCTATATTGATTTCACTTGGCAGTAATTATTTTTCTAATCAGACTGTTGTTCTGGCAAAAGTCAGATGTTTTACTGAGTTCGTGACAACAGTGTTGCCTTTACCAAACAGATTTGTAATTTAATTAAAACTGATATCAGAGAAATAAGCGAACTGTTTATTATAAAAACCATGTTGAATAGCATTCATTAGAGTGAAGGGATTACGGCTTACATCGATTGTTATCAGTCTTTTCATGACTCGTTGAGAACTGATAAAAAGCTAACCAATTTAAAGCCACCTAGCACAGCTTGTTCATTTATAAACACACAGGCAGAGCATTAAGCTTTTACATGTGTCCCCCGTATCTTCTGTAACACTCTTGGAGCTGCTGAACTCAAGTGGGTTGGAGAACTCCTCACCCAGTTCTTCCAGCACTCCTGGCTGTGCTGCAAAATTGCAGCGTTCAATTAGAGCAGCAGCGGCCAACAATGCTGCTCACATAGAATCATAGAATCGGCGAGGCTGGAAGGGACCTTTAAGATCAAGTCCAACCATTAACCTACCCTGACAAAAAAACACTTCTAAACCATGTCCCTANCATATCCAGCCGGCTGGCCACCAACACCCCCAGGTCCCTTTCTGCTGGGCAGCTTTCCAGCCACTCCGCCCCGAGCCTGTAGCGCTGCTTGGGGTTGTTGTGACCCAAGTGCAGGACCCGGCACTTGGCCTTGTTGAACCTCATGCCGTTGGCCTCAGCCCATCAGTCCAGCCTGTCCAGAGCCCTCTGCAGAGCCAACCTACCCTCAAGCAGATCAACTTGCCCGCAAACACTGCCGCATTTCCACGCGCTTGCTCTTCCCTCTGGGTGCTGACATTTGAATTTGTGCATTTGCTGGCTAGGTGAAGGCATGAAAGAATGATACAACATTTCTGTTCTTATGGGGGAAACAAGACCCAATAATATTTCAGAATTTTCCAACAGAACTAAACTACAAAATTCAAACCAGTAAACATTTTCTTTCCCTTCTTTAAAGTACTTGAAGAGCAGGAAGTAGTTTTGAAAAGGAAAAAAAAAAACAAAAAAACCAAAAAACCAAACCCCCCCAAACCAAAACCCACAGCAAACACAAGAGGAGAGAGCAAGTAGCATAGGAGGAGACAGGAAGGTAACAAACAGCAGCTCTGCAGCCACCCAGGGAGATCCCCCTGATTGAATTGGCATGGCTATTGACCTCCCAGTCAGGGCTGAAGCACGTGGCAAGGCAGCACGTCCTCCGGGAAACAGAAGCCTTTGCTGTGCTGCCAGCCCAAAACCTTTCTGATTGCTCTCTCTTAGTCCCCTACAGCAGCTATATACAGCTCCATATTTCACCCTCACGGAGGAGCGTGACACTTGTCTAAAAACTTTCCAAGAATGACGACATGCAAATACACACTCCTCTGAGCACAAAAACCACACTGGAGAGTAAACGCGGTAAATATGCCTCCTCTGATCTTGGGATTATGGACCCTGGCCAAGAACTGGAGTTCCCATCAGCACCGATGAAAGATGCGCACTTTACAGCATGAGCAGGACAGGAGGTGAGGGAATGCCAAATAAATCATTATATTCTCCAGCAAAGGTCAAGGAAACCAAAAATCTAGTAAGAAACAAGCAAACAGATGGCCTGAGTATCTTTACTGAATCAATAGAAACTTTGGTTTATAGCATGTTGTTACATCATACCATTTTAAGGACCTTGATTGATTACCATCTCTCCAGATAAAGAGAGAATAGTAACGTCTGAGAATGCTAATGGCAAATAAGTGTTTTAGCTGAGGGGCCAGTCTCGATTCCTACCAAGTGATGACTCCGACTGCTGAGGCAACACAAGAGAAAGAGAACTTTCTTTACATCCTCACAATCACAGTCTAGTGTTTCAGAACTTCACATTGTAGTCAGTCACGCAGATAACAGGACCTTTACCATTGTGACATGTGTGGCTTCACCTACATACCACGCACCGTCAAAACAGCGCAGTGAGGCTGAAGCTGTGAACAAGGACACCGGAGGATAAATCCATTGAGAGATGAAAACAAAAATCCCTGCATTACTGAGAGCCTAATTCTGCCATCTCATCAGTATTCCCCTCAGCGTTCCCTAAAAAACAACAGGCTTCACTTGCTTTGAAAAGGATGACTTAAGTAGGCTTTGTGTCCCAAAACAAGAATTATTTGCTCTGTTGGAAGTAGGAAAAGGGCTGATCAGCACAGCACTCTTTACGCAGCTTCAGTCTCCAAAGGAATTTTGCATGGCTGCCTGCATGACCACCCAGGGGAGTCCTGCACTTGTCACACCAGCCATGAAATCCTGAGCTAAACAAACCAAGGTCAAACTTTTTCTGTACGGACACTGAAGTCACCTTTTCACAAGTATCAGCCTTGTCACATTTTTTCTGTGGTTCTCCCTTGCAATGATGCCACATTCCAACTATTGCAAGGAAGAAAAGACACAGCCTGTAGGCTGGACCAGAATTGCAATTGAACGGCAACCTGTCACACCGGAGATAGGTGTGCGCACACTAAACTATGCCTTTCTCCTCCTGGTCAGCCGGCACTGAGGAGAGCACAGTCCGCAGGAATGACATCCTGTTTTACATCACATGCAATCTCTGAGACCAAAACCAAGGCAGGAGTGGTTCAAGAGCTCACAGGTGTGTTTTGGATCAATGCCATGCCAAAGCAATGGCAGCGGTGCAAGGAGGTGAGAGAGAAGGTGGAAATGTAAATCTGCAATCAAGACCAGCAGGCATAGGTGGGATTCCAGTGAGTTACTCCAACTTATGGGTGACTGCATCTGCAAATGAAAGGCGTGTGAAAAGCCTGTTGAAGCTCAGTGTAGGTACCATTCTAAGAGAAGAATAACAGAAAAATAGTCTTATCTGGGCCCTTCTGGTCCCTGATACTGTCCTTCCAGCTTTGATGCTGGACAAAGGTGTTTCTTTCTCTTTATTCCCAACACCCATACACTGGGCTGAATTCACCTCCAGCCACGTACAGACTAGTGCCTATGTTATTAAACCAGATTGGAACCCGCAATTATCAACATTACTGCTACTTTTGAGTCCTGTGGATGTTTTGCTCACCAAATGTCCCCTTTGCATCTTCCAGTCTAGCTATGAATATTTTAAATAAATTTCTTTCTCTCTCCTCCGCCCATATTACTTTTAAAAATCAATCAAACAAGCAAGCAATCAAGTGCTATGAAAACAGCTTTGAAAAGCTAGTTTGCACTTTTTTCTTCCAAGAAATACTGCTGTTAATATTGATACTGAATAGTTAACACTACATCATTTTAAGAGCTGTTGTAGAAATTACTAAGCATAGAGAAAAAAACTTCAGCTTCTCACTGTTTCTGACTGCAGAGGTTCTGTTCTCTCCTGTTGTCTCTCCTCCTCATGTTGTCTCATGAGGAGGACTTCAAGAACAACCTGTAATCCCATGTATATTTCCTGTTAAGATAACGTGGATATTGTCCCCAGAATACTCAGATGGGTTTTCTCTGTTGTAAAGATTTTATTGTATTAAAAACTTTGAGAATTAATTTCATGATAAAACATACAAATAGAAGGAAAAGGGTATGATTTATTTATCTGTATGGTAATTACCTGCAGACACACGGTTTGTAGCAGACTACATTTTTCCTTTTAATTCCCTAAATCAGACCTCAGGTCCACTATTCTTCTCTCTTCTAGTAAACACCACAGATTATCAAGGGTGCAGTGCAAACCCAAAGGCTCTGCAGAAATGCATCCAATGAAATATTGCTGGGCTAGGGAGGGAACCAGGAGGGAAGCATAAGCAAGCAGAACCCAGCCTTCCTCCAAAAGCCATATGCAATTCAACGCAGCATCTTTGCCATGGTTTTCTTACAGGTTTCTGTACAATGGAGTGAAAAGGAGTTAGTTATCGCCTTGTGCAGCAAAACCATGCAAGAGGAAGTAATCTTGTATCTGTTTATACTCTATTTTCATATTTCCATATATACTATGGCAATTCATTGTGTTTTGTAAGCCTACCACCATATGATGAATTTTTATTGCATTTAAGCTTCATGATAAATATAGGACCTAGCAGACCTAATTATTACAGCCTGTATTCATTATCATAGGAAACTAAGTTCCAAAATTGTTCAGGGTAGAAAACTCCCCCAGTCCCAGGTCCTTCCTCATTAAGCCACAATTAGTATGATAAATGGGGATGGTTATTTGGTTACAGGCAATAATGGCAGTGCTTGCTCATCACAAAATGGGGAGAAATAATTAAATATTACAAGAAATGGCTTAATAATTAACAATAATGCCTCAATCACCTGCAAATAAAGCGGAACTCCATCCAGGTGTTCATTACCAGCTGCAGTTCAAAGCAAGCATGGCCTTAACCTCAAAATAGCTACCTGCATTAATGTAGTAGGCAGAAGGATGAAATCGTGCTTGTCCTTGACAGGAGTGCTGCAAGGTGCCTGGGACTGAGGATGTACAGTCAGGCTGAAGCTGGAGTTGGTAATCGTTCTGGCTAAAGCAGCTGCAGCCTGAGGAGCCTGTGAGTGCATCCCCAATGGCTCCCTAATTCTTAAGTGCCATCCAGGCCAGCACCTCCCTGTCCACAGAGTGACCTAAACAGCACTTGAGGCTCCAATTTTTAAATATACATTGAATTAAGGAAGACGTGTGGTCAGTGCTAGGTTAAATGAAAAAAGATTCGCTTTTCTGTCAACTTCATTATAAATACAGCATTATATAATCTCATTTAATTGCACCCTTCACCTCTTTAACATCCTCAGCTTTCTGTCTCAAGCCATCTCTTCTCAGAAAACACCTCCCGCTGACTGAAACTGCCTTCCAATAATTACGCTCAGTATCCTCTTTTCTCCCAGAGGTACACAAGACCATGTCAGTGTCATAGAAATCAAAGGCAACAGGGCTCAGTAGCACCTCAAGAGGGTCATCTAATTCGCCTCTTCGTCCCAAAGGCAGGATCAACTTCTTCTAAATCGTTCTTGACAGAAGTTCATTTAATCTGCTCTTAAATCCTCCAGCGACTCCACAGCTTCCCTCAGCAATCCAGTCTGTGATCAGCCTCCTTTACCATTAGAAACCTTCTCCAAATGCTCAGGCTACATTTCCCTTACTGCAGTTTAGCCCATCACTTCTTGTCGAAGGCAAAGCAGCATCACGTCGGGGAATTTTACTTGACTTAATTTACTGCCAACCAACAAAAACCTACAATCACTGATTCGTGTAGTGAGGAAAAAAACCACAGAAATCACAGTGCAAAAACCTACTTAAACACCTGTCCTTCCCCTTCCTGCTCTCAAGCACCCTTATTTTTGCCTTTTTTTTTAATCTTGGTGCACCAAAATTCCTCCAGTGAGGCAACGGGTGCACAGGAGCCTAAAGCAGGGTGAATTACAGCTTCTTTCTAACACTCTATGATTAATGGCTTCCTGCCATGCTGCTCCTTAGTTCCGCTTTCCCAGTGTGGGTTGCCCGTATGCCATAGTCCCTCAGGGATGTCCCTGTCTCACCACGGGTCAACTGTGGCCACGGTCCCTCAGGTGTGTCCTTGCCCCAGCATGGGTCACCTACCACCATGGTCCCTCAGGCAGGTTCAACCACACAGGTTTGTTGACTTCTCCAAGCAAACTGGTGCCCACCTGTAGCCATGACATTCCCCCTGCAGCCTCACAGCACTGAACCACTTGCAAGCAGGCAGCCACACACTCCGAATGTGAGAGCCACAGGAAATCTGGGAAGGAGGGTTGGCAAGAGTGCAATGCAATGTGGTCAGCTTCCCTTCAGCCTGAGGGCCCTCATCCCTAAGGTTCTTTAGCCAGCTGCTCTGCAGGTGGCGGTCGGTATGTAGAGCGAGGTCCCTGCCTCCCTCCATAGTGGTTTTGTCTTTTCCTTCCTTCTGTTCCCAGTGCTGCTCTTTCAGAACAAGCGAAGCGTGGTACTGCTATCGTGCTGCAGAGGCGGGATGTGACTTTTGCACAGATATCTCTGGAGATAGCTACTTACAGCTCATCTCCATCCCTGCTGGAGCCTTGGGCTGATCGGCTGCTCAGAACTGCTCTTCTTATCAGCTCTGCTACTTCTGAAGTCATAGTTTCTTCTTTCATATTTCAGTTTCATTACTCCACTGCTGAAAAGTACTTAGACATGCGCTTAAGTACTTTCCTTTGCTTAATCAAAGCCTGTGTACTTGTATGCAAACACACTAATTGCAGGCAAAATTGCTCTTATGTAAGCCACTACCCGATGTTTTTCATGGAGTTGGAAATGCACAACAAAGATCTTTGAGACCATTAAACATTTTAGGAAAAGCTTTTAACTTTAGGTGAGGAAATGTATCGTGGGGAATTTGAGTACATTATCATCAGTATCATCAGAAGAGAAGAATTATTTATTCCTGACAGTTGTCTTTTACAGCATGTCATTAGAACGATCCCTTTATAGCATCCATTCATATACATGACATCTTAAGTCATACACATCCATCTTCCTCAGCAGATAAAAGACTATCATCCTTCTAATATCTCATTTTTTCATTTGAAAGACTGCGTCAAAAATCATTTCACAAGCATTAACAACCCCAGCCTACCAATTTCCAAGAATCTTCAAGCACTTTCTAGGGCCAGCTTTTCTTCCTTCATTTCTGCCCCTACCTGACTCCCCACCTCCTGACCTTGTAATAAAATAAATAAATGCAAGAATGCAAGCTACTTCCTGAATCAAGGACAAAGGGAAATAGACCATTTTTACCAACCCAAATCACTGACAAGCAGAAGCTTGTCTGACCAGATGGAATATACACCTCGTCTGTTTGGTTTTCAAAACCCACACACAGAAGTAATCTCTGAGTTAGAGAAGACTATCAGCTCATATAAGGACAGCTGTCTCTCTGAGATGCTTGGAACAGGAAACAACAAACCAGTTGTGAGCTGGTGATGAGCCTAGCAGAGGCTCTTTGCTCTGGTGCTATATTAAATTCCCATCCTAGTTAATATCTGATCTCCAGTTCTTCTCAGTCCCATCGTAGATCACTACAGTTCATTTTCTGCTTATATGATATTTCTCTCTCACTAGAGAGATAAATATGCCCAGCCCACATCTTGCTTTCCTCAGTTAAAGCAGACAGGCAAACACAAGACACTTCCACACAGATTTACATCTTTATAACCTGGAACCATCTTCCTGCAGGTGACCAGCTTGTTCCCAGTTCAACTCCTTTTACATTTTTGTGGGACCGCTCAGTAAACAGATGCGCTTTCCCTCCTTTGAAAGAAAATATTGCTTCATACATGGGTTCTTGACACGACTCTGACTGGTTCATCATCTTCGCATGTATAATACACCTGCCTTCTTCAAGGACCATAACAGTGAGACTTACCATTCAATAAACTGCATTTAGTTAGTTAGCGTCTGATCTAACATCAATGGACAATAATGGTGTGGTATTAAATCAGACTTTCGGAATATGTTCCCTTCAAGAATATTTCATATAGTAATTGTGTTCAATCTATGAAAAACCCCATGTACTGACTCACAAAGTGCTTCTTTACATACTGTAAGGCTTAGTATCCCAGCCTACTGATAATTGTTTGCATTGCTGGCACTGGATGTCAGCATGCTGTCACTGAAGGAACACGTTATTATGATAGGGCTTTTCAGTACAAAGATTACTTATCAATGGAAGACAAAAAAAGAGTAAGAGAACCCATTCAAAATCTTGTAATATAATTAGCACAGTGTAATAGATAAGACTTTTAATGCAGAAATCACCTCCTTGATGGTGGAGGAAAACATTATCATTTTTCTATTCTGCTGCAATATTAAAGAACTGAAGTTTATTTCTCATGCAGCTGAAGGCATCATTTCCTAGCTGAGTAAGTATCACCCAGCTAAGAGACAAAGAAGCAAGACCTGTACGCTTCAGTAAAAGCAAACCATCAGATTGGTTGCTTGTTAGATGATGGATAATGAAATGCATGTTTATTTCTCACTACTTCCTGCTCCAGTACGAAAACCTCAGCGCAGCCTGCAATCCTTTCACTTAGAACACACAAACAACAAAACAAATACACACAGAATCAACCTCAGTGTGTCTAGTACACGGCATTCAATCTAAACTTTCAGTCATCCCAAATGCAATGGAAATCCCCTCCCTGACTGCACAGGGAAATCCTCTCCCCATATTTTGTGTATACATAAGTCAGATTTTCTAGTAGGCTATCATATGTATTTCTGAAGTCCATGATTCAGTGGTGAGTTAGAATTTAAGTATTTAAAACTAGGTAGAACTCCTTGGAGTAATATGATATGGAGGAGCTTTTCTCCCTGTTCTTAATGGCTGCACGTAGTAGTGCCACACAGTTGGAAATGTCCGTTTTTCATGATGAGTACATTTAAGGGAGTGAGCCCGATAAATAAATAGAACCAGGAAGTACAGGATTCTGGATGTCTGAAAGTTATCCAACACATATAATAATTACGCATTTTTATAAAAATCCATAAGATTTAGAGGTCATCCAAAGCAGAGACGTTTTCTCTTGTTGCTCACATCAGTAGTTGGAGCAAGTAAACCCATCTGCACGGAGTACAATTTGCTGCTAAAGTTGCTGAAAATGAGAAAATACAGTCCTTTGACTTACCAAAGACCCTGGGTCATTATATATTTTTTACAAGAAGACCCCTTCTGCTACCCTCCCTATTTTAGCCAAATTCCACTTAGAATACATACATTTTCCAGTCTGCATGTTCTCTAGTTTTAATGAGATGCTTTGAGTAGGACTCAGCTAGAGATTAAAACATAAGAATGGAGGTGTGGCAGGGATCTATGCTCCTGCTGTACTCAGTGAAGGCTACAGAGGGACTCAGATCACTGCCCCATAGACTTCTACTCTAGGGAGGCGAGGTGTTACCAACCAACCCTGTAGACCATAGGTTCACCGTGCTGACCAGAGTTTAGACATCTTCCTCACGTATACGTGTAGGCTTCTTAATCTGGAACTAAAATCTCATTATACGTGGCTGAGCAAATTCTCTGGCTTCTTTTCTAAAGCCTGGCAAACAGCATTGCTGACACTGAACTTCCACACTGCAACTGCAAACGCCCACACATTTCCAAATTTCAGTTTCAGGTGGAAAAAAAAAACATGAAAGCTTTTTTTTTTTTTTTTTTTACAGTAACAGCATGACAGAATCACAGAATGGTTGAGGTAGGAAGGGACCTCTGGAGGTTATCCTGTCCAACCCTCTCTGCTCAAGCAGGGGCACCCAGAGCCAGCTGCCAAGGTCCTTGTCCAGATATCTGTTGACTATCTCCAAGCATGGAGACTCAACCACGTCCCTGGGCAACCTGTGCCAGGGCTTGGTCAACCTCACAGTGAAAATTTTTTTCTGTGGTTCCACTTGCAGACTGAAGTAGGTACTTTTAATAGAAACTTTTAATGGCAACAAAATTCCTTGACCAAGTACACATCAGTGAGCACAACACTGCCATTTGTGACTTAAGAGCCACAGACAGGTACTGCACTGCTACTCTTGCCCTTTGTGACTTCAAGAATAAGGCTGACTGCACTCATAAATACCCTCACATCTGTGAAGAGGTGATCTTTATAGATCTTTATAAACCTACAAAGAGAATTGAGCAAACCACCCAAAAGACTAATGTCTGTAGGATAAAGGCAGGACTGTTTTATATAATCAGCTTCATGTGTATCTTAGTATTATTTCTTTTAAACCTAGCAGCCAATAGATTGTCTGAACCTGCAAAGTCATTAAATGAATGTAGAAAAAAAATGCAACCTTCTGATCTCATATTTTTACATAGAAAAAATTTGAAAACAAAGCTAAGATTCTTCCTCAAGCTTTATGCCTGTGGTAGATGAGCATAGCTATCCTCACTTCAGTAAGAATTACCAGATAGTAAGTTAAAAGTCTAGCCTGTGTTTTTAAGTTGTGTAGCTTTCAAATCCTATATATATATATATATAGGTTTTAATTCTATTACATGGTAAGAAGATAGAAGACCAATAATTTGAAAAACAAACAAAAAATACCAACAATCAGTCATTCAAAGGGTTGACAGAGTGCCTTTAATGGCCTTATAATGTCTGCTGAGGCAATTTAGATATTCAAATAGCAATATCTGTTCCTCGTGCCTAACATTTCTGCAGCATCTATTCTGGGAAGCCCCAGTTATTTACATTTTGATTGTAAAAGGCCTTTGATTCTTTCCAACCTACTTTAATTAGCTTCCTAAGAAAGGGACTGCTCAAGTGACACAGCTTCCATTTGATGTACCATTTCACAAAACCCTTAGAGTAGTCAGTGAAAATAAAGCCAGAAAAGGATATGCTGCATTAAATGTTGTCTCTATTGCAAAGCAAATCTTGTGATTTTTATCTCCCAGCAAGGATTTGATCCTTGCATATCCTTTTTTATAGCTACTACCTAAGGCTGAGCCATGGAAGTATCTCACATGAACCTCAATGTATTTTCTAGATTACAAATAATAGTTAAAAAATGCAAGAGAGAGTACCAGTGGCTTTTGCAGTAATTGGGGACTGTGGTTGAGGGGTGCACAATATGACCCATGACATCCATGATGACTGAACCTCACAACATTTTAACTTCACTAGTGTTTGACTCTCAGTTTTCTTTTGACATTCATGGTACTTCAGTGCCACACTTGAAATCTAGCTGTTGCTTGCCAGCCTATCATCTTAATATACTGTTTCTCTAATTGTGTCCTATCTGGATGTGCTATAGTGCTTTCTGGTCCCTCATGTCAAGAAGCAGCAAGAGTGGGCTGCTCCATGGAGAAAAGGGAGCCGGATGCCAAGCATGGTGACAAGGCAAAGACAAAGGCAATGGTATCACCAACAAGAGCCTAGTCCCACCATGCTGAACAAGGTGACAGTCCAGACCACCAGGCAAGTCCTTAATAAGCTATCAGATCTGAGGTCAAGAAATCAGTCTACAAGTCAGGGCCGGGATCTGGTGTGTGGCCAGGCACAAGCACAGCTGCAACACTACTGCAGTGTGTCCCAGGCAGGGACCAATCTCATGCCCAACCAGCAGCGGGAAGCATATGCAAAGCTTTCTTCCAGCTTTTGCTCAGCTCAAAGATCAGCCAAGGCTTCTCAAATATCTTTCTGACCACAGACCAAGCCTTGAGTACCGAGGGCCAAACTCCTGGGAGGGGTGTGGGATCGTGCTCCAGGCTCTGACAAGGGAGGCAAAGAAGGCTTCTCCCACTGTCTGCATTGCTCCATACATTGCAGTCGCTTCTATGTAAAATGCTTTACAGCTTGGGCGACTAATACGGCTTCCTTGTTTACGTCTCTCATCTCTGACTTGGCTTTCATTTGCTCTTTAAAAATGCTATTGAGTAATTCCAATTTAGATTATTTGAAATAACAAGAAGATTTTAAAAGCAGTCCAAGTACAGGAAATCACTGTTGAAGACCATAGTTGAACTAGCAATTTCTTCTTTAAAATGCATTTATATTCCATCCTCTCAAGACTCCCATCAAAAAAACAATGTCTCAGCCCACAAGAGCTGACATCAGGTCAACAGTGTAACTTCTTCTTAAGCATCACATTGATGGTACAAGTGCGTTTTCAATGACAGTTTAGCCAATGAAAAATTTCCCTGTTCGTGTATTGCCATAATTCAAAACCTAACTGAAAGTTACACAAATACCTCAGCACTTCTCATCACTTAGAGTAGTATCTTTACGAGTCAAGGGCGTGTAATTTCAAGACAAAATATGAGCACCAAAGCTATCTTAAGGGACTGCTACAGGCAATAATGAACTCAAAATGACTACTCATAGGATCATAGAACCATAGGGTTGGAAGGGACCTCTGGAGATCATCCAGTCCAACCCCCCTGCCAGAGCAGGGCCTCCTTAGAGCAGGTTGCACAGGAACCCATCCAGGCAGGTTTTGAATGTCTCCAGAGACGGAGACTCCACCACCTCCCTGGGCAGCCTGTTCCAGTGCTCTGCCACCCTCAAGGTAAAGAAGTTCCTCCTCATGTTTAGGTGGAACTTCCTGTGCTCAAGTTTGTGCCCATTACCCCTTGTCTTGTCACTGGGCACCACTGAAAAGAGCCTGGCCCCATCCTCCTGACACCCACCCTTTAAGTATTTATAAGTGTTGATAAGGTGCCCCCTCAGCCATCTTTTTTCCAGACTAAAGAGACCCAATTCCCTCCGCCTGTCTTCATAAGAGAGGTGTTCCAGTCCCCTAATAATCTTGGTAGCCCTAGGATTAAAAACTATATCCAGGAACCAGCAATTTTAACCGCAGGAACTGTAGAGCAACCTCTGTTTGCTAACTCAGTTACTTAAATAATTTGCACAATCACTATTCCTTAATTACTAGCACAACTTTAATAGCAAAAGTGTACAACTGGGGAGACATCATTAATCTTAAAAAAAAGTTGCCATAGAATATTTACTAGGTTCTCCTTCAGTATTATAAATTCATTCTGCTTGCAAATTGAGTTTGGAAAAACACTGACTATTAAAGACAAATTTTTCTGTTGCTTTGAAAGAATTTAAGATGCAAGCTGTGAAAATGGAGAGAGATTTAACAGACCCTTCATCTGCTATAGGGAGGTCAGTTTTGTGATGGTTTTTTGTTGGCAATCTTGCATACAAATTTAAAAGGGACAAGAAGAGGCTCTGGATCAGTTTTTCACTTTGATTAATGCAGGTGGTATGGCGGTGCTGTTCACAGCAATCATTTAAGAGAACAGTAGAAAAGCTTGTACAGAAACAAGTGAACTGTCTTGAACTAGAGAGCCATTGAGGAGAATCTGAGACAGGGCAAAATACTGGCTTGGAAAGAAAGAGACAACACTGCAGTAGAGAGAGACATTTACAAGTTGTCAGCGTGAAGATCGTTACTGAACTGTCGTCTTAGGAATTAGGTCCTTGAGAATGGAAAAATAAAGGGATAGAGGAGGAGGTTCCAGGACACCTCATGGAAACTTAGCAGGGAATGGGCAGGGAGAGGGAAGGAGAAAGGATTCCTCTGAAGGACATGCTGGAGAAGCAATCAATCACAGAGTGAAGAAGAGAAGAAAAGTAACACAGTCACAGGTAAAAGCAGCACAGGAGTCAAGAAGATCCTGTCTTTCCCCACAGCACTGAAGGAAACTGGCCTCTTAGGAAATCCGAAATCAGATGCTGATTTTTAACTTAGGTGCGTAAGTGAGGCTTTGAGAATGTTTTTAATAGAGCAGACTGAGACACAAAACTTGCTTCAGTTTTAGTGCAAAGACAAAGTTTGTGTGAATTGGTTCATTATAATTCTTTCATATGTCGCTTTTTTTCCTTCTTTCTACAGCTGTGTGATGTATGATAGTAAGGAAACTGTCCCCATTAGATCTATTCACTCCACAACAACAATACGTACGGTTAATATGAATGAGCTACAAAATAATGAACCTGTAAAATCTATGGAGGCAAGAAGTCAATTTTTTTAATTTGCTGAGGAATAGACTACAGAAGCATTTAACCAATTTCCTGTAGATTCTGTCCTTTTCTCAGCATGTCTGGAAGAACAGGCTCTTCCCTGACACCCCAGGGGAGAGAAGCTGCTGAGCATGACTCTGCCTCCACTGCTGCAGCTACACCCACTCCTGTAATCTGTGGCAGCATCAGGGAGCAGCAGTCTCCCTCTTCTTCTCCCTGTGAATGTGCGGGTATGCCCGTCAGTCCTGAGACTGAGCCATCTCAAACATGCCCCTAACAGTGGTTAATCTAATCTCCATCACCCTGAAATCTGGAGGAGACACCATGACTTTGTCATTACAGCACATCCACCTTCATCGATAGCCCCAGTTGTGGGGTCTCCCCTTATAACAAGAAGCTGTCACTGTTGTTTTGCATCCAATATGTGTATATATGTATGTAATTTCTACGAACTGCCTTCCTTTCTAGAGATGCTAAGTTATCTGCTTCTGGTGTTTTGTATCATCAATAACTATGTTCCCATACAGGACCTATGTTATTCTCCCCATAAGTGCCAGTCTGGATTGATTCCCTTTCCTTGGCAAATTCCAGTCACTCCCTCTAGAATGATCTCCAAATCTTCCCGTGATCCCTCTCTGGCAGTTGGCTGCAGTCCAGGTCCTTCTGGAAGCCGATGTCTCACTAAGGGCAATTCCTTAAGTGTAGGTTTGTGACTAAGCTATGGCAAATAATTTTACTTTCTGTTTTCACCCTTTACTTAACAACACGCTGTATATATAGATTTTCATCTCTTTATCAGCTCCTGAAATGTTTTAGTGTTCACCAGGAATATAAAATAGCAGCTGCTCAGTTCAGCGCTCCAGGAGTATTTCTATTACTTCCAGTGTCTGATTCAGCTATTCTAAAGTTAGTTTGTGTATCTCAACATTGTGCCGCTGCCTGCCTTTAGACTATAGGCTCCTCAGTGCCTGCTGCATTTGTACAGTCCCTGGCCAAAGATCCTTCCTCACCCACAACTGTTCTGAGACCCAGTGGTAACTTCAGCAATACGTCTAAACATAGGGTTTCTCCTGTGCCACACAGAGTGTGTCAGGCTTAGAAGTGTTTATTATGCTATCCTAGGAGAGAAATGGAATGTGTCTAGCTACTCCTGAGTTTTGCAGGGTCATTTCCCAAATCCAGGGAGACACATGCACAACACAGCGACTCAGACAGACACAGCAACCAGTGCTCCAAATTTTGGCTTCAATTCATCTCATTACAAAAAGCAGCTCATGTCCTGCTGTGGAGGAGGTGCAGGATTATGCAGGAGGTCAGACTCCATCGTTCTGTTGATCCCTTCTGTCCTTTACTGTCTAAAAATAAGTTTTCAAAGCTCTTCTTAGGTCTAATGGAGGTTTCATAAAAATTCTTAAACTGAGATCCATTGCTGGATTCTTGCGAGCTGCTGAGCGGACCCATTTGCAAATAAAGACTCTGATCCAGTAGAGACATACATTCTTATTCACTTTACCGGCAGATTTTTAAATTGTGAATGTTTCTTTTAAGTGACTTTCACAAAGGACAGAGCCAACTAATATTCAGTACTCAGCTTTTGTGCAGGAGCTGGTGCTCACAAAAGGTGCAAAGCAATATACTTGTCCTCCTGCACTTCAGTGGGTTTATTGGCTGTTGCTCTTGAACAGTTGATTTTCAGTAACAGTACAGGTGATACCACCAGTTTCTTCTCATACCCTCAAGCTAATAATTCATTACATAATAGGAAGCTAGCTTAAGAAGATGCAAAATGTGGAAAAAAAAATAATTGGGAAATATCTGCTTCTTGAGATGACATAGGTTGAATTAACTTTTTTTCCCTAACCAAAACCCCCATATTTCTATTTTCACATTATTTTAATAGCTGCTGCTGAACATGCTTACAGCAATTTCCACTTAAAAGAACAACCATGATTTTTGAAGACCTGACCTGTATTAAAATACTTAGGCCTAGCAATATCTGGTATCTGAGCAATACATTATTACATAAAACTCTTCGATTTCAATAACATTTTTGGATATGGATCGGTTAATAAACTTTGTTTCACCAACCACCTAAGAGATACCCAGCTATGACTGCTTAATGAATGTTTCCCTGAAATGAAATCTGGAACATTTCAGACTATCAGACTGAGGGAGAAAATAATCCTCTGTAAGAAAAAACCTATGTTGCAGAGTCAATTCTACATAGCTGAAGCTCACTTTATTTCCACTGGTAACATTTTCACCCTTGAAAATCTTCTCATACAGGGTTGTGGTAGCCTTTTATGTTACCGCAGGTTTTACTGATGCAAGTTGAAGGCCAACCATTCCCATGCAGTCCAACTTCTGTGTCACATCCCTCCAGCCCTATAGGTTCTGCAGGGAGCAGCAGGCATGCAGCCTTTTCCAGAGGGAGGCTTGACATGCTTGAAAATTATCAGGTAGGACTAAAAGCCTGAAGACTTTGAAGTTTTGTCATGCAAAGATAAGTGAGCCCAACTGAAAATGTTAAGCCCTCCCTCCCTGCCATCAGGTGCAAAGTGCGGGGCTGCAGCCTTGCGATGAAAGCCATACAGTCTGTGCCAGGCACCTGCCACTCACCAGCCTCACAAGCAGCATATTTATTGTGTCAGAAGCATGAAGCCACCAACCGGGTACGAGCTATGTGCTGGCTGGAAGATGTGCAGCATGCCCTGGAGAAGATTGTGACGCCTTAGGCTGCCATGCTCCCACCTTCTCTTCCAGGAGGGCAGCTTCTGGGAAGATGGGAGAGTGGAGGCCCGTAGCCCACAGCTGTTGTCCACCAGCATGGGGAGTGAGCCCTGGTGCATGAGCTTACAGTACAAACCTGACACAGAGATGTCAGACAGACCTAGTATGAATCCAAGTTGGACCATCAGAGGCTGGCTTTGCAGTCCCGTTGTACAGCCCCAACCTTAAGCCAATAAATCATCGTCCTCTTTCCTTCCTTAACACTTTTATAGACCCTGCTACAGACACTGCCTCATAATATTCTCTCAAAAAGTAGTATTTGTGATGATAGTGGAGCTGAATTAGCAGTGAGTGCAACTCTGGGGCTGAGACGATGAACAGTGCATCAGTGACTGCAGAGAGGCAGCCACGGCTATGGCAATGTAACGTCAAGGGTGGTACTTCCTATGATAAACATCATGCCACTTCCTTGCTGCTTCCACTGAAGCTTTCTATAAGAGCACTACTGATCAACTGCAAGTAAATGACATAGCGGTTGCCATCCTGCTAATTTATTGGCGTTTATCAAGAAAATAGCAACACTGCCTGTGGAAGAACTATTAGCAAATGTGCAAATGGAGTTTGCTTTATTATTGCCAGGACATCCTAATGCATTGGTAATGGGACAGTGGCAGACAGCCCCACTGTTTTTCCAAAATGATCAATCAGAATAGCTCAGCCAAGCCAATCATATGCATTTCTCTTCAGTTCACGAACTGGCTTTTGACAGAAAAACACACAGACAGGGAATGGGGAAAAAAACCACAAACACAAAGTTGAAGCTAAGATACCCTAGTTAGGGATTAGCTTTATTTTTATGACACAACTGAAAAGATACCCAAAATGACCTTTTCAGTAAGCAGATACCTTTCAATCTTGCCAGTTCAACATGAATGTGGATATTGCAGCTGCTGGACTAAACTACAAAATGTCAGAAACATCAACCGCAGATGAACCCTCACTGGTATAGACGCTTCAGTTGCAGCGTCATATTTGCAAAGAAACAAAACAAAAGAAAACAAAACAGAACAGAACAGAACACTATTTTATCACAGAATCGCATACCAGCTGAGGCAGGAAGACAGCACTGGAGACCACCTGGTCCAACCTCCTGCTCAGAGCACAGCCAGGGAGAACTGGTTGCCCAGGGCCATGTCCAGTTGCATTTTGAGTATCTCCAAGGATGGAGTCTCCACAACCTCTCTGGGCAACCTATGACAGTGTTTGATCAGCCTTAGAGTAAATTCTAAGTGGAATTTCCCGTATTTCAAATTGTGCCCACCCATTGCCTCCTGTCCTGCCACTGGGCACCAGAGTCTGGCTCTGTTGCCTTTAGTCCCCCTCATCCCAAACCAATCAGATAGTTACACAAATGGACAAGATCCCCCTGAGTCTTCTCTTCTCCAGGCTGAACAATCCCAGCTCTCTCAATCTCTCCTCATATGACAGATGCTCCAGTCCCTTAATTTTCTTCATGGCCCTTCACTGGACTTGCTCCAGTATGTTCATGTCTCTCTTGTGCTGGGGAGCCCAGCACTGGACCCAGCCCTCCACATGTGTCTCACTAGTGCTGAGTGGAGGGGAAAGATCACCTCCTTCAACTTGGTGACACCCTGCCTGCTGCAGCCCAAGGTGCTGCCTTCTTTGCTGCAAGGATACGTTGCTCACTCATGTTCAGCTGTGTTCACAAGAAGCCCAGATTTTTCTGCACAACTGCTTTCCAGTTGGTCTGCCCCAGCCTGTACTGGTACAAGGAGTTATTCCTCCTCAGCTGCA
This sequence comes from Rhinoptilus africanus, assembly GCA_013400135.1. Lineage (NCBI taxonomy): Eukaryota > Metazoa > Chordata > Aves > Charadriiformes > Glareolidae > Rhinoptilus > Rhinoptilus africanus. Next base: position 74,349 of record VXBO01014671.1, read on the forward strand.
GGACTTAATATTTACCTTTGCCCAGTTGTAGGAGATTCTTTTAGGCCTAGTTCTCCAGCCTGTCAATGCCCCCCTAAATAGCAGTACACCCATCTGGTATATCAGCCACTCCTCTCCATTTTGTATCATCTGGAAACTTACAGCGTGTGCACTTTGTACCCTCATCCAGGTCATTAATGAAGATGTTAAGCAATACTGACCGCTGGTAATACTCCTTGTGACTGGCCTCCAGCTAGGCCTCATGCCACTGATCACAACCTTCCAAACCTGGAAGTTCAGCCAGTTTTTCTTCCATGTCACTGTCCATTTACGTAGTCCATATTTCACCAGTTTTGTCTATTAAGATGTTATGGGAGCCAGCATCAAAAGCCTTGCTCGAGTCAAACTACATCCATTGCTCTCCACTCATCCACCAAGCCAGTCATATCATAGAATAGAATCACAGAATCATAGAATCACAGAATCATAGAATCACAGAATCACAGAATGGTTCAGGTTGGAAGGGACCTTAGAGATCACCTAGCTCCAACCCCCTGCCGTGGGCAGGGACACCTCCTACTAGACAAGGCTGCTCAAAGCCCCATCCAGCCTGGCCTTGATACTATCACAGATGTCTATCAGATGAGTTGGGCATGATCACGCATGGATTTGTAAATTTCATAAATCCATGATGACTACTCCCAATCACCTTGTTCTTAATATGTTTGGAAATCGTTTACAGGTTTATTCGCACCATCACCTTCCCACTATGAAGAGGACAGTGACCAGACTGAAGTTCTTGGCCCTCCTTTCTTGAAAATAGGGGTGACATTTGCTTTCTTCCAGTCATCAGGAACCTCCCCTGCTTGCCATGACCTTTCAAAGACAACCAAGAGGAACCTCACAATGACATCAGCCAGCTCCCTCAGCACTCATGGGCACAACCCATCAGGTGCCATGTACCAAAAGAGAATGCAAAACTTGTCATTCCTTGATGAAAACTTGATTAAGTTCAGGAAGGCATCTAATAGGAAAAACCATTCTTAAATGGGGAACAACACATGAAAACCTAGTCTGCAGGAGAAACTTGGTACTGCCCTGCACACACTTGTCTTATCTTCAGGATGAGGTTCATCTCATCACTTTTGGTCACTACTTGCCACAACAATATGTAACAACAAAAACATAATATGTAGGAGAGGGAGAATGTTTCTCCTCCTTAGTGGCCAACATTTCTAGAAGTTGGAAATAACTCAGCCATCCAGCTAGGAGTGTAACAGCAGCATCTAAAAGATGGTTAGGGGAGGAGAATTTTTTCACACATTCTGGGGCACTATGCTGAGGGCTTTCTTTTATTCCTATGCCTAATCTTTTGTCATTCTCACGTAAGAGTAGAAAACTTTTACATAGCAAACTATTCAGATGGAAGTCATGTGTGGAAGCCATTCTATAGCCATTCTCACTGTGCAGAGATTATTGCTCTTAAATGTTGACCTTTTTTTTTATTTTGCACGTTTAAGAGACAAGCAATTCATAGAACAATTTCTCAAGTCTACTTAGTTTAGCTTTACAAGTCTTTTTAGCATAGCTTTGGGGTTGAAACACTTCAAGCACTTCAAGCAAGTATGACATGACTTTCTGAAGTCTGCTACGAAAATCACAATAAAATGCCTATTGTAGAAGAAGCATAACTAAACACACAAGGAAACCATGATTCATTGGGACTGGGACAACTGAATGCCTTCTGAAGACAAGCGTGTACTTCTCCCTGATTCACCATTACTTGAAGTATTTCTCTACACCATTACCTGAAGTATTTCTCGAAGCAACAGCAAAGTGTCAAAGTCAAGAAGAATTTTAATAGCTCAGCATATGAATTATATACTTATACTGAGACACAGTTAACTGAAGCTGCTGGAAGGAAGATGAGACAGACAGGTTTGCTAGGGAACTGAACGCTACAGCCAGCTCAGAGGTGCTTGCTGCAGACGTGCCTGTGCACACACATGGGAGAGAGGCAATGAAAGCCCATCAAAACGTCTGCAGTGCAAATTTAATTAGTGTGATCTTAAGTATAAGACGAGAAAAACTTTTACAGCTGTAATGCAGGCTGGAAAGAGGTGTGGAAGTAAAAGGAAAACTAGACTCCTACTCTGTTCAGAGAAATGGGATTTTGTAGGTGTTCGAAATAACAGATTTGTACTGAAGAAAAAGCAGACTCCCTATCAATTCCTTCTTCTAATGAAAAACCTTGTAAGACCCTGAATAACATTTAAACCCTCGGGTCAAGGGACACCTATCTGGACAGGACAGAAATTGAAATGTTATTCTTGCTGAGCCAAGGTGGAAAGAAGATAATCATTGAGCCTAATCAAAAAGTTAATCAAACGTATTTAAACAAAACCTGGCACAAGAGCTAGAGCCTTTACTGGAGGAGTTTGGGAAACCTGAGGATGCCTTCAAAAAGGCTCAACAACCACAGCTGCAACTTCTGCTGGGAAAAAATATTTGAGGCAAGGTTGAAACCTGACCTTTGAATTGCTTTTGGTGGTTTTAGGAGGTTTGATTGTACATTTTCTATTTATAAGACAAGGATCAGTGTAAATGCTCAAATTTTCTGGGCAATCTCTGTAACTTTCTATTAAAAGCCAAGAAAGATCACTTTTGAATATCCATTTTAAGTATCAAGTAGATTTCAGTAGATGCCCACAAAGACAAGAGTTAAACTATCAATTTACACATCAAATTTTAGTTCTGTTGGCAAAATCCTTGTTATCTCTCACAAAAACAACCCTCAGAGGATATGGATTACCTGCATGTTTCTTCAGAAGCCTCTCAATGCCTCAGATTTCATGGGTGATGGATAGCTGTCAGTATTTCAGAGGAAGAACTGCCATGCAGGAAGGCACCTTTCAGACAAGTCACAGAATAGTTGTGATAGTGGTTCACAGCACACTTGCAGCACGTATGAAGTGTCTTCAGAATCAAAGTTATTTTTTTTATAAATAAGATAAAAACAAAACTGAATTTCCAGGTAATCAGGCAAAACCTCCATTTGATTGCAGGAGAGTCATACATCAGGCAAAGGTCTGCCCAGCAGCATAAGCCACTTGCCAGTAGACAGTTATCTGCAACATTCAAGTCTCTGGCAGCAATTTTAACTAACGAATCCACTGTAATTAATTCATTAGCAGTTGTTCCAATGACTTTACCACTCTAAGCCTCTAAGGCTCCAGAAAGCTAGCTATTTTAGAGGCTGTAAATTTTGCTGAAATGCAGCAGACATTCGCACAAGGCTTTCCTCAGTCAACAGAAGTATGTTCAACTGACTTCCACTTCTTGGAAAAACCCTTTTGTGGCAACCCTTCCTGGCAGAACGGATCCTCCAGTGCTATTCCATGGCTACTCAGACTACATAGCAAGGCTGGTAATAAACACACAACCCTTTATGCTAAACAGTCAGGCCTTTCTTTACTTTTGGGGCTAAAACAAAACCTCCTACAGCTACAGCTGCGTTGGGGACTATAGCAGCTGGCAGTGCTGACTTTGTGCAGCAAAGAACAATAGATGTGTAACACACAAAGGTCATTGCTGTGACAGAGCAGGACCTGCTCTAACAAGTTATGAATATGTAATACAAAATGGAGTTTGACAGGTGTTTTCTGTTCTCCGAGCTGTAGTCCTGCAGGATGTGGAAAATCATACTCTTAATTGGGTCTTGCAAAAGCTACCTAAATCCACTGCTGTGCCACACCAAACCCCACGGCAGTCGATGCTGCTCCTTGGCCAGGAGAGCAGGACCTAAAGGCTTCCCTGCAGAGGGTCGCAGGCAGGAGCACCTTGTCCAAGTCCGCACTGTGCACCTTCAGGCACTAAGTCAGGACCGGCCACTGTGTGGCCAACTGTACAGCACACACTGTCACCCTCACTTAGACCTCACCTCAATTCTCGTAGATGCCATGTTCAACCCCAGAATGCTCGCCAGGCAACACTAATCTCCATGTACAAGTGAGACACTCAGGTGGAACCAGAGGGAGTCCTTCCATCCTGGGCAGCCCTCAGAGTTCCCTGCTCCTCTTCATCACGTGGACACACTTACAGTAAAAACACATTATTGGAAAAAAGGGAGAAAAGCCGCTCCACACTGGGAACCAGCTATGCTTTCCATCCTGATCTGTTCAGAAAACATTCTTGCCAGTATGCCCCAAGAACAACACATGCAATTCTCAAGATGGGGCTCCCTGAAGATCGCCATTCCCATGGGGGTGCTCTGTTGCAAGTCTAGAGAGGCTCTAGCACACACATGTGTGAAATACAACCATCCCTGCCAACTCTGCTTCTACTAGAAAAGCCTAGCCTTCCCTCAGTACATATGCCTAGTGTAATGCTTTGCATTCTGAGGCAGAGGATCTGGACAGACATGTTGGTTTAGAACAACGCATGTTTCAGCACTTAGTAAGTTGTTTCTCATCTCAGTTGTTCAATGCAGAACAATCTGTGTTTTATTTTTAAATATCAAGAGAAACAGAATACATTTTATGAGTGGCCTGTCATCATCTTCCAGTTTGGCAGATAACACATGTAGCTGGGTCACGGTTTCAAGAGTTTCATCACAGTTCTGTAGTAGTTAATCATTTTCCAATGAAAGCTAGGATTCTTAGACACTCACAACACACCAGGCATCAGAATGGCAGGGGGTAGAAAACCAAAAAAAACAACTAATTCTGAAAGGCTTCACTGAAGATCATGAGAACTTGCAGTTCAGCCAGTGCCTGCTCAAGTCTGGGTACAGCTGAAAACAAGCACCCTGGGGTGCTGCTCCATTTCTTTTAAATCTGAACCCTGCTCACTCTCAGGGAGAAGTGGGGGCAAAAGGACAGTTCTGTTATGCAGGCAGGGAGGAATGGGACAGCCTGGGGTGCTGGTCTGCCTTTGTTGGCATTAGTGATTACAACTCATAGTGCACCAAAAATGTGGCTCCTCCATGCTGAGAGGATGTAAGATGTGTCAGGCCAAACACCCTCCCGGGCACTGTCCAGGACAGCAGGTAGCTCAGACGGAGCCCAAATGCACTTGGAAGAGTTCAAGGCACCAAATCTCCCATGTTCTGCTGGCTGAGCAGCAGCTCTGTGTTGGCAGACATTAGCCCTTAAGAAAGATAACCTTCCACCACTTATAAGGCCCTGGAGCTAGCTGACTCTCCATGTCACGGGAGACAGGACAGATGACCCCAGAACAAAGTAAAAAGCAGCAGTAAGTGACAAGCAAGACAGGACCTCACTGCAGCTCTGTCAGAGTGTGCGAGACCAGTGAGGATATGGCTCTGAAACAGCGATCTCAAACCGCTGGTGTAGCTGATAGCTGAGGTAGCTGTTGTCACTTCCTCAGCATATTTTCATATGCAAATCTGGCCTAATCATGCGTGTTTGATGAATAACCTTTGCTACTGCTACTGATGTTCTCTTCAGCAGTTACAGACTATGCACTTGCCACAATCAACTGGTACAAAACTAGTCTTTTTTGGACTGCTATATTCCAGTTTTAGGAGGGAAAGCCTAAATTTGAAGCTTAATTATTTAAAATAAATTAGTTTCCTTGCTTAAGAGTTAGGGATATGATTTAACAAGTCAGGGACTGACATTTAAAAGTGTAGTGGTGAGTCAGATTGAAATCCAGGCTGTGCCAAAAGGGTGCAGTTGAAAACAGAGTGAAATGCAAATGTAAACTCTCTGGAGCTTTAATCCTGGTTGCAATATTACTGACAAAACTCAGCCCAGAACTGACCCAGATTCATCTTGCCTAGCTTTATAAACATAGATGTGACACCCCATTTAGAAACTGTTGTCCTACACACCATCTGTAGTTTACAGAGAAAAATCAAGACCTCTGGGGGAAATCAGACTGATCTGAAGCCCAGATCTCCACTGTCTGCTAGCACCTCATGTCTCCAGTATTCCCTTCCCTTTTAAAAGAAAACTCTGGACTACATCACCCCTTACAGCTGTGAGATGTAAGAGACAGACTGCTCACAAAAATCTGCTTTAGACACCAAAACTTACCCTGTCTACTCAACTTTCATAGCTTGATGTCTTGCCTGCTCTTCTATTTTTCTGTTCTTCTATAATGACAGCTGAGGATTTCTGTGGTTTATGAGCGTGCCCCAGAAGGTGTGATTCTGCACATGTAACAGGTATTGCCCATATCCATGCTGCTGTGTTAAAGCATGGAGTTTATAGAGTTATTCAGAACATAACTCCAGTTGTTTTTGAGCACCCAGGGGCACAGGATTCCAAATGAAGCTTCATGAACCTTGTACTAATACTCCCCAGTTTGTGGTGGCCTGCATGGCCCCAGGGATACTGCTGTGCTGTCCATGAGGACGCCATGTCCTCTTCTGAAAAGCTGCCCAAGCCTGTACTGCCATATGGGGTTATCCCATCCCAGGTACTGGACTTTGCAATTTTGGCCAGCCTGCTGGGTGCCTCTGAAGAGCAGCCCTGTCCTCCAGCCTGTCAACCACCCCCCTAGCCTGGTGTCATCCAAGGAGGGCTCTGTCTCCCATTGCTGTCCTCCAATACATGCTTCCATGCATTTCAAAAGGAAAAAAAAGTCTCACCTCTGCTTCTTTTTATGAAGCCTGAATGATCCCATACGAAGGGGACTGTTACAAAGTGAAATAAGAAAGTATGTGTGACAGAGACAGATTACTGTGAGACTGCACTGATGAAGCTCAGAAAAAGGAATTGAAGAGGAGGACTCTTTCAGTATTCCTGTGTGTCAAGCACACAGAGACAATGCAAGATTCCTATTTGCCTTTAAGGTACATAAAATTTTACTGGTTTTATTTTCTGGAAACAAAGCATAAAGTTCAGTACCACAGTACAATGCTAGGGATCTGCAAGTTGTAGAGTCACTGGATAGACCAAGAATATAAAAAAATGCAGTTTAAAATTGAACAAATATAAAATAACTTCTCTTAAGGGCAAAGAACCAGAACAGTGTACGAGGTTGATGGAGCACTGAAGAAAAAGACTCAAGAGTTCTTTTAGTAAAGTTCTCCAAGCCTTCAAGCTGTAATAAATTGATATTTAAAAATATACATTGTACTATGCCTAGCCTAGAAATCGAGAAAGACGACACTGCTAATATAATAAAATAAATAAATGATTTGATTCTACTACCAAAAAGCTGTGCTCATTTGACAATCTTTTCAATAGGAAAAAAATATCATTTCCTGGAGTGAATTCAAGGTGAAGAGGGATTAAAGTGATAACATTCAAAAGAAGTGGCGTTTGTTTATATCATCTAAAATAGGTTGAGATTAATGAGACAGAAGAAAATTTCAAGACAAGTTAATGCAAGCTATGGAAGATTTTAAGGTGCCCTTTCATGCTGAAGAGCAATGCTAAAATAGCGCTCTCCGGTTCCGTATTTCTCACCTTTCATTAATTTTCCAAAAAACTTCTCCAAGTTGCTGTTTGAAAATGACTAGGCTTGCAAAGCAGTTTATTTTTTAAAAGGGGTACTGCCTAGTTCCAGAATCCCAACAGGAAATTAAGATTGGGCAATCACAGTTTGCATCTAGAGCTAAGAAAGCATTAGCTGTTCTCATCCTGTATACCAGATTCCCAGCTGGGGACAACGGAGACCTTCAGAAGGTCTGTTTGTTTCTGACTTTACCCCGGAAAAGCCAATATCCCAGTCCTTAAAACACACTGATATTACACACAGGAAATTTAATTTCAGGCCACTCACTGCTATTGAACATAGCAGAGATTTGAACCCAGGTGTCACAGGACAGTGCCCTAAATGGAATGATATACTGTTATTAGGAGCAATTTTTAAGTGGCCTGTGAGCTGGGAACAGGAGCAGCATACCCCCAAATTGCACAGACACTTCAGCAGGACCTGCTGCAGCCACCTGCCTGCAGTTCACAGGGTTAAAAGCACAGCAGGGTTGGGAACAGGCGACCAGGCTCCAGGCTTTGAGGGTAGAGCTGCATAGGAAGAGATTGGTTTTCTTAGAGTAAATGAAAGAAAGTCACAGGGATGCTGGTTGGAAGGCACCTCTGGTGGTTACCCAGACCACCCTCCTGCCCAAAGGAGTGCTGACAGCACCAGATCAGCTCTGCCATGGCTTTCTCTAGCTCATTTTTGAACACACCAAAGAAGAGAGAGTGCACCACTGCTCTGGGAAACCTGTCCCAGTGCTGCACTGCCCTCCCATTGACGTGACTTTCCTCACATCTAGTTTGAGCCCTCCAAGTCTCAGTATGGCCATTTATCCCTTGCCATGTTATTTGTCTACACCAAGAAGACTTTGGCATTGTCATCTCTGTAACTGTTCTTTAAGTTGGTATACACTTCTATATACTATACCTGCCCTTCAGCTTCACTGATTCCCTTAGCCTCTCACTGTAGTTCAGGTGCTTTTGGCCCCTGAGCATCTTGATGACCCACTGCTGAACCCTCTTCTGTATCTAAAAGGCTGCTACTGCTACTTTGAGGAATATCCAAACAAACCAGGAAACCCTACATTAAGTCACTTCAAGGTTTTGGTCCTCTTATTTCCCTTCCCTGAACTTCTTTTGCAAAACACGCATATTACCACAAAGAGTCTCAGTGATACAAATTAACCTCATCCTATGAAAATTAACATGACCTGAAAGCTGTCCCATTGATCCATGAGAAAATATGGGTTTATCCTCTTTACTTGAGGTGCCAAACAAAGAGAAATAAAGAAACAAAGAAAGATCTAAGCCTAAACTAGTCCTTTTTTTCTAGCTGATAACTGAAAAAAGCACCTGTAAAGAGCAATTAATCTCCCTTATCTGAGCTGACTTAGCATGAGAGGCATCACCTTCTGGAGCTGTCTATTCACTTCATTGCCTACAAATGGAGCCTAAGGGGACTGACTTGGGCTTAGACATCAAACTTAGGGTAGATGACTCCCATGTTACTAGCAATGTTTGCTAATAATATGCAAGCTAAACAGACAAGCTAAGTTCCTCTTCTAAATTCAAACTGGTTCTCTAAAGCAAGCAGCAGCAAAATGCAGTTATGTTTTGATATATGAAGAAATAGTTACAAATCTAAATGCAAAGATGGCATTTAATGGTGTCATTTGCATCACTCTCCAAAGCTAATGTGTAGCCATTACACTTTTTTTAGTACAGTGTAAAATGTACAGTACCTATTTAATTCAAGAGTTTAAAACCTACAGATTCTGAGAAGTTTAATTGCTTTCTTATAACAGTGGACACCTTAACTCTATCCTTTTACTTCATGCATATCCCCTATGAAATTACTATATATGATTATAAAAGGAACATGTGGCATCTCCTAATTTTACTCTCAATTACACATCATTATTTTATACAATTTGTCAATATTACGCTCATGAAAGGTAGAAATGTAAGCCCTTCTCTACTAGTAAACCACTCCAACGCCCAAGCCCTAGTGTTATTCATATCCAAACAACATCACAGTAGATTTCAGTTATCAGCATCGCTGTTTTTTTCAAAGCTGACAGCAATGACTAAGAGTATTGTGAGGGGTCATGCACATTTAATGGATGTTTTGGCTAGGATAGATAGATCAAAAGGCATTTTGGCAAGGAAAAAGAGGACCCCTAGGAAAAGAAACTACAAGAAAAGGACCTTAATTAGAATTTATCTGCCTCCTCGCTCCTGAGTAGAAGTAGGCAGGAAGTGAACTGAAACCTTGGCTTTCCCTCAAGCAGCCAGGAAATATGATAGACCAGACCAGACCAAAACAATCAGGAACACACAGAGGGAGTGGGCCTGGAAGGGAAGAGGAAGGGGAAGAGCAGTACCTTTACTCCCATGCGAAAGCAGTCCTTCCTGAAGACACAGCTGTAAGATGAAGTGTCATCTGAAAGCCTTTATGCAAAAGGTCTGATTTCTAGATGAGATGTGTTTCAAAACCTCTCAGTCGCACAGATCAGAGTGCTGCTACAGCGTTGGATGACTGATATCACCATTCTGTCAAAGAGAAATGGATGGGATCAGTGAAAAAATTTAAATCTTAACTATGACGGGTTTTTTTCTTCTATAAAATGCATCATTTCTTTAAGCTGCTTCTGCTTCCTTTGAAGCTGCTTTTATTTAATTACAGAGTACAAAATCCAGTTGTGCAAAAACCAAAAGATGTTTCCACTCTAAAATAAATTTCAGTTTCAGAAACTAGTTCATATGATCAGTGCTTCCACGTTTCTCTAGGGGCTCTGCACTCTGGCTGAAATACATCCTCCAATATGTATTCCATTTTTTAGCCTCTTGGTAAAGGTAGGGGAATACATTATAGGAATCTTTTGTAGTTCATCTCAGCAGTGGGCCCTGCATACTTTGACCAGAGAAGGGAGGAGAATATATCCCGAACGGAACATCTACAAAACAAAGCAGACCGTATGGAATTGCAATTCTATGCTTTTTAACAGAAACACTGTAGTTTTGCCTGAGCCAAAAATACTCAAAGGAGAAACGTATTTAGCTGATGGGATGAGAAATTCAGGTGTGGCCAAGATCTTACTCAGCCTCGATAAAGTCTAAACAAGGAGAGGAAAGGAGAGACAAATTCACATTAGCACTGGCACTGAAGATACAGAGGTAAGCTTTGGGAAGGGCAGAGGGGAGGAGGAGGGGGATGAACCTATCATTTAATAACAAAGTTTTGAAAAGATTCATATCCTGCAATTTTAGCTATCAACAGAGCATCCTCGAGAGAGTGGTGGAAAGCAAGAATTCAAATTTCTTGCACTATGAGAAGCAAAGACAGACTAGATTGCTAACAAAGGAACCTATAACATTGCCTGGAGTTAAAGAGAGGTATTCACTTCCTTCTGTCAAAATTAAATGGGAGATTTATATTTGGCCGACCAAAGGTATTCTGGTACTTAACTGTGAAAAAACTCCAGGAGAGAACTAGTAGCAAAAGTAAAATACCTTAAACCTAAGCCCAGGACGTAAAACCTCCCTGGGTCATACCTTGCAGTCACGACCTTCAGCTCCAGCAATGTCTGCTTCTACAGCTCCCTTATCTATGTTTCTATATAACGAGTCCAGCTCACAGAAAGCTAGTTCACTGAGCACATTTTCAGATCAAAAACCTTATTAACGGAACAGAATGTGAGGAAGATAGGACGACAGTGATTGTACTGGAAATGGGAAAGGCTGCACAGCCCTTTCTGAAATGCAGATTTCCCAGGACTGTGAGACATTGGGATCTGATGCCGTGCTTGGCCCATAAAACAGCTTTTTAGGCCGGAAGGGATATCTTCAGAGTCTCACTTCACAGACCATAACATTTCAGTGTTTAATTCCTTCATTAAAGTAATAAGAGTTCATTGTGTTGTATCATATCTAGATTAAAAAGGATTTTCAAGGAAAAGAAGAGTCTATAAAACTCCCAGATAAAGTTATTCCAGCAGTTATTTAGCCTTGCTGTAAAAAAATATGCTCCTTTTTGTAGCCTGAATTAATCTGGTTTTACTTTAGAGATTGAGTAGCATTGCGCTTTCATTCACTAGATTAAATTGTCATCCCATATCGGAAATGTCACTGTGTAGCAACTCTTAAACCACGATAAAGTAATGTGCTAACCTTCTCTTTGGCAAAATAAAAAGATTGAGCTTCTTCACTTCTACTGACAGGCCGCATGTCCAGACCTCTGATTCTGCTGGAAGGATTTCAGAGGTATTTAAAATGTCAGCACTGCAACTGGACTCAGACCCCAGCAGTACTTTCACCAGTACAGAAGTCCCCTAACTCCTACTGGATATTCCTTCACTACACATATATAGGTATCCCCTGGTTTCCTTAGTCCCACGGTGCACACGGGGTGGTTTCCAGAGTCTCCTGAATGCCCGATGGTTATGTACCATGATGCCCAGTTAGGGATGGCAGCCATGGAAAAGAAGGGCCTGAAACACCTGAGTTGTAAGTACCATGAGGCGCTCTGGTATCTCAGGTGGACACTGTCTTATGGAAAACTACATTGTGGTGCAGAAATACCTGAGGTAGCTTTTAAAAACTGCGCTATGACAGCACTGAGCTCTATGCAGCTAAATTTATCTTGTTTCTTGGCAGCCTGCAGCATAGACATACTGGGTAAGATTCATCTGGCCAAGTGTAGACATATACTGAGCCAGACACCCTTGGCTCCTATATGGACATCTTATCTGAGAGTAGGTGTTAGAAATAGATTACGTGAGTCACGCCTTAAAAGAGTCTACTTTTCTCTGCGGAGCATACAGGGAACCTAGAATAGCTCAGAGGTAGGCACCTCCAGGCTGTAGTAAAGTTTGCCAAAATGAATCCCACCCACTCTGAGGAGAGATGAGAGACTCTCAAAAAAACACAGCAGAAATTTTCAGAAGTCTTGGTTTTGCCTTTTTCCTTTTCCCCCTTCCATTAGGCTTGGTATGAAAACACTGAGAGTTTGAGGGAAAATTGAAAAGAAGTTTGAGTACTGTATGAGACTATTGGTACTGCTTCACTTCAAACCTTGATGTATTTAGAACTCCAGATCAATTTCTTTTATTTAAAAAATCTCTACTGGAAAGTTACAAATTCGCAAATAACTTTTCTTCTTGTTTAAAACTAGCAGTCTTTTCTCTTTCCAATATTTAGTAGTTTCTTCCTTTCTTTCTGTGTAACTTAGAAATAGGACTGGAAAAATATGGGTGAACGCTTCAGTGTTTGCAGTCTGACACTAATGCAAGTCAGGGGTACTGCGCTCAAGCTGATGATATAATATTAAAGTTGTTGGAAATATATTTCTTTTTTATTATTCTTAGACTTGCTACCATGAAGGTCTTACACACACACACACAAAATTAAATGGTCTTTTCATTTTTTTATATAACAGTCGAGGTATATAAAGTAACTGACTATTTTCCATTGTGGCAACATTTGTACAACAGACTTAAATCGCATCCACCTTTACGTTCACTACATAAACTGACCCAGAGTCCAATTTCTTCTCTGTCAGAGATAGATCAGGAGTATTGTGACCAGTTTCAATAGGAACAGCAGTACAATCATCTGTTCCTTGTTACTATCCCTACCAATTTCACCTTGATTATTTTGGAGAGTTTCCTGCTTCTCATTTGACTTTGGCAAACAATAGTTACACCTAACCCATTGCTTAGGAACTAGATACGAGATACTTGGTGAACCCAATAACTATTACTGCAGACATTGTAATGTCTTAATGTGTCTGTAGACGTTATTAATTACAGTACATACTGTCATTAGAATTTGTAAAAAAAAATAAGAACAACTTAAAAACATACAAATCCTGGTAGCACAACACTTCTGCTTCCAGCCTCTCCAGTGTCATAGTGGTGAAATAGGCACAGTGCATAAATGGTGCTCACAGCTTGAGATCCCAAAAGTTCCATGCTGCTTCTTCATTTCAGTGACTTACATTGTGTGAACAAAGTAATTGGGCAGATAGAGTCCATGGTGCCTGGAGGTTAGGTATTTCAAGATTTAGTTCAAGATATCTCAAATCAGGTCCTCTGCTACATGTCACTTCAATAAAAATAGAGGAAATTAAGTCCTCATTTGTATTCGTTTCTTCCTTTTAGATAGTGAAAATGCATATTTTATACAAAAACACAGTTATTTTAACCCCTTCCTATGTTGTTCTCCTATCCCTCCTGGGATGCAATAGTTTGAGAGACATGAAGACGTAAGCACAGAAATGCCATTCATTTGCCAATGCCAATTATCCAATGTGCTACTGATCTTTAAGTTGCACTAGATGAATGAGCTGGAAGGGACTCAGAGATATGTTGCTGTTGTGCTCCTTTTGGTTTTTCAGATCCAGTGGTTTTTCATGTGCAGTGTTCTCTTTTAATGGCCTATATAGTATCTACACCTGCGAGAAGTAATATTTTATCCTATATCCTAATTTTGCCCTCTTTGAAGAAGACAACCAAAAATGTTCCTTCTTTAAATGGTGACCGAAAATACAACAAATTCTCAATACTGCTCTAAAGGAAGTTAAATTAATGTTTCGCCTTTGAACTGGGATGGAACATTATTGGTCAAATTTTCATTTACTTTGGAGTATATTTAATACGAAGTTTGGGAGTTTTTTGTGTCTTTCTCAGCAGGTTTTTCAAGTTTCAGCAATGGAAAAGGTTAGCATGCAAAAACATAAAGTGCAGTATTTCTGAACACACTAAATGAAATGCATCATTCGCATCTTGCCAGAAAATGAATTATGCCAGAGAGAAAGGAAACTTGTGTTATACAAGCTCTCAAAGATTTTTCCATGAAAAAATTAATCCCCACAATCAATAAAGGCATGATATGAAATCACATTGTTACAAAGGTTTTGTCCTCAGAATTTCCGACGAATGTAAATTTGAATTCCACGCTGTAAGATAATGCTGAATGCCTAAACCATAAATTATGGTGAGGTAGATTTCAAATAGAAGCACCCATGAAGTATTTAAGAAACAAGACTCCACAAACAATGCTGCATCATAAGCATCCAACTTGTGTGGCAATAACACAATATTAACAACAATGTGATGCAGGATCATTTACAGAGGAAAGTGCAAGAATCCCAAACAGATCCGAGTGAGACATGTATCCTCATGTATTTACATGAGTTAAAAAATACGTAAAATCTTATCTAAATAAATTACTGGGGGACTAGAAAGCATCACTTCTATCTTTTCCTTGTCAAGTCATGAAACTTTTTATGAGTTAAGTCTGAGTTTCCTCAGTCATTCTGTGATTTCAGTGATTAGTATATAAGCATAGAGCAGTATTTAACATTGTGACCATGTAACTGCACTTGCTGGCTGACATGGTTATTTCTGTTGTGGGATAGGTAAAATTCCATGCCACTGGGCTTTGTTAAGATACAAATGTAATCCCTATCCTTTTCTTTATTTAACTCTTATTTTTCAATAGGCTTATACTGTAGCTACATTAATTATAATAAAAATGATTAATGATAGTAATAATACTCATTATGTTGTGCATATATTAACAGCAAGCAGCACTTGCATTCTGGCATACAGTACACTGGAAATTCAGCTTGATTTTTGTGGCTTTTACTGCATCACAGCACTCCTCTTCCCCCCAGACAGACGAGGTCCTAGCATTACGGCACAAGTTTGTTTCAGAATCAGCACTAACTTGTATATTGGTTTTATAAATTATGAAGCTTAAGCATTTTCTCTTCAATTCCAGATTTTCAGTCCCCTTGACACTGGTCAACTATTTAAAGTACTGCCTGACGACGAGAAGGAACAACAAGCCGAACACAAGCATCCTGCTGGGAAACAGCACTCCCATGACATACATCTGCCACAAGTTTCTAGCACATCATTATGGAATGACAAGACCAGTAGTTGTAGACCAAGATTGCTATTAAAAATCTAATTTCATTTTACATAACATCTTCCAGTTATTGCATGCATTCAGCAGACCTAGTGCCATGATTTGGGAGCCTGCTTTTACGATGCAGACAGGAAATACTTTCCCAGGGTGTGATCGTGCCATTTGTTTTACGGTTCAAGATCCAGAAGTCAGCTTCCAGAAGTTAACAAAGCATTCTGAGATTTTATGTTCCTACGCTGGAAAAAAAAAACCCAGATGCACAGAAGTTGCATCTTCTGTGAAGATTTTCCCCACAAGATCAAGTTGGAGAGCTTGTTCTCATGATGCAGAATAGCCTACTGCCATCCGTGCTGTCACACATGCTCCCCCCTTCCCCAGGCAGCTCAGAGCCTGCGGAGAGGATTAGGCAGGAAAGTGGGGAGCAGGAGCTGCTCCAACAACTGAAAGAAAGACAAACCAGCAGGACAAAGCACCAAGCTGCACAGAGGAGAGCTCTAGTCGTCAAAAATTTTTCTTTGGACATTCATAATTTTCCCAAGTTACCAATAGGTCTGTGTAAGGGAAAAAAACCAACCAAACAAAAAAAAACCCAGCAAAATGTGAAAATGTGTGTTGAAAAAGAAAAATCTGATATCATCCTTTCATCTAATGATCCTGAATGTTCAGTAGCTTATATGAGCAGCAGCTCTAAATGGACCAATTAAAACCCCTAAACAAATTAATAAATGACCGTTATATGAGCACAGATCTGCCTCACATGTGCCACCTGGTATATATGCACATATTTCCATAAGGAAATTCATAAGGATTCACTTCTGTCTCAACAGGGCCAGGGCAAAGGAAGGGAAGAGGTTTTAATGCAAGAAGTTAGGACTGGCTGTTCAGAGCAGTCCTGCTGTTTACTCTGCTCTAAACCACACCTGAAGCACACAGCTATTGTACACACACATAGAGTGAGCTATGTGGGGTGCTTACTGCTGTAGGGCTGTCACGGACCTTCCCCAGACTGCAGCATTTGGCATAGCTGTTGCAGCAATCCTGCACAATGCCTGCGTGTTTCTCAAAGTCCTTTTCCAAGTCTCTGTGTGATTTAACTGAGAGCCAATATTCTATTTCCACAATATTTTAAGTTAACGGCAAAACATTCCGGACATATCTTATTACTCTGTTCCTCTCTTCCCCCAGGGCTTCTCTGCCGCCTCTGACAGCTTCCTGATTGCAGCCTCTCCTCGCCCAGCAATGCCTCAAGTTTCATCATCCAAATAACTGTACTCTAAGTCCCCTGCAGTAACTGTGTTTATTTCCAATATCCCAACAGGAAGACCCCCATCAAGATGAGTCATTCTTATTTCCAAGGATGTTGTGCTGAGGCCACTCAGAGGAAGATGCAGCACCAGCAGCTTTGTATTAGCCTAGTGGGGGGAAAGAAACAGAGCCCTGCTTTCAGCTAGATTTCTTACCAGCAATACAGATATTTTTTTCCAGAAATGACGAAAATTACAAACACTTACTCTAACAAAAGCCCTGTTGGAAGCACCAGAGTCCTGAAAACTTCAGGACGTGTGCCATGATGTGTGGAAATGGGATCCGGCTACTTTGAACTTGCTACTGTCTATACAGAAAGCGATGCTTTGCTGTGAACTCCACAGATCTGCTGGGCCTCTGAACTGTTCATTCATGCGTTACTTTTTGGCAGCCTTCACCATTTCCACAGAATCATTGGCAGCAGCCTTGCTAGAGAGCAGGTAAGCCTGACCCTGCAACTTATCTACCACTATTAATCACAAACTGGTTTTTAACCACTTCATAATAGTGATCATTCAGAGGTTTTTCAGGATGGTGTAACTCTGCTGCAGAATCTTACACACACAAATTCTCAGAAGAGACAGGGCAATCCTAGCTTTCAGCTCAAAAGAGCACAAGGAAAGCCTTTCACCATGATACTGCTGTGACACAGATAGAGCCAGCTCACGCAGACCTTCAAACAATAGAGCTAGAATTGCGTCAAAATGTAGCCGAAGTCTGCAGTTTTGGTTTTAAATCAAGGACAGCTTTCCATCTCTAATTCTGCTAACATTGAACAAAATCCTTGCATATTACAAACAGATAACAGGCTAGTTGCTGGACTGTCCTATCAAGCGTTATTCATTCTTCAGCTCTGGAAAGGCAGTCAAAAATAAATAAACACCTATGTATATCACCATACGAACCCCATGTTCCCAAAAATATGAACATCAATGGAAAATTTGTCACTATATGCATGCATGCTTAGTTATGATATGATGTGGGTTTCTGGAGCCACTGCAGTTTGTCAGTGATGTATGAAATGAGGA
The DNA here is from genome assembly GCA_013400135.1 of Rhinoptilus africanus. Taxonomy (NCBI): domain Eukaryota; kingdom Metazoa; phylum Chordata; class Aves; order Charadriiformes; family Glareolidae; genus Rhinoptilus; species Rhinoptilus africanus. Next base: position 92,047 of record VXBO01014671.1, read on the forward strand.
ATCACAGCCCAGTGCACAAAAAACAGACAACGCCACCCAACAAGTAGGCAGAAATTGCAAAGTCCTTCTTAAACTCTTGCAGAGGCAGTCCCATGAACATGGGACAGCCAGCGTAAGAGAGCACAGGATACAATTTCAGAGACATGGGGGGGAAACATCTTCTGTCAGAGTCTACCTCACATACGTAAGTTTGAAAGCTCTCATTTTAATTGCAGACATTTGTTCTCTCTAGCTACTTTTCTTTTCCCTGTTGGAATGAAAGTGGTGCCTGACAGGCTGTTTGGAAGATTAGGGATTTCTTTGTTTTTTTGCTTCTAATGTTCTCGCTGAATTTATTTATATCTTGGCTGGTTATTAGAACTTGTTCCATATGGTAATCTGGCAAAGCCAAGCCAAGGATTTAAAATTAAAAAATAGGTTCTTTCAGCAAGACTTCCGTGACTTGGAAATTCACTCAAAAGTATTAAGACACAATTTAACCCAGCTTTTCAGAGGAAAACTGAGGAGGAGTGTAGCCAGAGGGTAAATAGGAGGCTATATGAAAGACCAAAGTAGAAATTTTTTTCATGTTGTTGGCAAGTGGCCCAAAAGCTCATTGTGTTGAAGACCTTTCATTAAATTCTATTTCAACAAGAGAAGACAGCTTTTCTGGATTGCAGGGGTTTCCAGTCTTCTGCTTCTGTAGGAAACCCTGGGAGGACAGCAAAAAGAAAACAATCCAGGAAGCAAACAACTTGGTCCCGAACTAGAAGATAGATACACACCTGTATAAGTGGAACAGAAAATAAAAATAAATTACATGTTGGGGTTTTTTTCAAGCAGAAGTAGAGAAAAGGCTGCTCTGAAATGCCAAGGGGGCAGTGAGAAATGAGAAATTATATACATCTAGGCTACCTTGAAAACTATGCTTTAATGTGTCAAAGGAGATAGCAATACCTCAATGCAGATTTTTGACCCATGCTTCAAAGGTGTCTGGATGAGAGCAGACCAAAAGTCTCACATTCTCATTGGGGGCTTTGGCTAGAAAAAAATAATTTCCTTCTTTGTAACTGGTTTGGAGTTTGGTTTGCATCCAACCTTCAGCATAAATTTAAACAGAGGAAACACACAAACAAAACATAGCAAAACAGAAAACAGATCTGCAGGTCCCACAGGCTTCTGAACAAGTATGTCACAATTTCTCCAGAGTATTCAGAACAGGACGGTGGCAGCACTGTAATACTATATCACATAGACAGTATCGGCAAGGGAAAGTTGCATTTTTATTACAAATAAATTAAAAAGTCTGAATTCACAGAAAAAAGTACTTCTTCCACAGACAAATTATTAAAAACCTCATTTCAGTGAAGACAACATTCTATATTCCTCAAATTCCAAACAATAGAGATATATATGTAACAGAATGGAAATGCCTAATCAGTACAATCTTTGCCAAATTCTGACCAAAATTGTTCATGATTCAGTATTATCCCTAACAGTAAGGTCAATATGACATTCAAGCAAGATTGATTTCAGCCAATAGGTTTCCTTTTTTGGTTTCAGGGTATTTTGTAAATCCAAATAAAAACCCCATAGAAATCAGGTGTCCTGCTGATTTTGTTTCCATCTTGGCCACTGTGCAAAATACAGCCAGTACCATCAGCCAAAAAATACAGGTATTAGTGTACTGATAATCTTAAATCAAACTTTGGTTTTCTTTTCCTCCCCTTGCACTTAACGAACAAAGAATGAGGTTTTTACAAAACGACTCCTAAGAGGAGAGCTGACGCACACTGCCCTTAGTTTCAAGACTTTTAAAAGACATTCAGCTATTGTTTTAGACTGAGTTTTGAACAAAAGATGAGATTTGTGGTCTTTTACAAAAGTCTGTGAGAGCTGGTCAGCTTTTGGAGCCCAGGAAGCAACCAGAGCTGCTCCAGGGAAGGGAGCCTGACACGCAGTGATGGGACATCATCTGGCTTGGCTACTGGGTTGCTGCTATGAACGAGACCCAGCCAAAGGTCCCTGGATCCACCAGAGAGGTGAGGATCTGCTCCAGTCCCTAGGAACCCTCTCTGAGCTGCACAGCAAGGAGGTGTTGGTCTTCCCTGCCCAGTATGCAGAGGAAGTGGTGCACCATGCACTGAGGAACAACATTATGGTGGGTCAAATCATCGTGTCCCACCACTTGTCTGCAGCTACACAATGACAGAGCCCTGGGGCATATTTCCCCAGCAGCCCCATCATGTCCATCACTCTCCAGTGAACCAAAGAGATGACTGCAGGGAGGTACGGAAAAACTACACTGTTCTCAGGCAGTGAGAAGCCCTGGTTTAGGAAATGGCACAATCCCAAGTAGTGGTTTAAAACCAGCTCAATATCCCTGAAGAGAAAGCAGAAAATACATCAATAAAACCATACTGAACAAGGCCAGCACGGTGATACTTCCCTGACTGCTGGGACCAGTCTCTTACCAGTGCTCAGACCAATTTTGTACTCTATATCTGAGGGGAGAAGTCCTCTGCTCTTCCCCTTCTCCAGCAAAATCCATGTGATTTTCATGCCATACTAACTCCTTTAATAGTTTTGGCTGGGGATAATTTTCTTCACAGTAGCTGGTATGGGGCTATGGTTTGGATTTTTGCTGAAAACAGTGTTGATAATACAGGGATGTTTTAGTTACTGCTAAGCAGTGCTTACACAGAGTCAAGGCCTTTTCTGCTCCTCACACCGCCCCACTAGCAAGTAGGTTGGGGGTGCACAAGAAGTTGGGAGGGGGCACAGCTGGGACACGGACCCCAACTGACCAAAGGGATATCCCATGCCGTGTGACATCATGCTCAGCATATAAAGCTTTGTGAAGAAGAAGGAAAGGGAGGACAATTGGAGTTACAGCTTTTGTAACCATTATGCATGATGGAGCCCTGCTTTCCTGGAGATGGCTGAACACCTGCCTGCCGATGGGAAGCAGTGAATGAATTCCTTGTTTTGCTTTGCTTGTGTGCACAGCTTTTGCTTTACTTATTAAACTGTCTTTATCTCAACTCATGAGTTTTCTCACTTTTACTCTTCTGATTCTCTCCCTCATCCCACCAGGAGAGAGTGAGTGAATGGCTGCGTGGTCCTGGCTACCAGTTGGGGTTAAAGCACAACATACGACGACTACAAGAAAAATTCCTTACTTGTATGAAAACGTACCTTTATATTTACAATAGTTTTCACTTCAAGACACAATGAGTTTAACAAGTTTGTTTCTTGCAGCGATTGAAAGTGAATGACCCTTTCTTCTTCAGTCTTTCGCGCTGAGGACAAACCGAGTACTCAAGGCAAGTGGGACCACAAACCGCCAGATAAGATTCCTCTTTTCTCTACCTTAATCAATGGGAAGATTGGGGCCAAAGGCTATTGCAACATGGAAGAGACTGCAAACTCACTTCGGGTATTTCCTTTTTTTTTCCCACATAAAATTTCTTTCTGAGACATACTTCCACACACATGTTTTACAAAACTGTAATTGTAAAAGACATTAGACTATAAGATCATGACAGGGAATAATAGCACACCTGTGAAAATTCAATTTTTGTGTAAGTATATGCTCCATTTTCTAGTTTCTTTCCTGATCCACTGTAGAAGTTAGTATCTAGTGCTTGCCATCTCACATAATGACCTGTTTCCCGTTTGCCACAACCCTTTACAGTGAATGCAATGCTAATAGTGCCCTTATCCTTTCCAATAGAGCTCATTGCGGCAGTAAGAACACTTCAGGCAAAATAGGATTATCATAGTCTACATACACAGCACAGGACATGTAAGGTCAAAAGGTTCCCCTGATTATGGATATGCCAGTTGAAATACCACCCACCTCATTTTTTGAAACTACTTAGCATTCTCTCTGCTGTTGCGCTGACAGTAAAAACTTTATGCACTGTAGTTATGGCCATAAGCACTCTGTATGTTCTAGAATCAGATCCCAAGAGCATAAAGTTAGCCTAACAAAAAATGAATGACCAGCTGGAACTGATGAGGACATGGTTGGTGGGTGTGCTAGCATTATAAGAGAACTCCGAAGCACCAGCAGAGATTGCCCAGCTCCGTTCAAGGGTGTTGATCTCTCCACAGAAGGAAAACACTCCTCCCTTCCTCCTTCAGTCTCTTGTCTCATTTACATTACCCAGATGCCCAAAAAGATACACTTTGGTCTCGGGGTCACCCCTCTGACTAACCATTCCTTGACATAATTAACAAATAAGCACAGTTTACCTACTGACTGTGCTGCCATGATGCCTAGCTGAACATTGCTGAAGATGGATTTACATATTTCTATTTGACACTCATGAACAGGGAGGTCTCCTGCCAGCAACAAACACAATGTTAGAAAGATATCTCTAGTATGTATTGTGGAGCTTGCTGAAGCACCTGCATGATTCTCCCAAGGAGGAACATGCAGATTTTTCTCATCAGCTGAGAGAGGATGTTGAAGAGGGAATGAGAGCAGCTCCTTCCAACCCCTCTGCACCCAGCCTGTCAAAGCCATGAGCAGGTGGGTCTGTGGGACATCAGGGCTTTCCTTCCTGCCACGGAAAAACAGGCTGGGCCTTTGAACTTCATGGAGGAGCAGTGAAGAAAATGGGAAGAGGCTCAGGTGTAACCAGGCGTATGAAATGAAAAGTATTCAGGATGAGAGGTGTGGGACACAAAGCAATCACTGCCCATAGCTGTGTGCTATCTGGGGAAAAGGACTGAGAGGAATTCGTTTTATTACCCCATGACTTATCTGAGCTCAGGGAAAGATAGAGATACTTCTGACATTGACTTCATTGCTAATGAAACTGCACAGATCCTACTGTGGCATGTTCACAGCACATCCCTAAGAGACACAACTCTGCCTCTCCACAGCCTGCATATGAATGAATTACAGGAAAAATTATATGCTGCTCAGTCTTGTTCACTGCTCCACAGGTACTAAAACCTTCTGCCTGGCTTGGAAAGAGAGCTGCAGTGCAGCACTCCTCTGTGCCTCCCCACCTCCCCTCACTCCTCTGTGGGAAAAACCCTGCCAGCGTGGCATCCAGCCTTCCCAGAAGCCCAGAGGAAACACCTTCAAAAACACCAGCAGAAAGCATCTAGATGCCAGTTTACAACCTGCTGCCTGACTACAGCTTTTGTCGTGACTTTTCTGCATTGGAAGGGCTTAGCCTTCCTACACTGCAGAAACTGGCTGGTGATGGAGGATGATACAGAGAAAGTGGTAAATCAGTGGAAAAGATGGACACATCAGCTGCTAAATGCTGTAGATTCCATATGCTAAAAAAGAAAAAAAAAAAAAAGAAAGAAAGAGAGAAAGCTATCAAGGCAGTATCAGTGTGTAATCCTGATGACAGAGCATTACACTGGATACTGTACGCAATTCCTTCCAGGAAGAGAGATAAAGATTACAGGAGTAGCATGTCCCTGCTGCAGGACTGCAGAAAAACCTTCGAGAGCATTTAATTATTCATGGCAGGGTTTAAAAGACAGTGCCTATAGGCCCTGGCACAGCTAGTGTATGCACACGCACACAAGCACACGCAGCAGACCAAGCCCTTCTGTGCTTTAGTACCAAAACAATGTCTGCGTAAGCCTAGAAAACCCTCAGATCCTACCCCATAGGGGACACTCAGACAAACCATAGAAGTGTGTCTGAACAGTTTCTGGCTTCCCACATTTCTACGCTGCTCAGCATTCTTCCCGAGTCTACCCCAGATCTGCAAGTCCATATGTACATTTTCTGGAAGTCTGCAAAACACTTAGGCCTCTCAGAGCAAGCATAAAAAAAACATGGGTTAAACTTCTGAAACTATTACAACTTAAACTGCTGTAGCAAAAAAAAAAGAAAAGGGGCCACTGTCTGGATGGCCTGAACCCCAGGCATGCAAAGGTCACAGCAATGGAACAGAGGTCTCAGTGCAAAATGAAAATTGGTCCTCACCTCATCTTTCAGTTCGTTCAAAACCTTCACCACTTCTCAATCAGTAAAGGTTTCAAAAGTCACTCTGTATGTAAGCCACAGTGGCTGCTTCTGACACAGATACACGCGTGTGGGAGAATGAGTTGCAGCATCGGGGGCTGCAATCACAGTGAAAACGAGTAACATTCACAGGGGTCACGGAGATGCAGCACAAACCAGTTCAGCAGTAATACCTAAAGAGCTGCTGTTTTCTCCAGTGAGCGTCACTTGGAGAAGTATGGAGCCAATTGCTGTCTTCAAGGAAAAAACGTTCCTGCATATGAGGAGGAACTTCTTTACCTTAAGGGTGGCAGAGCACTGGAACAGGCTGCCCAGGGAGGTGGTGGAGTCTCCATCTCTGGAGACATTCAAAACCTGCCTGGATGGGTTCCTGTGCCACCTGCTCTAAGGTGGCCCTGCTCTGGCAGGGGGTTGGACTAGGTGATCTCCAGAGGTCACTTCCAACCCTGTGATTCTGTGATTCTGTGTGATATCATCTCTTGTCTCCAGTGAAAATACCATTATATCATTAGCCTGAAGGAGTTGAAAAGAATTCCCATAGTAAGAAATATTTTAGGTTTATAACATTGGTGTGACCAGGCCTATCTATTGACAAATTTATTTCTCAGATATTTTCTCCTGGTTCCTAGAAGATTCTCAAGCTGTTTGGGAGAGTGGTATTCCCATGGTACCCAGCAATGCTGGGTACCATGCTAACAAGTGACGAATATACATGGTCACAGTCCAGTGCACATTTTTTTGGTCAGCCTAGAGAGATCATGTGAATGATAGACACGTTGCAACCCGCTGCCTGTGACAATGACCAATGCCAACAGCCTAGCCACTGTTAACGCTTTGTAGGTATCCTGGGGCAGGTCTCAAGTCTCCATTTTCTACTCAAGAAGGCTCCCATCATCAACCCAGAACTGTCTTCCGCGCTTTCTCCCTCACACTTCCTCCCTTGGCACAGATGAGTCTGCTACTCCCCTGATGAGTCTGTACTGGTATTCTTTCCCAAAATACAGACTCATTCAGATTGGAAAGGAGGTCATCTGGTCCACATACCACACCGCCATCACCCCCCGCTTAACTACTGTCAGTGGGACAGAGCTGCAGGTAAAGACAGGCGATTTAAGACAAAAATTAAGAAAGAGGTGCTGGAACTATCAACAATTTAAAAATTAACTATCTGTTTCTCAGGTAGTGAGAACTAGATGAAGCACTTGCCACAACAGCATCAGGACACAGTCTCCAGAAAAGTTGAATTTGACACTGTCCTGGTTTCGGCTGGGATAGAGTTAACCTTCTTACTAGCAGCTGGTATAGTGCTATGTTTTGGATATAGGATAAGAATTAATAACTTAATACAGTGATATTTTTAGCTGTTGCTAAGCAGTCAAGGCCTTTTCTGCTCCTCACACCACCCCACCAGCGAGCAGGATGGGGGTGCACAAAAAGTTGGGAGGGGACACAGCTGGGACACGGACCCCAACTGACCAAAAGGGTACTCCATGCCGTATGACGTCATGCTCAGCATAGAAAGACGGGGGAAGAAGAAGAAAGAGGGGGATGTTTGGAGTTACAGTGTTTTGTCTTCCCTAGTAACCATTATGCATGATGGGGCCCTGCTTTCCTGGAGATGGCTGAACACTTGCCTGCCCATGGGAAGCAGATAATGAATTCCTTGTTTTGCTTTACTTGCGTGCATGACTTTTGCTCTGCCTATTAAACTGTCTTTATCTCAACCCACTAATTTTCCTTATTTTTCCAATTCTTCTCCCCATTCCACTGGGGAGGGAGAGAAGTGAGGAAGCAGCTGCATGGTTCTGGTTGCTGGCTAGGGTTAAATCATGACAGACACCAAGCCCTGTGCGACTGATCCTATGCTGTAGATGATCCCTCAGGACCCCTGCCATTCCCTGTGATGCCTTGGGGCGTTCTTGTACTTGGGGCTGCTCAGCAAAGGAAAGTGCCAGCTGCTCCTCTCCAGGACTGCCTGGTGTTGAAAATCCTACAGGAAACCTGTTAGCTGCGACTTGTTTTCTCACAATCAGGGCACTCTGTCGAGACATCGTCTTTTGGTTGATTTTGTTGGTTTATTTATAAAAGATAAACACTTCGTGGGAAAGATAGGCAGGCAAAACACACATATATGTCCTTTCTTCATTTATTAAGAATACTGAAAAGCAAATAAATGCCTTGCTTGGAAAAGTAAATGTTCCAGCAGTCAAACATGATCTTACTCTGCTCCTGTGTCTGTACACAAGTTGAGTCTCGCAATGTGGTCTCAGACACCTGGATGTTGTGTGCATCTGTATTTCTCTCTTCTTCCTCATGCATAACATATATAAGATGAGGACAATGCAGTCACATGAGAAAGCAGAAATTGCTCTTGTAAACACATCAGTAGTCATGGAATTTCAGACCCTTAAGAGAGAGTTGATCATTTCAATATGATAAACCAGCACACTCCCCAGTGGAAATGTATTTCTAGCATCACTAAGATACTGCATGTTCTTCTCAGTTATTTTCTTTTGCATCTGTACACCTTGTTTTCTGTAGCCATTTCATCGTGAATGGAATGTCAGGTACCAGCTGTACATTGAGAGGGAAACAATCCACATAAGCCTTGTGTCATTTTCTGCTCTTGTTGCTGCAATTTTAGTAAGAGGATGTGGTCAGCTTGTTTGCTTTATAGCAGACAGGAGAAGACTACAAGTATGAGCTACAAGCTCGTAATACAAAGAAATATTTAGAATATCTTCTTCCTTATAGTGCTGGTAAATAATCAATAACCTCAAAAAGTGGTTGACTAAGACATTTATTTGCAAATTTCACAGAAGTCCAGGGCTTTTAGAGAGCACTACAATGGACAGTCTGATAATTCTGGCATTAGAGGAAAACGCCGCCCATTGTTTGTAAATGTGTGACCAAAAGCCCATTCAAGTTGCCGTAATATCTAGTGCAGTTCTGATATTGTACTCTAGGTAGCTGATAATTACATTTCTTCAAAAGTGATTACCAGGAGTTATCTGTACAGCTAGAGAGGGAAAACTTCCATTATGTGTCTTCAGAGGACAGTTACAACAGCCTGATGCCTGCCCTTCTTTCTTTCCCTTTACAAGACCACCCTCAGTAACACTCCTTTTTCTCCAGTGAAAGACATCCCTAAAGCCTTTTTTGCTTATTCCAGTAATCTTAGAAGCATCTTTATCTTGACCCAACGGCTTTCTCTCTTTGCAAACTGTTCCAATTTAACATCCCATTCAACTAGTCCGTCAGTCCTTCTTGAAACATACACCGTCTGTACACACAAATTTGTCACAGCTGCACAAAGAGGCCACGGCCTCAGCCCAGCAGCTAGAGGAAGCTGGCTGACTTTCTCACCATAACCATGTGTTGGCAACACCACTAAATTCTTCACATCATCCCTAATATGCATGGCATTAGGAGGTTCTCAACATAATTTCTCAATGCAACTTCTCATGGTGACAGCCCGTCTCTTGAAGATGACTACTATTGCAGTATTTGCTTTCTGGATAGGAAATAAATCTACTTGAATCATAAGGAGAAAGAATTAAAATACACCTGAGAAAATTATTTTTGTTTGAGTAGGTAGCACCAATTGTGTGAGTTCCCATGCATGCATACAGTCTAATACATACACGCAGGAGGAAGCTTTAGTAAGATGAAGAATGTCACTGTTCCAGAAACTGCAGTGAAGTTCTAAAAAGTACAGAATTCCACAGTTTATTTTCTCTCCTGATTTCAGTCACGGGCCCGATAATACTGATCTTGTCCCTGTACTTCCAGTTGCTGTAGATGGTGGGTGACTAAGTTTTAACTCATAAACATTTATGCTAACATGTGTTGAGACAAATCTATAAAGATAAATTGTGTGCATTCATTTAAGTCTCAAACATCAAAGAAACGAAGATGAACCTTGAGCGTACTGCTTTTCAAAACGTAATTTTAAATCCAGTTTCATATTTTTGATAATTCTGAACTGGAAGTAACTCAAATCATTCTCTTTTCATCTAATCTTCAGCTTTGCTCCCTATCCTTCCTATATGCTGAATGAGAGACTGGCAGATCGATTAAAGTCTGTTGTAAAAATGGCTGCATGCATTTTATAAGATTCATATTTGTAACAGAGGATGATCAGTACAGATATATATCGTGTAGTGAGGATGCAGCAGAAAGATTAATTTTTGGAAATAATTCAGCTGTCAGATAAGGTATATATGTAGATACTACAAATACATCAAACAGGATTCTGCAGAGTACGATAGACAAGGCCTTTTGCACACCCATGAGCAATACCTAGTCCCGACCTGCATGAAGAAGCAAAGAAGACACCACATCACCACATCCCAATAATGCTGTAATTGCCATTTCCAGTCACACCTTTCTTCAAACAGATAAGCAAAGCACAGTTCAAAGACTGACTGAGGTCTGACCAGGGGTTTGACCCTTTCCAGCTCAATTGTTGCCATTTTCTTTGCCAAAGATCTCTCTTCAAAATGTGCTCTTCTGCACTGATATAGTCCAGCTCCTGTGCTTCCTATAAGCCAGGCAAGTTTGAGAATCCTTTTAAATTCAGAAATCTCACAATGCAAATGTAATTTCAATCAATTTTTTGAAGCCTTATTATTTTTTCCCTTGAGATTTTTAGTGTCTTTGCACTGCTGTGCATTTCATGCTGTCCTAACAGATAGGTAGTTAAAAGGAAGGCCAACTGTTTAAAAAAAAAATAGAAGGGAGAGGTGAAAACCATACAACAAAGTAACTACAAATGGGGCACTGCTGTAGAATTCAGTTTTCGAGACATGGGAGCAAGGGAATAAATCAAATAACTCAGACTGTCCAAGGCAATATGATGGAGCGTGGAATTTTTGGCACATAACAGTCTCATGATGAATGAAAACACAAACAAAAATCAATGGCTGAGTTGCTCAAAGAACAAATTTTCCCTAGCAGTAAAAAGACTTGAATACTGGCTGCCAGCCTAATTTCATTAGGAAATGCATTCCAATTAATGGCAGCTCTGCAAACAAGAGATAATTACTAAGGCGAGACAGAGGAACGGCCTTCCAGCCTTCCAGCTTCTCCTTTTTGGTAGCAGCTTGCCCTTCTCTCCTTCCAATTCATTTAAGGTTTGGGTTGTTGGGTTTCTGCAAGTGTATTTCCTAGCCCTCCCCTGCCATTCCTGCTGCACAGGACTCTCCTTGCCTGCTCCTGACATTGGCCTCGTCCTCCACCCACACTACACGGTGAAGTTTCCCATGCTGGGGAGGGATGTGTTTGTTCTCACATCTCAGTGTCTGAATGCCAGTTGTGCCATTATTCCCGTGCTCCTTGTTTATATTCGTTTTGATGCTACATTTCCTGTGCCAAATTAAATACTGGCACAGACAGGTGCCTGAAATCAAAGTTGTGCCTGCTTATGCTCTGGTGGATTCTCATGGAAATCATTTCCATGATTTCATTTCCCAGGAAAACAGTAATTATGTAACCTCGGTAGAAACAGATGCCAACAATATTAAACCCTAGCAACTGCACTCCTTTCACCCCAAGGGCTTCTTTCAATGGGAGGATGGAAAGTTTCTTAAAACCAAACAAGTAACACGTCCCTTTTGTTTTAACAGACGTGCTTCCTTATTCTATCTGCACGTAGGCAGAAACTTGAGACATTGTGCCTCCCTCACATCGTCCCCTCAAACGCTGTGCACTTACAAAGTGGCTTCGCCACATCTCTCTCGCAATCAATACTGTCCTTGACCCAGAGGATATTGGGCAGCCCATCACGACGGCTTGCACAGTAGTGCCTTCTGCAGAGCCCAGCGGCGAGGATGTGCCATCCCCGAAGTCCCACCACTGTGCACCAGAGGATGCTGCTGCCAGGGACAAGGATGCTTTGCAGGAGCTGCATCCAGCTTGGGCTTTTTCACCCTGCAGCTCTGCTGAAAAAAAGTTCAGTTACATCCATCCATACAACAAATAAATCCCAAATGACTGCAACTCCATTCTCTTGCTCGCTCTCTGATGTCCAGCACAAGATGAGTGTCTGCAGTCCCACCGACTGCAATGCCAGCTCACATGGGCCACCATCAGGGCCACCACCTAGCTCTGACATCCAGCCGTGGCAGCCAAGGGCTCAGCACTAACAGTCCTATCCAGTGAGGGTGCCACCAGCACCGGGCTCCCTGCCATCTTCTGGGCTGCCATGAGCTAGCTTGGGTATGGAAACATATGGGCAGAGTCTATAAAAACCAAATCAACAGCAACAAAAGCATGGAGGCAACTCTGCTCCTTCTGGAGACCTAAATCTCAGTGGGTCATCCACTTAATTGTCTTTTTACATCTCATACATTTCTTCAAACACTTCACAGGTCTGTCCGCAGTCACCACATGGCACTACATACTTACAATAGCTTCACTAACAGGCAAAAAAGAAAGAGTAAGCAGAGAAAAAGTATTGGGGTTGTGGCAAGGGATAAAAGCCTAATTTATCAATGCTAATAGCTTGAGTCACTGATTAAGAAAAAAAAAAAGACCAAAAAATTAGACTCCATCACAGAAAGCAGCAGTATTATGTTAACTATCGTGAAGCCAGACGATGCCTGTTTCTAGAGGCTGATCAGCTCTATGTGTGTTTAGACATGGCATGGTATTTCCAGCTCTGTAGTTCTGAAGTGTTGGGTCAGACGTGTAATATATCTTTCTCTCCCATTGTGGCGATACGAGATCGTCATTTTAAAGGTCTTCCCTGGCATGGCTGCCAAGCTGTTTGTCTGAGCTGCAGTGGTATTTTTGGAGACAACGACTTGGATGCAGTGTGGGACAGGTGGCCTGGCAGCAGTGGTAGGAAGCTATCAAACCGCGCAGCGTACATTTCAAAACACAAACCAGAGGGAGAGGAGATAAATCATTTACTGTATTTAACTTAGCATATTGCTACTTTTTGTGACTCACATAGTCTTGCAGAAGACTCCCCGGCCAGGATAAGCCAGCTTTGAAGGAAAGACGATGTAAAGTTTACAGACTGTCATGCATTTACGAAGTTAGTGTGCATAAACGCGTAGAGACAGCAGTGAAGGCAACAAAATTAAAGTTGGGGAGGAACTTGTATCGCCTCATCTCTATTCACTCTCCCTGGGTTTCAAGGACCTTCCTATGCTTCGTTGCTCAAAAATAAACCCACGCCATCCTCTGACAGCCAGCACAAAGAGGCAACAGCCAGCAAAAACATCAGGGGTTTGCACCCCACCTGAGGTGTCTGTCCATAGCGCTGCCGCTGGCCTTCCCCAGCCAAGCAAGAAGCAAGTCCCCACACGCTTCCAGTGGCAGGGCAGGAGCCTGCCACCATGTCACCAGGTCGCTCAGCCAGAGCTTGTGTGCACCCACAGTGCAGTCGAGCTGCAGGTGGCCCCAACCAGCAGCCAGACGCGCAGAGGAACTCCTGTACGTTCACAGCAGGACCGAGACTGCAAGAAAGCCAGGGCTCAGTGGAAAATGTCTCACATAGCACCTCTGACCACTTCTTGCCCAGGCCCTGAGCACCGCTACCACAGTAGCTTGTACGTCCCACACCTGGCCACCCTCTTACCGAAGGTCTCCTCAGCAGGAGGCAGGGAAAAGGCTTCTGACTGGATTAAAAATGCAGCCATGACTGCCTTGAAAAAGGATCCTTCTGTTTCTGGGATTCTTAAAGCCTCCAGCCCAGCGTGTCACTAGGTATGTACTTGTCATGTGCCGAGGGCTTTCAGGCACATCTGGCTGGACACATGTGGTGTGAGATTTGCAGATCGCAGGCACTGTGCACCTGGTTTTCCCTCCCGCCTCAATTCAAGTTGAAAAATTCCCAAATAGGGGCCTCCCTGGGAAGACTGCACTGCATGGCAATTCTTTTGAAGGTAGTTAGTTTTAATCCAGCTACCAAGAGCTACACGAATTCTGTGCTCTTCATTTTAAACCAGATTCCTTGAGAAGCAGGATTGCCTGAACACTGGTACTTTCTTCCCCACACTTTTAAATATGCAGACTGGTTTCAGCCAAATTCAACAAAGGGACAGGTGTCACCAAGCTACCAAAATCCAACAAGTTCTACGACAGACGCGGCCAGGCAGACAAGGGAGGCTGAAATCAGTGCCTCTGTATAAGAAAAAATAATCCCATTAAAACAACCACAATGTCAGATACTGAAGTGCTCATGGGGCGGAGAGATTTTACTGCAGCTCAGCAGTGCATAAAGCTCCAGGCAGACCTCATCGCTAGTTAGTCACAGGGCAATGCAAATACAAGACACAACACTATGAAAACAATCTTGTGCCGAACTGCCCCCATCTCACAGAACAATTTATGACAAAAAATTAGGACATCACACAATACTGCATGCCCTGCAGCAATTGAAATTATCTTTACCAGCCAAACTTACCAAAAAAGTCATCAGCTATACTTGGTTAGACATTTTCCCCACATCCTTCACTAATTTATATTGTATTCCTACATCTACTGATTGTGCTCTCCCTCCTTCACCCCAATGCATCACGACCTGGCCCAGAATGGACACCAGAATAACTTGCTATCATTTCCAGGGTCATCACAACAAGTGTGCCCTTGCATTTCTCATCCTTTTATTGCAAAAATACACTCTTCCCATGCCTGGTTCTCTCTGCCATCTGAGTCAGGAGAATGAATCATCAAAAATGCTATTGTCAAATGCTTTCTATGAATTATGTTCTGCACTGCAGTGGTTTGCTCTGCTCAGTATTCTCTATTTAGATTATTGGTATTTCTCCTGAGGATCACTTTTAAAAACCATTGAAACAAAGTCTGATTGTCTCCAAAAGGGGGCAGCCTATTTTAAGCCATTTTAAGTCTTGTTTTTAATGGGCACAAAAATGAAAGTATAAGCCAGTTTGTTAGGAGACCAATGTGGAACAGTAACATCACCATAGGTAAGAAAGCATTTTGTCCAGAAAACCTTATGATAAGAATGGGACATACATTATATTCAGATACTATCTAACTTAACAACATCTAATCAGTGGGACAGCAGTAAACTTCAGGAACATACATGTACCAACACACAATTTTAAGAAGTACCATTCCCATTAGCTATGTATCTACTGCTATATTTCTCACAGTCTAGCTTCATTTCAAGGGCAATAAGGACACAGTCTTTAGAATTGTTATCATCAGGTACCTGAGGTACAGAAGAGAAGCAAGTGTTCCTGATCTTTGATGTACATCCTCATCCTATTAATATTCTTTATCAAATACAGGCAATTAAGAATTATGTGTGGGTTTTAACCTCTCCAGCCTTGACTGGGGTGGGAACTGAAGGTGCTGAGTGACCTAACTGAACCAAATCTGTGCTTTCTACAACGCAGGCACCAAAACCAGATATCTCTGCTCAATATTTTGATGTTGAATAATATAAAAGAACAAGATTGTAAAAAATGCAGAATCTAGAAAGTAAAACTAGATAGTTTCAGTCTAGAAATAAGGCATATAGTTTGAACAGTGAGAGTTTATGAAATGAGAGGTCCAGTACAGCAGAAGCCAAAAATTATCTGTCAATTAATCCTTCTTCAAAGCTAGTATCCCTTTCTGAAGATTTAAACTTTTTTAAGACTTTTTTAAGGTTGCATGCCTAAAACAGACAATTCATCCCACAAATAGAAAGTTATTCCAGTTATTTTCAATTGCATTGGGTTTCACCAGAATATGTAGTCATCGCATTGCTCTCCAAAAGCTTGTATTAGATCCATCATCATTTGCCACCGGCATATGAAAACTAGATGACTTTCTAGGAGTACAGAGAGTCAGATGCAAGAAGCCCTGGTCTCTTTCATGCTGAAAGGCAGACGAGAGCAATACAGCACCTTCCCTTCCTAGTGTCTATGGAAAGTCCTCATCACCACTTTTTCTTATGCTTAACCAGCTATTAAAACTAGGTCTTAATGAAAATGGCTTCCTAAGATAATTAATTATTCCTTTAAACAATATACCATCTTTAGCTTGTCAGGGAAGAATATAATTACCTACTAAACTCTACTAATGCTAATTTTTTTATAAAGACACTGAAACAGAAAATATATTATGAGAAAATAATTATACTAGGCCTTGGGAATGTAAAAATTGGAAAAATCAAAAATGATAACATTTCCAGTGTAATGACTGTAAGGAGCACAGAAAGTGGCATGAGGTATATCCATTTTCATGACAAAGGCTGTCATGAGAAAAAGAAACGTGCAAAACTAATCTGCTCCAGAAGTCTGCATTATCTGTTCTTCCATCAATTATCTATTCCAATCATGTAGACGAGTTTCTGTCTAGTGAGCAAATCTACTCTGGTAGTTAATCCTGTTGTCTTGTAGTTCTCCCTGGAGACTTGAGGATACAAAGTATTACGTCCCCCTGTAGCACTGCTCAGATATAGTCTTAACAATTCCACTCATCAAATCCCTGCCATGTGTGTATCTCCTCGAAGAACACGGAGGATGAAAATCCCATTTTACCCATGCATCGATTTCATCCCAAACCCATGTAGCTGGAGCCCGACTTGCAGATCTGTCTTGCTCTTTTGCAGCTACTTCGACCAACACACTCTCTGCGCAGCAGGAGGCTGAACCCGCAGCTTTAACTCTTCCTCACGCTATCAGCTGCCTAGTGAGATGTTCTAGGTCATGAACATTTGCAAATTAAACATCATAATGGGTTGTCTGAATTACCAGATAATCAGATCACATCGCTTTTTCTGAAAACGATGTACCTCGACTGATAAATTAAAATGCAGTAAGTAGGATACAATCTTTGCCACCTGTGTAGTACGGTTGGACTATGGAATTCCCTCCACTGTTTGAAGTACCTAGATTCTAATTCTTCACTGCATTTGGGGTTTATTTGTAGTCTGGTAAGAACCTCCTTTTTTCTTGCAAAAAAATCTCTTTTGTTATCTTACCTTTTCTTTCACTTGCCTTTTGTCACACATACCTTTGAGTGTGACAGTGGTTGCAATTTCTTTCCATCTTTCCTAGCTTCTTCTTTGAAATCAGCATTCCAGGTTGTAAAAATAAAAAAGCACCTCATATACCAACTTCAGAGTGTCCATTTATTTATAGCTAGTGTGTTTTATCCCTTCCCTACTAGGCATCTTCTTCATTTGGGCTTTCAATTAAACAAAATTTCACCACAAGTAGAACTCTTTGTTACACGGTGTTCAGATCACATCGTAAGTCGCAAAAGATCTTTATAGACACAGTACACTGCATTTAATATACATGGGATAAGAAAGATTTTGTATATAAACAGCTTTTTAGCCATAAGTAATGTATTTCCAGAAATGGTTTTTTACAGAACTAATGTCTTCTCAATGTTCTACAGATCAATACAGTATTTCCTTTAAAAATATGCATATCTAATTTAATATTATAATAATCTTTAATTTCAAGACTTTCAACACAATTAACTATCTAGCTTGCTATGTCTTATAAAGAAATTTATCCGATAACGTGATTCCAAAATACAGATTTCAGACTACAGTATACCTTTGTGCAGAACAGTTCTTCATATACTCACAGAAATACCACTTAAAGAGTTTAGGAGACATTAGGAAACATTTTCTACTCAAAGGCAATTGCATTTAAAAGAAAGAAGCAAAGTGCTTTACTGATTCTGATTCAGTCACGTGGAATTACAACAGCAGTAGATTTTTTTGTTAGTTACAGATGGAAAAGGGCCTCTGTCATATCAGGTTGTGAAGAACAGCTATTTCTTTCCCTCTGTAATTTGTAAGTGGGCAGAAAATTGCAAGTAACTTCTCCCCGTTATCAGTCTATCCTCAATTACCACAATCAAGAATCTCACCACTTTGCTTTTTTATATCCTGCTTCTCCCTTTCTGTATCTTCTCTTCATCTTTTAAGAAGTAAGATCTAGGCATGAAGAAAACACATCCTTTTGCAAGCTTTTCTGCCCTTGGCCACATAAGACTTTCAGTCCTAGACAACTTCTCCAGGAATTATCTTTTCCTCAGTTAATTATACTCATGTTAATACAACATTTAGCTATAAACATATATATGAACACACATACACATCAACCCATCTGTATTTACCTCTCCCTGAGCCAGCCTTGAGCTGGCAACATATGCCTCCTCGAACTAAGAGAGTGGGTTGGGGTTAAAGCTATGACAGCCAGCATGTTCTTAGATGTGAATTTGCACCATC
Source organism: Rhinoptilus africanus (assembly GCA_013400135.1). NCBI lineage: Eukaryota > Metazoa > Chordata > Aves > Charadriiformes > Glareolidae > Rhinoptilus > Rhinoptilus africanus. The sequence goes on from VXBO01014671.1 coordinate 110,247, forward strand.
GGGAGACACAGTTCAGCCTTTTTAGAAAAAGCACGCAAAATGCACTCTCTTTAACACATTTCTTCAGACAGAGTGTTTGAGCAGCTGAAGAATAGCTAGAACTGAAGCTCAGCCGTGTCGCAGTGTGACTGCCTGAGCTCCGGGGGCTTGGCCCGGACATAGCCTACCTGCCACGCGAGACTTCATCAGCACAGATACTCTGTCGGAGGGGCCCACCCATGTCCCGTGGCTATTGCAGGCCTATTGTTTTCATTCAGCTGCTTACAATCAGTCATAAGTCTGTCAAGATTCATGACCACTTCTTAAATACAATTGTGGGAACAGAAGTTCAACTTCCAAGCCATTCTGCTCCATGACAAATAGTACTGATCTTTAAAGCTTGGGAAAAAAAGAATATTTTTATGACCTCATTGCAATTCTTTAGTGCTGTGACCCTGATGTTTGTGGAAAGGGCAAAGTATCACATACTCTACATCTTGCTAATCCTTCCGCTGCTTGTGTTTAGGAGTCATCCATAAATAGCTACTGTTCATACAAAATACTCATGCACCTACGGCAGGGTGCTAGACCACAAGCAGAAAGCTCCTAATTGATACTTCTCTCTTGGCATGTATGCCCACACCATTGGCACGTATTTCTTTTCTATGGAGGCTGGTCATTCAGCAGTCAAATCTGCAGCAGGCACACTGCAAACAGATGGGGCTGCCGGCCCGGGACAGTCAGACAGCTTGTCAAAAACCCTACCCCTCTGCTGCGGGGTAGGGGCAGGGGGAAAGGGGTGCACCAGCAGGGGCAGCCAGCTGGGTTTGCACCACTGCATGGGAATAATGAACACTACGGCTATGATTTAGCTACTGCAGCACCACATAGAATCATAGAATCATAGAATCATAGGGTTGGAAGGGACCTCGAAAGATCATCTAGTCCAACCCCCCTGCCAGAGCAGGGTCACCTAGAGCACATCACCCAGGAATGCGTCCAGGCGGGTTTTGAATGTCTCCAGTGAAGGAGACTCCACAACCTCTCTGGGCAGCCTGTTCCAGTGCTCTGTCACTCTCACAGTAAAAAAATTCTTCCTGATATTCCTCTTGAATCTCCTATGCTCCAATTTACATCCATTACTCCTTGTCCTATCACTGGTCATCACTGAAAACAACTTCTCTCCATCTTCCTGACACTCCCCCTTTACGTATTTGAAGACATTGATGAGGTCACCCCTCAGTCTCCTTTTCTCCAGACTAAAGAGACCCAGCTCCCTCAGCCTTTCCTCATAAGGGAGATGTTCCACTCCCTTAATCATCTTTGTGGCTCTGCGCTGGACTCTCTCAAGCAGTTCCCTGTCCTTCTTGAACTGAGGGGCCCAGAACTGGACACAATACTCCAGATGTGGCCTCACCAATGCAGAATAGAGGGGGAGGAGAACCTCTCTTGACCGACTCACCACACCCTTTCTAATGCAGCCCAGGATGCCATTGGCCTTCTTAGCCACAAGGGCACATTGCTGGCTCATGGTCATCCTCCTGTCTACCAGGACCCCCAGGTCCCTTTCACCTACACTGCTCTCCAGCAGGTCAGCCCCCAACCTGTACTGGTACATTGTGTTTTTCTTCCCCAAATGCAAAACTCTACACTTGCCCTTGTTGAACCTCATCAGGTTTCGCCCCGCCCAACTCTCCAGCCTGTCCAGGTCCCTCTGAATGGCAGCACAGTCTTCTGGGGTGTCGGCCACTCCTCCCAGCTTGGTGTCATCCGCAAACTTGCTGAGGGTACACTCTGTACCCTCATCCAGGTCGTTGATGAAGATGTTGAACAACACCGGTCCCAGTACCGACCCCTGAGGGACTCCACTAGTCACAGGCCTCCAACTAGATTCTGCCCCATTGACTACGACTCTCTGACTTCTTCCTTTCAACCAGTTCTTGATCCACCTCACTGCTTGATCACCAAACCCATACTTGATCAGCTTAGCTACAAGGATGCTGTGGGAGACGGTGTCAAATGCTTTACTGAAATCAAGATAAACCACATCTACCGCTCTACCATCATCTATCCACCTAGTAATATCCTCATAGAAGGCTATAAGGTTAGTCAAACATGACTTACCCTTGGTAAAACCATGTTGACTACTCTTGATGACCCCCATGTCCTTGACATGCCTAGAGATAGTGCCAAGGACAAGTTGTTCCATCACCTTTCCAGGGATGAAATACATAGTGCAGATTGCATGGTATGCTCCTGTTCAGACATTAAAAAACACAAGCCTTGCTTGGGTTTGATCAACATTTAATAAAATGGGTGATAACTCTTATCAGTTTTGGTTTTCACAGTATTGGTTGTAAGCTTTAAAATAAATCTCATGTTGTTTTTAACTCCTAAGTTTAAACATAAAATAATATTTCTAAGTTTATATTTGCTGTATTTCTGTGTGCATACAGTTCAGAGTAGTAACTAAAAGACAGAATTATTTTGTCTGGGTTTTTTTTCAGAAAGTATTACACTTTTCTCTGGAACCTTGAAGCAGGCAGACTCTTGCCAACTGCAACGTGCCACAGAAACAGGACTTGAAGCTATTAGTCACTGATAGTCAACAGCTTCAATTTCTAGCTATTGGATCAGCTGCAAGTGTAAGACAAAATGTGTTTCTCTCTTCAACACAGCAGATGTTTAATCATTTAACTAACAAGGCAAGGTTGTTGAATTACCCTGCTAAAAACTTGATTTACATTGTGTCAGGTTGGTGCAGTTATTCAAACCGAGATTAGACTGTCCTTTCTGGGGTTCTAATTAAGCTTGGTGTTAATTAAATGGGATAATATTTAACAGAACAGTTAATAGTAAATATTCATTAAACTCTACTACTGTCTTTGGAAAGATACCAGTGATTCAAACTGATTCAACAACTAGATTTACAAACCTCAGCATACAAACGTAAAGCTAACCTAAGCTGGTATCTTTCATACAGCTGCTTTAATAACCAGAATCTTCAGAGCAGAGATGTCAGACAGGCGAACAGAAGTCCTCTCAGATGAGTTCGCAATGCCTACCCTCAGGCAGGTCACTGGAATATACACACATACAGCAGGAACCCACTTGTCTTCTCAGTGAGGAAACTGATAGTCCTGGCTACCACTGAGACAGCCAGGTTCATTCTTTCAGCAAGACAGAGCAAGACAAAAAGAGATAAGGATGGTAATTTGTAGACTATAACACTTAAAGACCTGGACACCAGACTAAGCCATCATTACACTAAGTCCCATTTGAACAACAGATAGCCCTTTATCAGAGGCATCTCCAATCCAGCAGTAAGACAGGAGGGCACAGCTCAGCACAAATTGGGTTGGGGGGGATACAAAAGAAGGCAACTGGATGTTCTTTTTAAGCCTGTCAGGAAATGATCAGCTCTTACAAGAAATTCAATTGGTGCCAAAAAATTGCAGAGAAAGGATCATTTTAAGGCACAACTTCAAAGAGGAGAATGAGATACTTCTACTGATGTTACAAACAGCTCCTACATATAAGTATTACTGCAACTGCTGGAGAATATAGACTATGTGTGCTGTAGGCTGCTGTCAAGGGTGAACTGAAGACAGGAACTGAACATGAACAAAGAGTAAACTTTCAATGCAGTAACTGGAATAGATAAAAAATGCAAGTATTTTTATGGTCATAGAAAAAATACAGATTTATTCTTGAGTACAAGTATGGAGGCTCACGTTTTCTGTTTATATCTCTATAAATTAAAAAAAAACTATTTGAAAAAGACCTTATCATCACAGTTTTAAACAAAATATTCTTAGTATATTCCTAAAGCAAGACTTGAAATTTGGTTATGCATCTGCACTTGGGTACTTCCCAAATTCTGTATTCAGTGGTGTCATCTGCATGGTCCAGTGGATACAAAAGCAGCTTGGGATTCACAGATACTAGTCCTGGCTCCGTTTCTAGGTGACCTGGCCATGTCATTTCAAAGTCCTCTGCAAAGCAAGCCAGCCTCATTATTTTCGATTTTAGTAGGATGGAAGGATAAATTGTTCCAGTGGACAAAAGTGGTAGAGAAAATTTATGTATAATTACTAACTTCACTAATTTTATACAAAATGCTTTGATTCAAATGAATAGCATTTTTCATTGCTGTGTTTTATTTAGCAAAAAGGTGAAAAATATGCAAGTGAACATCAACTGTTCAAGATGTAACACTTCTTCATGCATTATTTCCAGAGCCCTGTCAGCAGAGAACAGCATAAGCAGGAAATGGACAGATAATCAGGGCTGTACTTAAACACGACACACTTTCTACAGATCAAATTTCTAAATTTACTGATTCTTGAGAACATGGAGCAGAGCTGAACCTGCCTTTGTCCAACTGAGATTCCTCGGGCTAACCAAGATGTCTAAGCTGTAATACTGAAGTTGCTTTTGTTTTCTGTCACATACCGCTTCAACATTAAGAAATTTCAGTATAATCTCAAGCAATCACTGCCCTGCAGAGAGCCACAAAATCCTCTCAAGGGGCAAAAATATAAACACAATCACAGGTAAACTCTCTACCAGGGTTTTGGTGAAACCTCTGTCAAAAGCAGTCCAGAATTTCATCTAGCTCAAAGTAAAAACTTCATCTTAGCCCCTTACTGCATTTGGCCAATTCAGAGAAGTTGCCTGAGCCGAGCGATACATTCAGCAGCTCTACTTACAGACCAAAACCAGCTGCCTCAGAAAACAGAAGGAATATGTAAGTCAAATTTCCATTCTCTTTGTCCTAATAATTTAGGAAGTCTCAAGCAATAGGGTAAGAGCAACAAGAGAGAGGAGTGTGGCATACAGACGTCTGCCAGGTTCTAATATATATATATCCAGGACTTTCCCTGTTTCCACTCCTGACAATTCTTTCATACAAATTCTGGGCAGAGCAAGGGACTAAATTAAGTTTCTTCCATGTTGAGAGGCCTGAATACAGCTTCAGAGTTCTCTAAACAATTAAACCCTTGCAGAGAGAGACCCTTGCTTCTCTTGGAAATGTCTGTATTAAGAAAAAAAAAAAGACTGAACTTAAGTAACATTTCTTACGTGACAAGAGCCCTCTTAAGAGTTTAGATCTGAAAAACACAAGACTTTCCAGAATCACAGCTGCCTTTAACTAGAATTTCTTTTTAAATAATGTTGGTACTGATAGTAATATTCCAACGGTCAGTTTACCTGACTCTTACAAAGACAAACCTTACTTGGGTCCAGTTTTGCTTTCCAGACACCGCATTTTCTTATGCTGTTGCAGGCTACACTGAAGAATCCCTTTACCCATATGATGAACCAGAACTGGTACATAAACACAGCAAGCAATACTGAACCACCCCTCTTTGGTAAATCCAGTACATAGTGACCTCGGAGTTCAAATTCTCCTAGTCTTTTACTGTCTTGACACTACTGAACTCCCTCTCTCCTTCCTAAAATCAAGTTTATTTGTAGGAATCCTATTTTGCATTTGCAAAATACTCCTCTACCCTTACTCAGTACTGCCAAGCAGCGTCCAAGAGCCACACTCGCTCACTAAAACAGCATTCATGATACACTACACCTTGCACCCACTTTACTAACACTGACAGATCTCTTTGCACCAGATAGCTATCCCCTTTCTTAAACTTCCCTTAGTCCTGTGGAAAGCTGAGATTGTTACCATCTAGGTCATCAATAAAACTGCTAAATAGCTACTGATAATAACCAGTTCTTACAGGATCCAACAGAAAGGCACATACTCAGTGAGGATTCCCCATTTACAGTCATGTTTCATAGCCTGTCTGCCAGCTTTTAGTCCATTTAAGAAGCACCGCATTGATTTCACTTCAGTCTAGTTACTTCATCAAAAAATCATGCCTCACAGAAGCTTATTATATATTACTTCAACATGATGGCATTGATCAAACTGTATTTGTTATCTCTCAAATAAGAGAATAAAGAAAGGAATAAAGAGTTAGGCTGATAAAAGCTATTTTCGAAAAATCACGGGTGACTAGTCTTAAAGAATGATAGCAAGTTTAAATGTAGTCCAGTAGAGGAATTTCTTTTACTTTTTCCAGGCCCAGAGCCAAATTGATAGGCTTGCAATTATACAGAAGATTCCTTTTTAAAGCATTAGTGACAAATTCCCAAGTTCTCTGTAATTTCTCTGTGTTTCAAAGCATTTTGAAAAATTCAAGCTTCATAACCCACAGAACTCTCCACTGAACTCATTAAAAACTTCTAGGTATTAGTTGTCAGGTCCAGATGTTTAAATAAGTCTAATAGTAACAGTTGACGGAGCAGCACAGCAGTAGCTCACACAGCAGCACAACACCACAGGAAAGGTGGAGGAGGGTGTTACATACTTCATGATCACCTTCAGCAGAGGTGCAGCAGCCTGTCCTTCACTGACACGTGAAGAAGAGAAGTAATTCTATGAATGCTTCATTCTAATTCTAATGGGCATTTCATCTATGGATATCTCATCCATAATTCTGTTTGTCCTTGAGATTTTTTGTGTGCCTTTATCAATTTCCTGAAGTTCTTAACTTTTATTTTACAAAACCTTCAAACCCCTACCTTGTCATTTGGGGATTTGCATAGTAATAATTTTTCTTTATTGTGTTTTTTTTGCCTTTTCAGTCAACAAGTTTAACATTCTTAGACAGAAAAAAGAAAATGTTTTACCATTTTTTTGTCTTGAAACGTTCATTTTCATAAACCTGTGAGAACAAGGACTTGAATACATTTATTACACGAAAACAGAATAAAATCTTGGTCACTTATGCCAAATTAGCTAATTCTTAGCGATTTGCATGTCACACAGAAATAGGAGAGGAAAAGCTCTGGTATTGCTGACTACAGGTACCATGGCACTCAATACAGAACTACACCATCAAGGAAAATCCCTTTGTGCATCCCCCAGAGTCTCCTTCTCTGCTGCTGAAAATTCAGCTGCAAGACTCTGCTGACCAAAGGCTCATGACATAGATGGGGGCTTCTTGCTGGCCACACCACTCAGCTCCTCAAAGGGTGGCAGCACAAACCAGATGGACTCCTGGTTCACCCTGCAGCACCCCACACACAGCAGGTTTCTACAGAACATGCTTTTTAATGGTCCTCCACATACACCACAGAGCAATTCTGCTTGCGACCCCCTGTCCAAGGAAAGTTCAGTAGATCCCCACTAAATCTAGGCATATTTTCTCGGCTCTGGCTAGCAGATATACACACTAGATAGCAACTCGAACAGCATTTTCAAGATCCCAAAACATAAATTCAAGATCAAGACACAAAATTCAACAAATATCACAAATACCATATGCAGATAAAGTGAGGAAAAGAGATTTTTAACCAGTATGCACAAGATTCTCAAGTGGAAGGGCTATATTAATTATTGGTAGTTTATTATTTACAGTATGTCCCAGGACTACTCTTTCTGCTGTGCAAAGATCCAACAAGGATTTTGCTCTAGCAAAGAAAAGAGTCATTCGCCACATGTCAGTGGACTGTCTTTTCTGTTCTTCTGCAATAGCTGTTCTCCGAAGGCTTAAACTGGTTGTTCTTTAAGCATAATGTCGTTAAAGAAATGCCAGGAAGTTTATTCGTGGTTTATTAATACTGCAGAGGCCCCAAAGCAGCAAGATAATGTCCAGACTTCCAAAAAACAGGCTTGCCAACCAACCCCTTGGCCAGCTTCCAATTAAAGGAAGAACATGACAGCCAAGCTGCAGCTATAATGACTTCAGAAAGTGCTGAAAAAAGTAAAACTATCCAAGCCAGAGAGCCCTACTTCAATTTTATACAAACAAACAAAAAAAACCCATAACAATGCCACTTCTGCATTTCATTTGTAACATCACAAAGGTCCAGACTGGATCTCTAAGAATATTTCTTCCCCAAATGTTTTTTCAGAGTTCAGATTAGTGTTCTGAGACCAAAAGACAAAGCCAATAACCCACTGCAGTACAGTGCTTCATCCTACCACATGCTTTTTTCTCTGCAAAATATTGATAATTCCATCATCTGGGGTTCCTGTTATCTTTTTGATAAATGAGGCTACTGCCTTGCTAACTTATTAAGGCATTTATCCTCTCCTTTACATTTGTAATACTGGGAAACAGGTATTTGATTTACCTAAAAATATTTCTGAAGCCCTTCACTATAAAAATATTTTGGTGAAGACCAGGTGGACTCAAGTTTGTAGTTTCTGAGATCTCCTAAGTTTGCTCTCTGACATAAGAACACCTGTATTTCCTCCTTCAGGGCTGAGCATCAGACTTCCCTTTTCAGGGTTAACACTTGCAGATATACGTTGATCTCTGGATTGTTACAGGATGAAAAAGGGGTTTTAAAGTGTTAGCTTTCCCATGAAAAGTAGCTCAGCTTCTTCTGAAGGCACATGCTATTATTGAGCAGTTGCTTTGCTTTCTATGAAAATGAATGACACACAGTACATCAAAGTGTACTTAGAGGCTCATACTAGAGGCTCACACCACAAAGTTCAGGCCCAGATTCCAAAGGCACTGCAAGGCTGTCCCTCACCATGGTTTGGGGAGGTAGGGGACAGGTCACAGGACCTTCAGCAGGACAGATTTGTCCCCTTCTGAGCATTCAGACCAAGCCTCCCTGGCTGTGCATACCACCAGGCAATGCCTCCTCGGTGCTTAAACATCCATATTCCAGAGATGAAAGCAGAGACACTTCAGATGTGATTACCTATCCCAGCTGTCCCAGCACTTCATAAATGAAGGAAATTCCTTTAATGTAAAAGTTGCCTATGAAATGGTGGCTGCGCAGTATTTCTCTTGGATGTAAATGTTTGCCGCTATTTGTCCCCCACAACATCCTGGTCTCTAAATTGGAGAGATGTGGATTTGATGGATGGACCACTCGGTGGACAAGGAATGGCTGGTTGGTCACACTCAGAGTTGTAGTCAATGGCTCAATGTCCAAGTGGAAATAAGTGACAAGTGGCGTTCCTCAGGGGTCAGTACTGGGATCGGTACTCTTCAACATCTTTACTGAAGACACAGACAGTTGGACTGAGTGCACCCTCAGCGAGTTTGCTGATGACACCAAGCTGTGTGGCACAGTCAACACGTTGGAGGGGAGGGATGTCATGCAGAGGGACCTGGACAGGCTTTGAAGGTGGTCCCGTGCTAACCTCATGAAGTTCAACCAGGCCAAGTGCAAGGTCCTGCATGTGGGTTAGGGCAATCCAAAGCACAAATACTGGCTGGGCAGAGAATGGACTGAGAGCAGCCCTGAGGGGAAGGACTTGGGGGTGCTGGTTGATGTGAAGCTCAACATGAGCCAGCAATGTGCACTTGCAGCCCAGAAGGCCAACCACATCCTGAGCTGCATCAATAGAAGCATGGCAAGCAGGCTGAGGGAGGTGATTCTCCCCCTCTACTCCGCTGTAGTTGAAACCCTACCTGGAGTACTGTGTCCAGCTTTGGAGTCCTCAGCACCGGAAGGACACGGACCTGTTGGAGTGGGAACTGAGGAAAGCCATGAAGATGATCAGAGGGCTGGAGCACCTCTCCTATGAAGACAGGCTAAGAGAGCTGGGGTTGTTCAGCCTGGAGAAGAGAAGGCTCCGGGGAGATCTTATAGCGCCCTTCCAGTACCTGAAGGGGGCCTGCAAGAAAGCTGGAGTAGGACTTTTTATAAGGGCGTGTAGTGAAAGGACAAGGGGTAATGGCTTCAAACTGGAAGAGGGTAGATTTAGACTGTGTATCAGGAAGGAATTTTTCACTATGAGGGTGGTGAAGCACCGGAACAGGTTGCCCAGAGAAGTTATGGATGCCTCATCCCTGGAAGCGTTCAAGCCCAGGCTGGATGGGGCTTTGAGCAGCCTGGTCTAGTGGGAGGTGTCTCTGCCCAGGGCAGGGGGTTGTAAGTACATGACCTTTAAGGTCCCTTCCAACCCAAACCACTCCATGCTTCTATGATTCTATGACATTCATGTAGCCTTTTTTCTTTTTCATAATATATGTAAGGTTAGAAATAATACATTTACTGTGGCTCTGAGTCTTGTAAACACGAGGTGTTGGTTTTTTAGAGCATTCTAAAATGTGGAACTGCTTAATTTATGTCATGTGATTTAAATCTAAAAATTAGATATCAAGGTTTCACCTGTAATCTTTTTTCTTCCAGTAAATAAAATTGACTCTATCAACTGCACAATCACAAGCAAAACTCTGGGAACCTGACAGGCAGAAAACACTCACTTTTCATGGTGCACCACTGTTCGTCACCAATCTCGGCATCAGAACATTTCTGGAGAGCGTCACAGGGGGACTGAGGTAAGGATTTCTAAGATTTATATTCAAACAGGAGTTTGGCTGTCAGGAGACAGTTCTTCTTAGGTCTTCCTAATGAGGTCATGAAGAACTTTGTTTTCAAACACAGTATTTCTGAGTTGTAAGTCTAATATTCCAGAATTATAACTGTGAAGAATCTGATGTTTTCTGGAGTGTGTTATCTTTCTATTTATTAATATAAAAATTCACCTACTAGGGTCTGAAGTTAGGCACTTAAAATCTATATTCAGTTATGTAAGACTGCAGGATGCCAAGTACTGGAAGATTTGTAGATATTTGCTATCATCTGAAAAATTGGTTGATTAATTTAGAAGAGTACTTTAATATTTGGGTTTCTTCCCTGCCACCTAGCATTTCACAAAACACATTTTAACACATATTTCTAAATATTTTAAAGGTTCATTTAAGGTGTCGTCTCCCTTTGAATATGTATCCAGTTCTCCTGACATCCAAGATGAAACAGTTGTTCAGTAAATTTTGTCATTTAGTTCATTGGAATTGGGATTTCATTTCAAGGTTTGGCTTGACAGAACCAGGGATAACATCCTAAGAGTGCATCTAGCACTTATAAAGTGGACAACAATCTGGAGAATTAAGATCTGGTTTATTTTTTCAATGATGACCGAGGAGACAGCCAGAGCTGTATTCCTTTTATAATGCCCAGGGACTTTATTTTCTAAAATACTAGTAAACAGCAGTCCTAACCAATGGAATATTACTTCATAGTGCTAAACACTAATTCACGTGCTATGTATTCTGTTTTCCCCATTCTACTCCAAGCTGTTATGAAAGCAAACCCAAAACATTTGTTGCTGTGCTATGTATAGCTCAGCTAAGTCCCTTCCTCTTTTTCACTATTTGTACCTGGAACTGAGAACCTTTTCTTGAAGCAGTATTGTTTCTCCCTTGGGAAAAAAGAAAAAAGAAAGAAAAAAAAGAAAGCAAGAGAAGATGAAGTATTTAAAAGCCTCACGTCTTACAGAGTAGCCCTACTTATAAATATGCTACAATCAGCATGCTCATCATTTCACGTAGAAAGAACCAGATGACAGTGGAATTCAACCCCTGCTAAAAAAGCAGGAATAGGGCTTAAAAGAATGCTTGCATCTGTCCCTAATTTGCTTGCACATAAACCCACGGTAATCTGCTTTATTGCCAAAGTCATATAAAGACTTTGGGCACCAAGCAGCATAGGTAATCTCAAACTGGAGGCCCTCCAGCCTAATTAGACACAAATGCCCAGAAGGCCCGAGACTGAAATATGGCATGGAGATTTTGAAATGTATGAAGACACTGAACAGTCTCATTAGCAGCCGTCCGAGTGTATGTTTAAGCCTCTGAAGTTCCTTTTTTTGACCGAGGGAAGTAAGCCACGTCTATGCCCGAGGCTAAGTACAAGGAAAAGCATTCCGCTCCTTCTGGAATGGCCCCGATCTCCCAGCTCCCGCCCCAGCATGCTCCAAAGTCATCCCCACAGTCAGCAAGCTGATTTAATATCAATAATGCTGGGAAAGCCAAAACATTATAAGTCATTGAAAAATAAAACAAAGCAGCGATTCTGTGGAGAGTTTAAAGAGATATTGGTTCATTATTCATTATTTAGTACATACATTTCTTAAGGAAGTTAGTCATGGAGTTTTGCCAGAAGCCATAAAAAGTGATAATTTCCCTTATTTCAAACCTCTGAACGTTTTTTATTTTTCTGGCATCAAACAGCTATTGCTGGCTACTTTCTGATTACAAGCTTGTCTCTCTCTGATTACGAGCATGTATCTACTTTGTAGCACCGTGCAAAATTATGAGGGAATTAAAGAAACAGAGGAGAAGATCGTGACAATTTTAAGGCAGAATGTCTGTGGCAAAAAAGAATATGCATGACACAGAACTGACCTCCATGTTGCAGATTTCAGGCACACTGGGAGGCTATCTATTTTTGGAAACATAACTACACTTAACTAACCAGAGGGTGTGATAGAAATGTTTTTATCAAGTTATCTCCCTCTAAGTTATTTGGGGGAACAATGAAAAGCAACACATTATTTCCTTTTTGAATTGAGTTTTTACATTATCAGGAAATATCAGAGCGGCCACAGAATTACAAACAACTTGTGGTTTTAATAATATAAAGGGAGCTTTGTGCCTCTTTTCTTTTGCTGCAAACACAACACAAAGGAAACACAGGGACACAGCAGAGTCCAGAGATCTTGCCTGCAATAAAAAAGTGTGGATAAAGCCTTCTGTTAATTGACATTCAAGGTCAATTTGTATCTTTGTCTGTGATGCCGTGGCCCATTTGCTATTGTTGTGTTAGTGCCTGAGGTCACCAATGAGCTCCATTTTCTTGCTAAATTCTATGGGAAGACTATTTGACATTTAACTTCAGCAGCAAGCACTACTGAAGCACTACTGTTACAAAACAAACAGGCAAATTTTAAGTGGGCATAATTTTTTTAAAGAACTTCTCTTAAAGATTTTTTTATGGTTTTAGTTTTTGTAAAGGTTGTTTGGGTTTTTTTAACAATATCTATCAGGACATTGTTCTCTTTTGCCCTTCCTTGTACTTTAGGTGTGAGATTCAGGGAAAGAAGAAAATAAAGTGGTAGGAAAGGAGTTTCTTGGCCACAACACGGCAAGCTTCACTGTACTGCCCGTCTCCGCCTGACCTCACCCCATAGTAAATATCGGAGGTGACGCCTGGTGCTGAGAGGCCATTTCCTCACATGCACCCTGGGGTGCGAGCAAGGCATCCCCTCTGGTAGGGGACCTGCAACCCGCCGAGGGAACAGAGCTTTGGACCGCGGGCATGTCTGTCTACGGGGGCACACTCAGACAGACATGAGCTCACCGCCCACGCAGGAGCCAGCTCCCGTCCAGGAGCCACACAGCCTCATGACAGCAAACCTGTGCCCAGCCTCACGCTTCTGTGTCTGTCAGAAGCCGCCGAGATTAATCAGCCAGCATCCATACGTACGTGCCCGGGACACGGAGGAGAAAGCCTGGCAGGCCCTAAGATGGAGCATGCAGACTGGGCACCCCAGTGGGCTGAGTGCTCCGGTGTTGATGATGAGAGGAAAAGGCGCCGGTGACCTGCCCGCCTTCACCGAGGACAAGGAAGGGAATTAAGCAGGAAGCAGGCAAGCCTTTGCCCGCTGAAGCAGGCAAGAGTGGAGATGCTGCCTTGCTGGGCCCAGGCCCAGGCAAAAGCAAAGGGGGCTCGGGGGGCACAGGCTGGGCAGTGGGGGGAGGCCATGGGCACAGGCTGTGCCTGCCAGAAAACGCCACCCAGGTGCCCAGGGAGGCCGGTGTCGCAGCCAAGCGGGGCGGTGGGGGCCGGGAGGGGAGAAGCCACCAGCTGGGCAAAGTGAGGGACGTCGAAGGGGGAAGCCCACAGGGCCCCGGGGAAACGGGGCCCTTCTCTGAGCTGAGGAGCTGCAGCCAAACCGCGGGTCCTGGGGCAGGTGAAGCGTCCCTCAGCCGGAGGGGACCCCCGGACCTGACTCCGAGCGCTCTCCCGTGTCCCCCCCTTTCCCCTCTTACCTTCCCGCTGCGGGCGGGGGTCGCTCCTCGCCTGGCCCCCCCCAGCGCCTCCTGCGAGGGGGCGGCGGGCCTGCCCCGGGGGCTGCCCCGCGGCGGAGGCGGCGGCCGGCCCCCTGCACGACCCTGCTCGGTCGCCCCCGGCCGGCGAAGCGCCCCCCGGGGTCCTCAACCGGCGCGGCAGGGCGAGTAGCGGGGAAACCCCGGCT
>VXBO01014671.1:124888-159563 GCA_013400135.1 Rhinoptilus africanus
GGGGGGTCTGGGGCCGGGCGGGGACGGGGCGGGGGGGGGGGGGGGGGGTGGAAATTTAACAAGCAGGTTTTTATACGCGGGGTGTGGAGGGGTCTTTAGGCAGATTCCTCCCGGTCTGTGGACATAATAAACCCCACTGGTTTATTAAGGTGGGGGCTGTTTCGGCACGTTGTGAAAGGACGAGGGGTAATTGCTTCAAACTGGAAGAGGGGAGATTCAGACTGTGTATCAGGAAGGAATTTTTCACTGTGAGGGTGGTGAGACACTGGAACAGGTTGCCCAGGGAAGCTGTGGATGCCCCATCCCTGGAAGTGTCCAAGGCCAGGCTGGATGGGGCTTTGAGCAGCCTGGTCTAGTGGGAGGTGTCCCTGCCCAGGGCAGGGGGTTGGAACCAGATGGTCTTTAAGGTCCCTTCCAACCCAAACCATTCCATGATTCTATGATTTGAGTAGGAATGTCCAGCTCCTGCAGCCCGCGCTGGACGGGGAGCTGAAAGGACCCATGGTATCCGGCTTTGCTGCCCAACATCCTGCAAAGCAGGTGGAAAAGTCATGAGCAGATTTTACCCGGATTAGTGGATAACACGGTCTCACTTTCTGTAGGGATTTTCTTTGTTTGGTAATAAAGGCTCTCAGGCGGCAGAGAGCAGTGGCATTGTATTGACTAATTCAGCTGCAGTTCTCCTATCCATTGCGTAAGGGCACACCAGTGTCTGGGAAAAATCGCAGGAGAAATTACAATGCCACTCAAATATTGCCTCCGTTCCCTTCAGCTACACAACTATTTTCCTTGAAGTTAACAACTAATCAATTCCAGGAATTTGATGGAGGCTCTGTATTAAAGTAACCATGCGGCTCTCTGGGCTTGCCAGCACCCGTCCACCTCAGCGCTGGTCCTCTTGTGCCCATCCTGGCTGGTTCTGACTGAAGTATTCTCATTTGCAGCTTGTTTCCAGCAAAAAGGAAGGGTGTCTCAGTCTGTATCTTTCTGAGACTGCTTTATTTTGCAAATCCTGTAGTACTCAGGCTGTAAATTAGAATCCTGTCTTACAATAAAGGAAAAATTAATTTGACAATTTCTGCTCATGTATTTGTTGCAGTGAATTTTTTTAAAAAATTAACTTTCACTACCTAAGGAAAAGTTTGAAGTTGATTCATATGTTTCCTGCTTCAAAAAGCAAAAATGAGGTGTATATATTTTGAAAGTGTTAGTAAGCAAGAAATGTGTGTGAATTTTTTGAATCTAATATTATCAAGACCTGCTGAGAGTAATGACTTACAAATCATCATTTTTACCACTTAGAACTAAAGTAGAAAGGCCGGCTCTGCTAAACCTAAAGTTACCACGGAAACACCCCAGTTTCTAAGAGAAATTTCATCAGAAAAGCCCTTTAGGTCTGGCTCCAGCTTTTACTCAAGAGAAACAAACCCGCATAGCCCCCACATAGGCCACCAGCCCAGGTGCCCAGAAGGAGACATCACTATCACGTGCCCTTCTGCCAACAGTACTGGGGAGAACCCGTCAAGAGTCTGGGCAACATCAGTTTCTGCCCCACGGACCTTTTAATCCAATAAATAATCAGCAGGCACTGGGTGACTCTCCCTTATCCCAGCAAAATCACTTCAGGTTTCAGCATGTGTGCTCACTCCTGCGTATCACTGGGCTCAAACCTCTTCTGAAACTGCAGCCCAATCCTATCCCAACACAAAGCCCACTTGTAGAGGGACAACCATCATTTGCTTAGAGGGGAAGAAATGCACTAAAATTAGAAAAGATGAGGACAATTTCTCTCCAGATATATCCTCCTGCAGCAGTTGCTATGGTTTTGCACATTCTGAGGTTGTTTTGCCTCCTCAACGTTAAAAACTGTCATAAAACATCAAAGCCATCAGCTGAAGAATAGGAAACTTGATACATGTGCTGTGTGCTTTTTCCAGGGTTTCTGTGTCAGGATGTGTCACAGCTAGTGTTTTTCAGAGTCAGATCTTCAGATCTCCAGCACACTGACCTGCAAGACAAGTTCTTATATTTTTTCCCTCGTTTCAATGGGACTAAAGGGTCTCTTATGAATGAGAAAAATGTGTGCTGTGTGTTGCATGTGCACTGGTAAAGTATTGTTAATTCCTTTTCCATTACTTTTTTGAATAATTATTTCACTTCTCTCATATGAGAGCTGAATCTACAGTACAATATGTACCCCTGAGAAAGTGAAGTGTCTTTCACTGGGTTTGGGGACAGTAACAACCCACCTCTTTGGAGAATTCAAGTTGCTGTGCCAAAAAGGGGAGCATTGTTGCCACGATTATCTTTCCAAAACCTAAGACTGCCTGTCTTCTCTCTTGCAATTTACTACCAGTTGTTGTTGCTTCACAGGGTTAAAAAAAAATGCAACAGGGTAGGAAAATAAGAGCTCAAAGTTTTCTCTTAGTTCACTGAAATTGCAATGAGTGTTGTCCATTCAGAAATACCTGACACAGCTTAATTATGGAGAATACAAAGGACATAAGGAACTTGGGGAATTTAAAAAAAAACTTTTTGACCATGACTCTTGCAAAGTTCATGCAAATTGAGGTGTCCATGAAATGCCAGAGAAATAGTGCATTTTTAAGGTTCCACTTGGTCACCTTGCATGAACTCACAGTATAAGGCCAGGAGTAAAATGAAGATTAAAAGAGGTATGAAAAGAATTAATGGTAGTTTTTTAAGATGCTAATTTTTTGTGGCTGGTGTTCAGATGACAGGTGACCTTATAAAATGTACCCAGTGATAAAGACTTGTACCTGCCATTTTGGCTCACATACAACAAAAGCACCAAGTCTGAAGTATTTTTAATCAAGGTACCTGCAGAATGTCACAAGATTTAGATATTTTAGTTGTTTATCTCATGCACTCTTTCATCTTTCTCATACAAGAATTCAATTTACTGAGTCGCAGCAAAGAAACCATATAGAATTTTATCAGAAGGGCTACATGCAAAAACTATGTGCTACTTCACTGGAAACCAATGGCACTTGTCCAGTAAATAACATATGCTATGGCGACGGTAACACCACATGGGAGAGATGGGCCGGGCTGCAGGGTGAAAGGAAATGCTAAGCAAAGTACATGGTAGACAGAGAGAGCTATTCCAGGTTTATCTTCATGGTGCTATTTTTAAGTTTTTAGATGGAATTTGAACGGCTTGCCTCGATACAGCCCTTCTTTCCATAGCTTTAGAGATCAGTGCAGCACAAGCTCATGGAAAATAGTTCCCAGTTACAGTGTGGACAAACTACGCAGGAGGGACTCACTGCAAGATTATCATCCAAATCGCCATCTGCCCAAGGGAAGGGACAGCATGTAGTTGCACTATTCCTGGAGCAAAGAAAGGACCAGGTAGTTACCAAGTCTTCCTTGCTCTCCACAGAAAGTTATTACAGCCCACCTCAGGAGGTTTGCTCTTGCGCTGGCTTTAGAAAAGACACAGGAGAATTTCTACTTGTGTCTCTGCCTCAAAGCTGCTTTATTGCAATCACACCAATTTTGGGAATTGGCAGAGGGGAGGGATGACACATCAACAAAAATAGGATCAACAATTTGGCAACCTGAAACAACAGGAGAAGGAGAAAGTAAGACAAGGCTATATTTCCCCTTGTACACCTATGACATTTTCATAACCTCCATCCTCTGAAGACAGTCACAGGCCCATCATATTTTGTATTGCTTACCATGAAAGCAGGTCTTTCAAAAAACAGGGTACTTAGGATGAAGGTGAGGCCTGAACTGTGGTAAAAGTAGTCTGAATATCTATTCTTTACATAAACAAAGGCGTTAGTATGAATTCTTTGGCCATTCAACAGTGGAACTGGACCATCAGAGCAAAGTCAGCTCCTGCAGCCTTTTCTCTCAAATGAATGATCTGTCTACAAAGAACAGTTCACAGAGCAAACCATAAGATGGCAGAAGGGAAAGATTGTTCAGTGCAATCTCTACCATAAGCTCTATCCCAGACCACAGGTGTAAAATAACAGAGCACCTAGTTTGAAACGATCCATAAGGCAATTTGTAAACAGATAAAATGCTAAACCTGTAATTAAAACTGTTGCCATTTGTTAGCTATTCCCAGGATAGGTGAAGGGGTAGGGAAAGTCAAGAAAATGTGGTTTTATTACTCACTTTGCCTCCTTCAGGCTCTGAGCTGCTTTTATGCCACAAGTGGTCAGATTCTAGAGGCTATCCAGTTTCTTGTCATGTTAAGAAGCTGGCCTAGCTGGCATGGACAGCTAAATTATTCCATTGACGTCCCTTCATCTCCATTATGTTCCTCACACTAGCTTGCTTTCATGGGGACAGAGAGCAGCTCCTATGGACCCAAGCAAACAGGATTCCACTATGCCATGGAGCAGAAACTGGGATGCAACCAGTTAGACCAGCATTACTCTCATTCCCTGCTGTCAGAGAGGCATGAAGAGCTCATGGGGAAGCTGCGCACTGGGTCTGACACTTACAAAGTAAGAGCAAAGCTAGCTGCAATGCCTACGAGCATAAAACTTTCATTCACAGATTCTAAATGTTCTGCTTCACAGAAATCAGGAGCTCCCAGTAGTCCCTCAGGAGCTTTCCTGGCATCAGGAAATAATTTTATCTAGCACAGAAGACAGCTCAACGTTACCATGATCAGGTTCGGCAAGTTCCCAGGGATGGATAGCCCATTGGACAATATTACCATTATGCCGGATTTGCTGCTGTGCTATGTGGATGTGTAATTTGAGACAGTGAGATGAAACTTAGCACACAGCATTCTAGTTATTTTATTCCTAGCTGAACAATTACAGTCAGTCAGTCATTTTATATCTCCATATAGCACTTAATCCATATTGCAATAATTCAGTGTTACGCTGCTGCACTGAGCCTCTGCCAGTTTCAGATCAGTCACCTCTGTCAAGTTCCATAGGATATGAGGGCGTGTAAGACCTATTTGATACCATTTTCCACCCTGAATGGCCACATGTGAGGTAGCTTGCATTACCAGCCAGGTGCCAGGGGAAGAGCAACCGATCTGGGGAAAGGCTGTTGGAAACAGTATTCCTCCCTGTGACGTACCAGCTGCTGAACTTATGCTCTATTGTTATCTGAATCTGCACTTGCAGTGGCTTCCTGGACAGCCTCTTATTTTAATTGCAATTACTTTCAATGACACTAAGCTGGGGGAGGGGACTTAGAGTTAAGGCAGCATATTTTATGTTTATAGAAATGATAATCATGTTCAGAGAGGAGATTAACAGGGCTCTCCTAATGATGGCAGGGAAGGCAGAAGATAGAGCTTTCATTTCCATAAAGCATTAAGCAAACCCTTCTTTACTGCCATCACAATCTGCTGCTGGCTCTAACTATTTATGTTTATTTTTATGTATTTATTATGAGTTTGTCCCCTGCTGTCAAGGAGACAGGCTTCTGCTCCTTACCTTTCAGGAATGCATTAATCCCGGTGATCAGTTAATGTACAGGGAGGGAACAAAGCAAGGGGAATAGAAGCTGCAGCAACCTAGTGCAGTGTAAACCCTGGGAACAAACTGAGCCAGAGGAGCTGGAACCCAGGAGCCATTATTAATCCTGACAATTACAAGCAATGAGAAAGCATAGAACCCAAAATTACACTCCTAGGTAATACCTAGGTAATAGCAGACTTACAGACTTTCCTTTTTTTTTTTTTTTTCTCTCCAAGTGGAAATTTAAGTAATGTATCCAAAGTTGGGCTTTCGAAACTACAAAACCCAAGTTGTTGCAGAGTTAATTCTCATTTCTGCTGCTGGCCCTAAAGAGCAGGTGTCGTCATTGGCTGCCTCCTCTCATGCACAGGGGATTAGAACAGCACGAAATGATTAGAACAGCATGAAAAACCCAGTGAAGCCACCAAGTGCTGGCACGTGGCAGTCTGCCCAACAGGAGAGCAGTGAGGGAAATAGTCTCTTGATGGGTGATATAACTGTAAATAAACTTTAGATTAACACAAAGAGAAATTCATCTGTTAAAACTTTACTTTTTTTTCCTGTTTGCTTGGTTGCCAAATTTCCTGCAATTCCACTAGCTGTATGACTAATTGTCCCTGTCAGCATTTTTTTCCCCCTTGCGATGAACCTAAGTGAAGTTACATTCAGATAACTGATTACAAACCCAAAAGCAGTGAAGTTGAAAACAAAGGGAATTCCTACATTCTGAAATTTCCTTTTACTGGTCAATCTGACTTTTATCTTCTTCCAAGCCCGATGAATGCTTTAGCTTTATAAAAGTTTTTAACACTGTGATAGTTTAATCCTTGCCTTGATGGTTTGTCATAGGGGCACAAGTGATAGAATCAGCTGTTTAGGGAAGTGAATGGATCAGGTATATGAACAAGCTCTAGTAATTGCGATAGAAATGTCTTCCCCACTCCACACCTCCTCTCCACAGCTTCCATAGCAACCATATTTGCAAAGGTTCTCAAAAATTCAGTCTTCAGGGATAAGGAATCCCCTAAAACCACACTAAAAATCTGAAACAAGAAAACCAGAGGATTCCTGCAGAAGGCACAAGAGGAAACACCATGAAATCTGAACTTCCAAATCACACATCAATTCCAATTTTGCAGCTGACAACCTGTTTTCAGCATCAGTATAGCTTTGTGATGCCTTTAAAAACTAGGAGGGAGGGCGGGCTTTTCAATGCAGCTCCACTGAAACCTGTGTCTAATGATAATTTAAAGTAATTTATAACCCATAAAGCACTCACAGCAAGGCCAGTATCACAGCATCTACTGATATTTATGAGTTTGCAGGGACCAGTTCTATTAATATGAATGATATGTAGATTATTAATGAGATAAAAGAGTCTTTATTGTTCATCTTTCATTAAAAATACTAAGGGAGCAATCTGCCACTTACTGACACCAGGAATTATGGTTTGTGTAATCTGCAGACTTTGCTTCATTTGCACAGAATGGGCCAAATCATAAGTAGTTTATGGTGCTCTTTAACATACAGCTATGGCATAAATAGGCTGAAAAGAGAGATGCTAGGCAAGTCATCAGTTTACCCATTTGACATTCACTGCATTTGCAAAGTTGGCACAACTTCTGTCCTGAACAAAAAGAAATCTGACTTCCCACTGAACTAGATGAGTGCTGGTGTCTGAAAGGAGAAAGGGCACTGCTGTCACACGAGAAGTGGCATTATAGCAGAGAAAATGCCCAGGGGGTAGATATCAAATTCTCTACTTTCAAAAGCAGCATTTATGCAAAATGTATGTGTGTAAAAGTACTTTGTGAACATTGTTTTATTGCCTTTAATTTAAGGAAAAACGTAGTGGTTACAGAAAAGCAAGCTTCAGATTTTCTTTAAAAATAAATTATAGTACCAAGCCTAAATTAGTAAATCTTCAAGTGCTCTGTGATGTCTTCCTGACACTAAATGTGTGTTATAAAAGATCTTTTATAGAGAAAGCACAACATGGATTAATGCAAGAAGTGAGGAAGGTTATTTAGAGTAAGGCTCTTAGGCCATTCAAAGAGGAGTTGCGTTTAAAACCAGGTCTGTCTATGCCAGGTAAATAATAACATCACTAAAGCATCAGGCAAAGCCAATGTGAAGGCACACTTCCTACATTTATCTTCTCTCTTTTTAGAAATACAGCAGCAACACTTTGACTCTATTTCACTGGATTGTCATTCCTGGTGTTGTACATCGTCCAGTTCCTCTGCTGGCATTTTGCTTTGGATCTCTCTAGATCCACACCACAGTGGCAGCAGCATTACCCTGATAATATAGTGCTGCAATCCCTACAACTGTGTATCATTAGCAGGAAATCATTTTAATGCGCTTGTAAACACCATCAGAGAGCCAGGAGACTATTTGTATTTGTTTTACTGTCACAGACTAAACTGCCTTATTCCAACACTGTCCATCAAATTGAGTGTTGGACTGGGTTCAGACTACTCTAATCCTGCCAACTCCAGGCTCGCTTGAACTTTTATAGAAACAGGCAACCACTTTCTAGTGCCGACATTGCTAGCATATCTGTTGCAAATAGGTGCATTGATAAGGTGCCCTTTCTCCATCATACAGAAGACTGCAATCCCCATGTTGGAAGCACAATGCATTGCTCCAAAGGCTTCATACTTTACATTGGCAGCATATTGCAGGTAGCTTGTTTTCCCCACATGGAGAAAATGTAGGTGTATAAAATACTGGATAATTTTCTTTAATAAAACATCTTACATTTTTATGCAAAAATACTGAATCTATTTAGTCCAAAGTCTTCCCCTCTGAAGTAGCTCTTGCTTTTGACACAGGAAGAATAAGAAATCTTGCCACTGTTGAAAGAGAGATTTTCTGACCCAATCATTGGAAGAGAAGGTATGATTTTTAGGACAAAGTCATCTTTTTCTTTCGTAAAGACAAAATACTCAGTTCAGGCCACTATAGCTAGCTATTAAACACAAAATTGTCAGCCAAAACATGGTTGCTGAGAGGGGTTTTCAAGCCTTTGCTGTATGGGAGGAACAGGAGGCAACCCAGGAGCACAGCTAGCCAGGGAGCGGGAAACACCAGCCTACAGAGCCACCAGGCTGAAGTCTTTTCCACAAAGTGGGGTGGCACTGGTGGCCGCAGGGCAGCCGGGAGGGTGTAGTGCAGGGGAGGAGTAGCCCCATCTACACTTGTAGCTCTACCTTTGGGTACTGATGCTGGAAGTTAAGAAGGAAGCTTCACCTGCCCAGTTGAAGGCCAGGTCTATATTAAAAATATTTACCGGAGAGCTGCAGTCACAGGGAACAGGAAGGCACGGAGGTAATTAATGCATTTTCTCAGTGCTGAAAAAAAATTCCTGTGGGCAGTCTCCAGAATCAACGCTGGTAACAAGAGAAATTCTGAATGACTGCACATTCAAGCACATTTGTTTTAGCTTTCACTCTTGATCTTTTGTGTTCGATTCCTGTAAACAGCGAAGTGTTCAAAGCTAAGCTCCACTGCTCATGGAAAGCAAGATGTTAGCTTGCCTCTCAGCTGCAATCAAGATTTGAATTGTATGTTTAGTAAATTGGGGTTGCGATGGTTAATTACAAGAGCTAACAAAAGCACCTCCCAGGATTTGCAGAGCAATCCTGTACAGGAGGAGCTTCAAAGTACAACCATCAAATATTCACAAGTGCTTGTAACCTATTCACTTGCGTCCAGATGCTCTCTCCTGTACCCTGCCATGCAGGAACTGCCACTAAAATCACCACGATTCACCACAGAAAATGTTACTCAGCTTGAGTAAAGGTGACAGAATTGCGCCCATGGGAGGGGCATGAGAAAACCCAGTATTAGTTTGAATAATGAATGTATCTGAGAATATCCTAATCTCCTTATGAAAAGAGAGGCAAAATCTAAATACATTATTCATGATGAATTATTCAGTCAGTTGTGTGTGAATTATCCTGGGAATATTTCACCGGCTTTTAAAACTTCTCCCTTAAAACAGATAAATATAGCTTGGGAAAAACATCCTCTTCAGTGGCCAACCGCATTTTCAAACTAGTCTGTAAGCCAAAGATAAATTTAAAACTTTTTTTTTTGCATGTATTTCTTTTGTAGCAACATCTAGGAATCCCAGCAATAGATTAGCATTATTGTAGCAGCTTGTAGGAATCCAAATAATAGCTTCTCATTATCTTCAGTGCTGTACAGACAAATATGTGACAATAGTGCTCTTAGACTCAAACTAAAGTATAAAACGTATCCTAACAATATGAGATTTTATAAGCCTGAGTCTAAAACTCTGGAAAGAACTAATGTTTGACTAAGCATACAATTATATATGTATACCTCCAAGAATCATCTCCATGAAAAGCAGTGTATTTTCAATGTCGCACCTGCAGCAGAATTGTTTCCTGGGACTCCCTCAGTAAGCCCTACTGCCAAAACCCGAGAAGTTCAAGGGAAGGATGCATCTATGAATAAACAAGATAGCTGGATTTCACTTTCTGAGCTCTGAAATCCCTTGAGTATAATATACTTAGTAAAACTCTTTGTTTAGAGATTTGTACAGTTAAACTTACTGGGGTGCGAGAGGTTTGATACATGCATGCATAAAGAAGCAAGTGCACACCAAAGGCATCACAGAAGACCGATGCAGACGTAGCTGCTTCTCCTTCACTTACTGTAATGCAGCGAAAGGGCTGTGAGATGGACTAGTGGGAATGGTGGGTGTTTAAAACTCTTACAAAAAATACCCAACAGCAAAACCTTAGCATCACAACACCACAAGAAAAGAAATAACATGCACTAAGCCAGAAGAAGAGACAGATTGGAAAAAAAAAAAATTCTTAGATTTGTAAGCCAAGGCAGAAGAAGGGAAAAGTAGGGATAAGAATTGCCATCACAGCTGGAAAATGGGAAACAGCTATGGCAAGTCTTTTCTCAAGCTTCATTGAGAACTCTGGTCTATCTCTGCAGGGGGGACCTTTTGAATCACATTTGTGATTCTTTCTTCACTTACACGAGGTCTATTTTTCTTTAAATCCTGTGCGCATTCCTGGTTATTTTCTGTCTCTTAATTAAACCTTCATATCAGACTTTTATTAAGATAGAAGCAAAGCATATACCTTCCTCATTCTCTCAAGGTTATCTTCTGAAATAGGACTAAATTCTTTCAGTGGAGAGAGAGAGAGAGAGGAGAGTACTGCTAAATCTATGGGAAAGTGGTAATTCCACAATTATTTCTAAGAATACCAAAGATCGTTGTATCTTGTATCTGGACAATCCAATTAGCTCAATGTCTAGGAATTAAGCAGGCTGCTGATTGTGATGAAGAACTGACCTATTTCAACCGAAAACTGTTGCCTTTGCACAGCAGTTTCATTGTGGCTTGGTAGCCAAGTCTCCAAAAATCAGTCTGAAATTAAAAATGGGCCCATCACTGCTGGAAGTGGGAATGGTAACTGGTTCTTGAAAAGCAGAGCTGTGACAACTCGCAGCACGGGGCTGGTCAGTGTGCCATGCAGAGTCTGCGCAGGGCTTGTCAGCAGGGTGTAGTTTTTAAGCAGGGACAAAAAGAACATTGGAACTAATATTTCACATACATTTAAGGTGTCAAAAAGTCAATATTTGAAGTTTTGAAACCAGCTGGCCAGTGCAAAAGTTTCCATCAGCAATGCAATGCAGAAGGTTAGGACCCAGGCGTGTGTGGAGAGCACATCCATGTCAAGACTAGGACACAGGCACACATCACATACAGCCCTGGAAAGGCCAGTCCAGGTCAACTGAGAAGTAGGTCTATACCTCCTTACCAGTGGCTTTTGTTCCTGGGGAGACATAAGGGGAAAGGTGTAAAAGTAGCTATACAATACCTGTTCACTGATTGGTATGCAACACAAAAGTCAATATGGCCATATTTTCGTGTGTCCCCGCTTGCTGAATTCACAGTTTTGTTTTCTAAACAAGCAACTGGATAAACAGAGACTCAGATCCATGAAATATGTAGAAAGTTTTTCCATTTCTGGGATTGAAAAGAAGTCTTGTTGGCTTGAAATTTTTCAAAAGTAAATTTCCTGCCCCTTTTGCCCCTCTTCTTTCATCCTTAAATGAGATAGAGTCACTGACTCTATCTTTGGGATTCTATTTTGGAGGGTTGTTGGGGCTTTTTTTCCCCTGTAATTGGTCCAGTGCAGTAGTCCTCTCCCCACTTTGGAGTGTTTCCAGCTGCCCAGAGAGCAGAACTGCACAGACCTGCTTCCTCTCCATTGCCCATTGCAAGTGCCTTTCCTGCTAGGGACATTGCCAGGGCTCTGGGCTCCCCGAGGTACCACGTACATCCATGGCCACCTACTTCAGCCATCAAAACTTAGGGAAGGGAGAGTCGAGCAAATCCTCCTGGGGAAAATTATTGGCTATGCTGGGAGGGCACGGTGCTAGGCATAGGGGCTCTCTTACAAAGGCACATCATTCTCTCCATCCTTTCTTAGATGTGGTTTATGATGCTTAAAATATTAGCATTTCCCTCCACAAGCTCTCCTGATACTATTTTAATCAGTAACAACACAAGTGGAAATTATAGAGAAGTAAATAATCAATCAACAAGAATTACTTAAATGTTTGGTAAAGGGCAGGTCCACAGTTTCAGAGTTGTGAATGTTTTTGTGGCCTTCACGTTCCATTGTCCTCTAATTTTCATTCTTAAACTTTGCGTTTATCTCCTTCTAGGCAAGATAATTACCTTATTCTACAGAAGACCTTTTTAAGTCCCAGAGCAATACATGCTTTAAAAGAAAAAGAAAGAAAAAAAGGAGTAAAATGGCAAGAATTCAGAGAAGAGCAACAGAAGTAAGAGATGTTTGTAAAACAAGACCTATAGCAATATATTAAGAGCACAGTCATTCAATCTAAAGGTAATAAAAGCAATGCAACTGCCAGAAATAAATAAAGAAAGTTAATAAATAAAAATCAATATCAGTTTCTTATGTGGCACTCTTCATAAACAGATCTCAAAGAGCTCTGTACAGGAGGTCACTCTCATTAGTTAAGGACAAAGACAAGTTATTTTCAATAGTAAAAAAATATCATTTAGAAATTCAACCCAGAAGGTGATACATCTCAAAAAGGACTTGTTTTCTGAAATCTCCTCTACAGCACTGTGGAAAGCTTTCATTAAAAATCACAATTTTGTTAATTAAGACCAGTAATGGATTTTTCCCTGGCACTGTTTTCTGCCTTTTGAGCACAGATGTATTCATACATATATATGTTTTTATATATATGTACCGCCCACTCATTTATTAGAAAGCAGCAAGAAAACGCTGGATGAAAAACAGTAAGGCAAGGAAACAAATTGGCTACCGGCCTCATATGAGATGCCACAACTATTTCTCTTCCTTGACTATTCTAGCAGTCCTGAGCAGAAGGCAGTCTATTTGCTCATGACTTCCATGATGTCCAATTATCTTAGCGCATAGAAGGTGATCTCTCATTTCCTCCCTAAAATAGTGGACTCTATCATAGAGTTTTTGCAGGGACGAGTATATCAGAGGATTACTGCTTATTTGGATTCCTCATCGGGGCCTGAAGTTTAAAAGAACTATGAGGAATTAAAAAATAATGTCCAGATATGTTCACAAGAAAAAGCCAGGACTGTAAAACGTGATGTTTCCCCATAGTGCGTGCTTGCAAAAACATCCCCAAACTCTTTCCTTCATCCAGTGGAAATTGCTCAGCTCTTGAACCCACTTGTGCGGCAGTAGGCAATAAAACTCTCACAGGTGGAGAGCTACCTCTTCCGTTGAGAGCGGTACCCTTCTTATTTATGTCAGCTGGCCCTATCTCTGCTTTGAACAGTTCGCTTGATAGGTAGTTCAGCAAATCAGCAAGTTACCTCTTAAGTGATTTTATTCACACTAAGTCAGAACTGTACTGCAGGATGAAAACAAAGCCTAGGGAAGCCGCCTGATCCATCCAGGCACGGCTGGCTCCCGCGTTGTTCTTCTGCTGCCAGCCGTCGTTGCAGAGCTTGATGCGATCGATACCCACATCCCGCCAAATGCCAGCATTTGTTATCTTAATGAAAAGTGCCACATTTCAGAAATTACGGCTTTAGAAGGAAATTCGTACAGCAACCAATGAATAACCATCAATGAAAATAAAATCATATTACAAGCAGTGGTTAACTAGCCCAGTGCCCACACACTCTGGGTTTGAAGGAAGCGTTATAATTAGATAATCAGTATTTACTGAGGTGGGCGGTAGCTGTAACAGGCTTCAGTCCTAAGGGTAGCTATGTCATCTTGGATGTAGCATGAGTATCTAGGAAGGTTTGAGGTCTTTGTAAGCTTTTGATCATTTCAGAGTTTGTGGTAGACTGAACTTACTGTCTCTGCCTTCTGTTTTGCTTTTCTCCTCAAGTTCTTTGATTAAACCAAGCTGCTTTTGCTGCAGCTGAAGTCAATGGGAGTTTCACCCTTGATTTCATGAGGCCCTGGCCTTGCCAATAGAAAGGAATTAGCCTTTTCTGATGAGGGTAGTTACCTGCTAATGAGTATAAGACAAGGGAAAGGCAAAGGTCATGGAAAGGAGGACTTGTATCTCCCGTACAAAGATTAGATAAAGCAGAACGGAAACGGGGAACAAGTAGGCACTGATAAATGCCAACACTACAAAGCCATCGGGTAAAGCCAGATGATGAGTGGGAAAATAATCAAGCAAAAACATTTCAGGCCACCATCACAAGAGATGTTATGCTGCTACATGTCGATGGGATCTGGTAGTGATGGGGGTGCTGCTGCCCAGACTTGGGTTCCCTGCAGCTTCTGGGAGGGGAGACACTGCCTACATCTTTGACTCTGTTTCTTTCATGCCACAACATCCACGGACCCTACGTACTTATACAAGCAGCTCTGTTTTCAACTACTCACAGGTCCTAACCAGCTGCATACAGCATCCCAGAGTTTTTGTTTGCCACTGTGCTCCACCCTGTTCATCTGATTATTTTGCGGATGTGTTCAAGAAGTGGAAGCAGCCCTCAGAAGGGCACCCTTGCATTAGCAGCCTGTCTGCATCCCCCTTCTCTCACCACAGTGCTTGCCACATTTACTGTGAAGGATGTCCAAAAAGAGAGACATGATTAACAGAATGGAAAAGGATTTTTTATCGATAAACAATGAGTCATTCATATTCCCTCCGAGACAGAGGCAGACCTCAGCAGCAGTAGGAAGGAACATAAATGCCAGTGGAGGGGGGTTGAAGGCAACCTTAAAATGCATGTTTGAGCCCCAAACATGGCCCTTTGGGGCAGTACCTGGCTACCAAGGATTTTAGGTCCCAACCCTTAAGCTTGTATTATTAGGAAATGAGCAAGCACAGCCATAAAAGCAAGAAACCAGTGCAGCACAGAATGCATTTTGTTCGTAGCAATGAAGCTCAGTTTCATATTATATTGAGACTTTATTATTTTCTGGTAAGTGTTTTCTGATACATTTTGTAAGAAAATTATGATACTGTTGCAAGTAGATAGCTCACATTCTTGCTATGCCTTTGGACATTTATTGGGAAGTGAAGTCCCTTTTGGGGGGTATTAATTGTCACAGGTGGATACAGATCAGTGAGGTATAAGACCATTTATTTGTTTGATAGACTGTAAAAGCATCAAGTAAATTTTCCCTAGTATTGAAGTGCTGAGAGATACAAAATGCAGAAGGAGCAAGGAAAAGGGAGAGGGAGCAGTACAAGGAGAGCTGGAGATGGGGAATATAGAGAGGGTTTCTTCCCATCCTTAAAGTGACCCAAGGTGGTGAGGACCACATACAAGTGCTTTGGTCCAGACGCTGTTTCTGTTTGGAATGCAAAACAAATCCGTGCATGCCTGCATTTTAATCTGCAGCTCACAATACAAAAAATACTCCTACTAAGTGGCAGAAGCATTTACTTAGTGGTTTCTCAGACAGATCTTCACTTTGCGTGATGACAGATCCCCTTGTAACAACAGTCGAGAGATTTGCTTGGTTGACTTATTGATTATTGAAAACAGTGCTTTACTGCTGACTTTCCCAGAAGACTATGCAGCATGTTTGATTTTTAACTCTCCCTTGATATTAGTAAGTGCAAATATTCATTTTCAGAATTTAAGCTTATTAGGCACGTTATCTACAAAAGAATAATGGTTCATGTGAGACTAAAGTAACTGGGGATTTTGTCAGATGAGATCCAATAAGAAAATTAATGTTATAAGCTGTTTGTCTCCATCTGCCATCAAGCAAAATGAGCTTAAAATATCTGCATAGATTTAGCCTGGGACCATTTAGGCAGTATATTCTCTATGGAACAAGGTCCACTTCCTGCAAAGGCAGGCATATACACACACAGAGGGATTCTCACATCCATGCAGTTGGATCGCTTGTATGATGTGCAGACATGTGAGTATTTACAGAACCAAGTCTTAAATATACCACAGACCCATAGAACTGCTGCCATGCCAGTGATCAAACTAACGGTTACAGATATGTTTTTTTCTCTTGCTCTCTGACTGAGAATTATTTTTACAATGAAAAAGGGATATAAAATGAATTGCAAGCTGCTTTTTATACAGCTGTTGTGAAAGCCTCTTCATGCTAGCAGTCCCTTAGCTATCGGGAGAAAGGTNGCCTTGTCCCACCACCCCAGAGGCGGCCAGCAGAGCTGGGCTGGGGACTGTGACCACAGCCATGGGGATGGAGCAGCTCCAAGGCCAAGCTGGGGGTCAGGATCTGCAAAGGATGTGGGCAGGCACAGGCAGAGTAGCTTGGACAGGGACCAGGGGCTGGACCTGAAATCCCACTTGAGCCTGTGGAAGCGTCCCTGCCCTAAGAAGGTTTCCTGCAGCAGCCCTTTCTCACACAGCTCTGACCCCCAAGCCCAGGCAGGGTTACTTGACTGCAGCCGGTGGCACAGACCTTGGTCAAACATCTCAAAACCCTTTTGGGTCATGTGGTTTATTCAGGACCCTATCAGAAAATCACACCATTTTTATATTTCAGAAGGCACTTTTTCCTGGGTAGTTGTTTTTTTTTAAAAAAAAGTGATCATGAACAATAGTTTATGCTTTTGGTGTTCATGAACAGCAGTTTTTTTTTTTTTTCTTCTGAGCTGAGGAGGTGATTTCTGGTCTGCTTTTTGCCTGTTTTTTAAAAGAGGCCTTTAAAATCTTCAATTCTTGTATTTCTTTTAACTCCAAATAGTGAACAGAAGTAAGTTGCTGCCATAAAATACAAGTCCCTTAAGGAGACAGACATGATTACAATATTAATATTCCATGTAGCAACAAATATATGAAGTGGTAACTCATTGCTCTGGGAAGAAATACACTCCAATGATTAAAGAAACACATCGGGGAGCAAGGCTGCTGTTCCCACCTCTGTGAGCGACTTAACATATGGCATGCAACAAATCACTCGAGGGTGGGTTTTACAAAAGTTGTCTGAATGAGTGCAGACCACAAGTGTGAAATTTTGCAACCCCATCCTCGTAGTGTATTCAGTAATAAGAATGACCACAAATGTCCTTCATCTGATATTTGTATTCACACTAGCTATGAAAAGCATAACGTAATGGCTCAAACAGAAATAAATTTTAAAAAATCTTTCTCCTTGAGAACAGGCTTCATGAATGACCATATATCCCGTTTCATGAGTGATGGGATTTTGTGGACAGATGTCTTAAATATTTTGTCCTTCTTGGCTTTTTGCCCACAGACTTGCATCTATTCCTCCCATTCTTGGTACACTTTTGCCCATCCTATACAAGCATTTAGCAATCCCTTATTGCAGTCGCAGAGCTATTTATTAACAGGGATTTCTATTCTGCTCTGCCAGGTTGCTGTTGTGCAGTCAGAGAGAGCACATCTCTCCTTTCTTACACCACAGCAGTATTGCCTGAGCCCACCTTCCCACCCTGGCACTGCCCTTTCCCACTCCCGGCGGGCTCCCACAACCCACCCTGAGATCAGACAAACTCAGACACATCCCCTCTTGCCACCACGCCGCTCTGAAGGAAGCCTCTAACCTGCTGACAGCCCAGCTGTAAGCAGCGCTGCTGGCATACTCGACACAAAGGGAGCACCGCCGAAGCGCTCCTTACATGTTAGGTATCTTCTAACGAGCATGTTTCAAAAGACTTTAGAGTCAAACCTCAGAGGCACTAAACACCCGTAGCACCCCTCAATGAAGAGATGTTTGTGCTTGACAGCCCTCCATCTCCTATCTCAATTAGTAGACTAAACGTAGACAGGACTATCTCACATCAGGCTTCTAAATTTGGTGCCCACAAAGGGAATTGCTAAACTGAAATCCCTAGAAGTTATTACAGTGAAGGAACCCTCCTTCTCTCTGTATGCCCCTTGACATAAATATATGAATTATATATGAAATGTTTTTCAAAATGGCTATAAGCCAGCATCCGGGAAGCCTCTGGTAAGGCTTTGAGTTGTGTAGTCACACACTTCACAGAAGGAAGGTCTCTGTATGTGTTTTTACTTGCTACATTTCCAGAATGACATTTTAAAATCTTAAAAGATTAAAAACACTTGAAAAGGACTACCATCTCCTGACAGAGTGGTATCTTAGCTAACGATACTTACACTTTTCTACCAAAGTTAGGAGTCTGAGTGTTATTCTGTGACTTTGGAGCTTCCCACCATTCCTGCCATGCTAAATAGCAGATTGCTTTGTTGAGAAGCAGGTGAATTCACCTATTCTTGGTGTTCATGGTGCCTAAGGAAAGACTGCATAGGCTAAAATTACAGTAAGAAAGGTTTGGACTGGGTAATAGAGGGAGAGCTATTCTAACAGTAATGGCACTGCAATGATAATTCAGGAGGCTGCGGACCCTCTTTTGCTGGAGATTTTGAAGAATCGAGTAGATATTGGTCAGGAAGCTTCTAAGTATGTCTGGGAGGGGACAGACTAAGGGTGGCTTCTCAAGGTTCTGGTTGTCTATGATTCTCTGAGACAAAATATGTCTTTAAGTATTAGGCCAAAATAATAGAAGAGCAATTTTCCTTTTTGGCCAATCCCAGAAGAAAAGCAATATTCTTATGCTACTGCACTGAACTCAGTTGTGAAAGCTGTCATAACAGCATTCATCCAACTGTGCATACAAAATGCACATTTGGTTACTGTAACTCTTGTATGACTAAATGTATGTTTACCTACAGCCATTACTTGCCTAGCCTTGCATTTTTCTGCAGGCATTGACTGATACATGCAATTACGGTGACTCCATGCATAATTCAATGCACAAAGACTAGGCCAGGTTCATGATGTTTTTTTCCAACGAAGCATCAATCTTCTCCTTAGGAAGAAAAAAAAAAGCCACAGGGAAAGACTGGTTAATAAATATAGCAAGCAAGCAAGTTAGCACCAGTAGCCCAAGCATGTCAATTATAATTCATTCCATTTCAGCTGCACCATTTGAAACATATAATGAGCATCACGCACTGATGCGTATATTCTTACACTAGCTGAGAGTGGATCATGCAGCAATAAAACATATACTACAATCACTACCTGGATTTTGAGTCTCCATTCCTCTGTAAAGACATAACAATTTCACCAATTTCTGTGAAGTTAATCTAGATTTACTTTGGCAGAAAAGTAAAGGAATGTATTGCAGAGATGTCTGTTTCACTCAGAGTCGTTTAGTGAGAAGTTCTTAGAGAGAAAGGTTTGGGTAAAAACAGCATAGAAATCTAAAGATTAAAAGTGCATTGGAAAAAAACAGAGCAACCCATCATAACCAAGCAAGAGATTTTCAATGACTAATGCCATAACTTCTTGTTAGTCATGATTTTACCAGAGAGCTTGGGAGTGTATCTGAACAAGAGGCTTGACTCACAAATAAACCTCTTAAAGCAATGTCATATTCATAGGCCAAGATGCATAGCTTGAATTTATTCATGCTAAATGCCAGGCAGTTGGTGAGTTAAAAAAAGAATAGGCATTTCCTACTGAGCCGTTAAAAACAGGTTGGTTTAGTGCAAATGGAAACATTCACTATTAATATTTGAATTACGAATTTTTCTAATTTTTTTTTTAATTATACATCTGAATTGCCCAATCATGCCAGATTGTGGAGTCTTGAATGGCTGTTTCACTGGCTTGCCCTTCCCACGGTGCTTCTGAAAAAGTCATATTCCTATCCTTATTTAAATGGAAAGCTTGCTAGAAAATGGGGAGCTTACTCTGAAACAATTGTTTCTGGGTGGTTTTATTGATATTACAGAATCTCGGCTGAAAGTTTTCATCAGTCTTCTCCAGAGGTGATGCATAATCAGCTAAAAAGAAAGAGAACACAGATAAGACTAAATCACCCTTCCCAGTGTTATTGGATTTATCAATTAATGTAAAAGCATTACCCTTTTCGGTCTCCTCTTTCCCTAAATACAAACTCTTCAGAACTAGTCATAACTCTCCTGCTTCTTATATTTTATATATGATTCAGCTGCCTTTTTGGACTTAATCAAAATAGCAATCTGTTGTGAACTCGGACAAATTTCACACCATCCAGGAATATATCACTTCCTATCCTACCTTAGCATTGGCTCTGGCTCTGATACACCTCTCTGAAAAAAAAAAAAAAAAGTAAGAAGCAGAAAGGGAGACCCTCAGAGAGGTGATTTGAGCTGACGACAGAAAGGAGTGACCTTAAATAGGCTCAGCCCCACCAAACACCTCATAAGTTTTTTTCAATGGCAACAGAATGGTGATACACGGGAATGACACAGAAGGTTTCCACTCACATGCTCTGGATTTAGTGCTGAGTCCCTTAATGTATGGTATCATGTCTTGACCCTTGACACAGTGGCCAGCGATGATCCTATGGAGCAGGCTATCAGTAATCTCCTTGTTGTTGCCGCAAATGCCAGCAGAAGCTCTGCTGCTTGTACGGTTTGGTCCGGAGACAGCCGCGCTCTTGAACTCATCTTTAAAGGCTGTACTTAGAGGAGCGCTTGGCTGAATGGCTCAGGGTCTGTTATCTGGACTCTTGACACCTGCAGATCATCTTCATCCGCTGGTATGACTTTAGGGCTTCATCTAGCTGAACTTGTTAACCCATTATTGGATGAATGCAGACTTGGGGAGAGGGTCTATGCAACATTTGAAATGTCTTCAATTCAACATTTGAACTGGAAATTTTATTTTTCCCAAAGCAATTCTGTCTAATTTGGCAAGACTTACTTCATCAACATGTATGCATTTTCCAGAGTTAGCAAAACTTAAGCTTCCGTGTACCTATGCCAGAAGAGGAACTATATATGTGCACACTTGAAAGAAACGGTGAGAATGTGTGTTTGTGTGTGTGTAAGTCCCTGAAGTTTTGAATTTATCAGCCATGTTACTCATACATCAGAATGCGTCAGAATTCCCAGCCATATTTCAACTAGTTTTCACAATTGATACTTTTGGGGCTAAATTCTTCTCACCAAAAATCTTTCTAGAAGGATTCATGGGTTGCAGAGTTTATTACTGTGTTCACCTCTCATTGACATGTTGCGACATGGACATGAACTCTAATTGCAGACTTTTGCTTTATCAGGTCTATCGAGAAGCAGCTTGGAAAATGGAAGACAGTTATTTTAAGGTGTACTGGGGTTTTTAACTAGCACCCAGTAATGACAGCACAATGAATAACTGTTAGAAATTGGTATCCAGTGGCTGTCGTTCTTCTACACATCCTACCCTTTGTCCCAGCCAAGATTGACGTTACCATTTTTTGGTCCCCAGAGGCAAGATAGGGCAGACCAGATCCCAGCAGCAGTTGGCTGAGGGATAATGAGGACCAAGGAAGGCCAGTGGCAGGAGCCCAGCAAACGCACAGTAGATATTTTCTCATAGCAGGGTTGGGAACTGGAAGTTGCAAACATGGTAGTGAAGGGGAATGTGTGAGAGAGTAAAGTTTGCATATGAAGACTATCAAACAGAGCTACCACATGATTCTGATGGGAAAATTGAATCTAAGGGCCATCCTTTCTTACTGTACATCATGGCATCACAATTCTTGCTCAAGCTTGCATACACACATATAAATACTATATATACTTGCAAATGCACCCACACACATGCAGACAGCTCATCTCAAGATCCGTAATCAATTGCTAGTAGAGGAAAAGGAGCAAAAAAATAATTCCCAAGTATGACTAAAACTGTTTAAACTCTCAAGTATAAACTCTCACTAGCATACAATACTCCTTATATTCCACATAGCTCTATTGGACATTTCAATTCAAAAATTATCCACATAATTTATTGCATACATCCCACACAGTCTGAGCCTGGACCCCCCAAACGAGGCACTTTCATGAAGCTTGAAAGCTGTTTAATCTTCTTTTCTGGACCCTCTGAGATAACTTCTGAATGGACTCTCTAAGCTCCTTATACTAAAAGGTGATCATAGTGCAAGGCCAGAAGTTCCCAAGTTCCCTTAGAGGGAGGATGCATGCTGGGCTTGACCAGTTATTGGTAAACACTGATAGATTTTAACCTCTTGTACAAAAAAAAAAAAAGGGCTGTGTATGTTGGAGCAAATATACATATAGTAGAAATTTCCTCCTGATAATAAGAAATCACTAGGAAATTACCAGGAGGGAGAAAAAGACAAATATTTTTAAACGAATGGTCTGAACCTTTCCCTTTGTGACTGATTGAAATGAGTGTTATGAGGGTTGGATTCAGCCTTTTATTATGAGACACTGAGGTTCTGCGATACATTTTTTCCTTTCTTTAATTTAGATCTGTGCAAGAAAAAATGGCATGAAATACAAATAAATGACAAAGCACTGAGAATTAGGCCATTTGTCTGTAAAACCAGATATAAACCCCAAAATAGCAAAACACAGAAAAATGCATCAAAATGTATTAGAGATGACAGGCCATATATTACAGAGGCTATTTATGCAACTATAGATCACATAATGGTACCAGTGAGTCACAGAAGCCTAACGTTAAATGTAAGAGGCATCATACAGATTAATATTAATTAAAATAACAATTACTGTTAAGTACAGCACTCTGCTAGATAACAGTAACACATAAAAGACCAGTGAGGTGTTCACAATAATGAGCAACATAAACATTTCTACCCTGGAATATGTACATATATAGACACATATTTATATATTGCTAGTAGGTAAGAGCTGTGGAAATATATAAATCTCCATGAATACATCATTTTAAATGCTACAATAATCTTCCTTATTTAAGAATCTCTCTATGGGGACTCTAAGTTTATTTTAAAAGCCTGTAGCTGTTGCCTTACACAGATACTATAGGTCTTAAGAGCCAGTGTTCGGGCTTCGGATTTACCCAGTTCTTATGGGTTTTCATTCACTGCGTTTCAACCTAATTTCATCTGGCTTTAATTACCTCTAAATACCTATTGTCAAGGCAGAGTGAGGCTGGACTGGGCAGTGGCGGGGCCGGGGGGCAGCCTGGGACAGGGACTTCCCCCAGCACCCCCGTCCCCCACACCTAGAGGTGGCCAGCAGAGCCAGGCTGGGGATGGCCATGGAGACAGGGCACCTTTGGGGCCAAGTCAGGGAAGCAAGGGTGGGATCAGCAAAAGACATTAACAGGGATGAGTACAGCTGCAGCATAGCTTAAGCAGGTCCCAGCACAAGGGCTGGAGCAGAAATGTGGCCCCCAAGCCTGGGGATGAGTCTTCCCGCAGCTCCTTCTGGCTTTGTCACTGTTTTCCCATCAGTGATACCCTAGATTGCATGGTAACCCGGTATCAGAGATGACCTCAAGCACAGCAGTCACACTACCAGGGTCAGAAAGGACATGGCACAGTCTGTCCATGCCATCGGGGAACCTAACATTTCCTGCTGGAAGTCTCCAGATGTCCAATTTTACCTTGACAATAAAAAACATGAAGCGTGGTAAGATAGGACTGATTGGTGTGGCCCTTAACCTCAACTTCAGAGGTCCACCAAAGAAAGAAGCTATGCCACATATCTAACACAGTGACAGTTTTCTTTCCAGTACACCTCTGTCATCTTTTCATGAAGCACAGCTTGTTTTAGACAGATTTACAATACTGCGTCCTCTCCACCTTTAAATACCTATGTAGAAGGTTGGCATCCTCACACTGATTCTGCACTGAGTTCCTACTAAGGTACCTGAGCATGAGGGGTGAGTCAGACCTACTCTTCTGATCACTTCCATCTAGGAAACAGTGAGCATGCTTCTTTGCAGCTCAAAATCTTGGGTCTTACTGGCATAACTCTGCTGCAACGTCTGGAAACTTGCAGAAAATCTGTACAAATAGGAGATGAGGAACTGCTGCATGTGTTGCTTTCATCAGTGAGGACGTGAAATAAGGTATTTCCTCAGGAGAGTTTGATGGGATTTTTGTATCGCATGAGTTTTGTGAGTAGATCACGACAGCTTTCACCTGGTGATACGTGTAGGCAGGGCTGTAGATCAGAGCACAGACCTGGCAGGGAACACACATGCCACAAGGCATCTAAGGAAGGTCCATAGTCACCTGAACTGAGTCAAGCAGGAGCTTTCGAAAAGCATCTCCATATCACTCAATGTCAGGCCATCCACTTGACCTTTGAAATTTCAGATCAATATAGTAATTGTCTGCGTAATCATGGTATTGTTTGCCGAGGTGACATTCATTTCCCACTAAAAGATTTCTGCCCTCATAGATTAGAGGTACTCTGGTCTATCTTGGAGCGGAAAGGGTTGTACCCTTTCTGGATAACATTTGTAGCTAGAAGAGGAAAAGGTCATTCATAATTATTTTTCTGGTGTACTGGCTTAGATACTCATTTGATTTATCACGTGTCCTTTCTCACACAACGTGAAATAATAAGAGAGTTAGATTGTCTTTAGGGAAAACAGGCATCCAGCTCACAGAATACATCAGTTTCAATAACACACTTCAAAGGAATCCAGCTCCTTTCAATATATTCGGGGATTTGTTCACCAGTTTGGGTTGAGCTGCTTGCAAAATAGATAGAAGAAACTTCTTTGTGTGATATAACCAGATGCCATTTGCAGAGCCTGTGACATATGGTCCTTCAGACGTGGAGATAATCACAGAGGATAATTCTTGAGAGCCCGTTAGGATTCCAGAGTAGCTGTCTCTGCCATGAGGTACTTGCTGATGTCTAAATATGATAAATTCACTCACTTTATTTTCAAAAACACAGCTGAAAGACTTTTAAAAGGAGTAGCATGAAAGCAAGAAAGTATCAACCCTAACTACTCAATCAAAGTGAGAAATATATTCCCGATTCCATCCAACTTCAAGGCAAATTAATGAACTAAATAGAAATCTGCAGCTGAAATTCACTGATATGAGAATAATCTAATTTTCCACAATGAATGCAATGAGGATTTCAAGGGAGCCTACAGAAGCTTTTGTTCAATACAGGGCTTGGGCTGACAGTGGGTACTCTGTCTTTAACATTCCCAACCCCCCTGCAAAAAAACAAAACAAAAAAACCAAAAACCTCAACCCTTGTATTCAGTGTAAGAGGCACAAAGCATAAATCTTACCTTGTTATCACAAAAAAATATTTCAAAACTGTATCTTAATACAGAGGCTCTAAAGCACTGGCTTCTCCAGCTGTGCATGTGAGGTCCAGGCTGGTATTTGCTCACATGCCACTCCCGCTCTGGTGTTGGCCCTCAGCATTGACAAAGATAATTCTCTGGGAGGAAAAATCACGGTAGATGGTTGGGATTGTCTAAAACACCACTGATGCCTGCAGTGCACACTTTTACCCAAAAGATGACCAAAGCTTACACACTGAACCCTTCCTGTTTCATGTGGATCTTTCCACTAGCTGCTACCACCACGCTTGGGAAAGGTACTTGGGACGCGTATGCCAAGGACTGGTCCCAAAGGGAGCATGGACCAGAGTTGCATCAGCATTGGCTTGGCACGCTCTCAGCAGGCAGTGCACCTACAGGGGCCACCACATGCCTTCACGCACTGCACGTGCCGTTGGTCGCGCGCGGCTGCATTTTGTGCCCTGAAGCCACTGGTGGGCTGGCCTGCCGCCCAAACCTTGTGGAGGAGATCAGGTCTCAGACATTTTGAAATGAAGCAGGTGGAACAACACCAATAGTTTAAGGCTACAGGCTCCCCTGTAGGCCAGAGGCTGCGCGATGCAGATGCAGCCTGTCTGCTCTGGAGGGAGCTTGCCCTAAACAGCATGGATGCAAAGCAGTTTGTGCCCCCTAATCCCGAGGCCAGAGTTCAATTCCCTGCCATGTTAGCGGTATGGGCATAACCTGTAAATCCCTCCACTGCTCTGAGACACCCAATGAAAAATGCAGCTGCACCGACCAGGATCCATGGAGCAACAAGTTTCTTTGGACAGCACTCTGCTCCCGAAGCAATCTAGGAAGGTATGAAGGGCCACGGTGTTATCACTTGAAACATTGAAATAAAGATTTTAGTGGTTGTCGGCACAATAGCTGAAGGATGTGAAAGAAATTCCTACAGACTTCCTACAAAGTCTGTAGGAAGTTGCAGCACCTTGTATTGTCAGCTGATGAATCTGTATTTCATACAATATACTTGCTGTCTTATAGTTGGTCTTTCTTCTGACACAAGGAATCTTTCTACGTTTCTTTCTCAGTATGGTGCAAGGTACGCTGGATGAAATAGCATCTTTTACTATGCAGAAGGTGAAAGCCCTTCTGGCCTTATAGACCCATGAAAGAAATACATGCAAAAGTGGTACCGAAGTCTCCCATAGATGTTTTAAAATTGCTACAGTTTGAAAACTGCTTAGTACTTTGATAATACCCACCTTCTCTGGGTAAAGGAGACTAAAATACCCTTGCTGGAGCTAGAATGGGGTCAGCTGTTGGCAAACATGCCTTACCTCTAGGGCACGCTCCATTTGTAGCGCCTGGCTACACATGTGCTATGGAGAGTAATTGCCCAGCTCAGCAGTGCGGATAGCAACCGGCAGACTTCTTCATGTCTTTTAGATCCAGCATATTAGAGACCTCTCTATCCACTCAAGCAGAAGAATCCAGGAAAATCAGTTGCGTCTTCAATCTTTTATACATGGATTGCCTGAGAAGACAATTAGTTATTTTGCGTGGATTGTATAAAGCTCCATGTGCAGCTTCTGGAAACCTGTGCCTGAAGACATCAGCAGGTAAATGGGGGAGAAAAGACAGTTTCCGATTCACTTGTAAATTTTTAACTGCTCCATAGCTCATCTATGACACAAGACAGCAGCAGCAAATTTGCATGATGAGCCTTGGGAATGTGAATTTTGTGCATCCCAGAGTAACAGAACATCCTCTGATTTGAGGAAGAAAAGAATATGAGCTGTTAACTTCTCATATTTGTCATGCCTTGCATTTTAAGAAATGAAAGTACTTCAAGTGCTTTCATTAAACTTACTTAACAACATAGGAACTAGAACAAAGACATGGTATTTCCATGCTGCATGAGATGCTGATCACTCTCTATTTGTTTCCTACAAAAATGACACAGAAATGGAAGGAGCGGAAGTTTTTTTGCAACTGTGATTCAGGCATTTTGGAACTTTTGGATTAAAATGAAGCATTTCTTGTCATTCCAAAACCAAAGCTTTTCTCTTTGATTCTGGAGCCTGAAATGAAACTTTTTGTTTTGATCTGAGTCAACATTAATCTCTGTGTCCATTCCAGCCCAAAAGCCTTTTGGGAGTTGTCTCCCCTCATCCTCTTGTTCTCCCAGATGGGCACAGTTCCCTGGCCAGACTGTATTTCCCGTGGCCTCTCTGCAGAGTGGAGGCCTAGGAGCATCCCGTGATGTATCACATTGACTCAGCCACAAGGAGCAACAGCCATTGTTTTTCATTTTTCATGGGCAAAATTTCATCAAAGTCTTTTTTTCCTGTGGCAAATTTCTATTTCGATGAAACCACTGTTTCTCATAGAAAAATATGTGATTTTTTTTCTATGGGCTATTAAACATCCCTCAGAAAATGCATCTGAAAAAAAGAATGAATAAAGGTCTATACCACTCAAGGCAGATTTTACCCTGTGAAGAAAACAAAAAATAATATTTGAATTAATTTGGTGGCTAATTCTTCTACAATGATGGAGGTTTATCATTTGTGTATTTAGCACTCAAAGACAGTAACATGGTCTGAATTTAATAAACCTGTATGTTCATGTAACACCAATGACTTATTTGATTTTATATGACATGCCTTGTGGTTTTTAGTATTGGTATATATTTATTAAGGTAGTGGTTTAGGTAAAAAGTGCAGTATGAATATCAAACTTTGGAATCAGTTCTATTGTGCTTCTTGTTTCTAAGGGGCAAATTCAATTCAATTCATATATTTTCCAATTTAGACACAAAGGAAGAAAAACACTTTTAATTCTCATGTCAAAATAAATTATTTAAAACTTCACATTCCTCACAAATTCTAGTCCTCTTTCTGTCTAGTAATTATACACTCATGAATCTCAATTATCATAAAATATCGTGGTTTTGATAACTTGCTGTCCAAAAAGTCAACAACAATATTCAGAGCTTCTCTTAATTTGCTCACTTCCCCTAGTTATTGATAATCCTGGTGGATCGTAACTGGCCGTCTGAGTCGGATGAGATTGATCTTGTGACCTGGGTGGATGACACGCAATTTGAGTGAGAGAAAGAACAGGTATCAAATGATGGAGAATTAGAAATGCCAAATGTATTTATTTTTGATAGTTACAGACAATTTCAATGAGTCACTCCAGCCATTGTGGTATGAGAACGAATCTAATAACACGATCTCAGAATTGCAGCT
The DNA here is from genome assembly GCA_013400135.1 of Rhinoptilus africanus. Classification (NCBI taxonomy): domain Eukaryota; kingdom Metazoa; phylum Chordata; class Aves; order Charadriiformes; family Glareolidae; genus Rhinoptilus; species Rhinoptilus africanus. The sequence continues at coordinate 153,170 of VXBO01014671.1, forward strand.
GGTTTTGTCAGATCTATACACGGGCATGCCAGTGTATTCCTGTCTTCAGTAAGCTCCTGTGCTAATGCACTGTGTAGGAGGCTGGAAACTGGATCTCGTATTTCCCTGACAAACTTTTGAAAGAAAGCCTGGAGACAATATAGACTTGGGTATAGGTATATATACTGGCCCAGACAAACAAGAGTAATTTAGAAATCGAGATTTCCTTGGTGCCCTCCCAGAGGTGTCTGATGAAAAGAAAGATGAAGAAGATAAAGTCTCCTCCTTACTAGCCACAACGGTTCTTAGGGCAACTAAAATGATTAAGGGATTGGAGCATCTCCCTTATGAGGAAAGGCTGAAGGAGCTGGGACTCTTTCGCCTGGAGAAGAGAAGGCTGAGGGGAGACCTTATGAATGTTTACAAGTATCTGAAGGGTGGGTTAAAGAAGGATGGAGCCAGGCTCTTCTCAATGGTTCCCAGTGACAGGACAAGGGGCAATGGGCACAAGCTGCAACATAGGAAGTTCCATTCAAATACATGGAAAAACTTCTTTACAGTGAGGGTGACAGAGCACTGGAACAGGCTGCACAGGGAGGGTGTGGAGTCCCCTTCTCTGGAGACTTTCAAGACCCGCCTGGATGCAGTCCTGAGTAATGTGCTCCAGGCAATCCTGCTCTGGCAAGAGAGTTGGATCAGATGATCTCTAGAGGTCCCTTCCAACTCTGAAGATTCCGTGATTCTCCAGCGCTGCACTGTCAAAGTGTGGGGAAGGAAAAGCTTCATGCCTGGTTTGGAGACCCAGAACTGTAAAGTGAAATAGCAAAGATCTATTTATACCAAGAAAAAACGTACTTCAGGCTCCCCTCGCCTGTCAGGATGGACACCTAGAGGCTCTGGCCACATGGCTATGGGGGGCTCATTGGGTCAGAAACCCAGCAAATACATCTTCCCTGCTGGAGTGAGCTGCTCCGGGGAGCAGGAGTGTGCAGAAAGGAGCAGCAGGCTGCGGCCAGCCCCAGCACCCTCTCCTCGGCACGGTGGGGGATCACACGAAAGGAAGGAGGAATCTCCTCCTTTCAGCTTTAGCGCTGAATTCCCTCGCTGCCACGCTGGGAGCTGGCGAGGAGGACGGCCTGTGCAAGGGCTGTCATTACCGATGTAAATTAAACAGTTACCACCGCAGGGTGACTCCCTGCTCTTTTCCCTGAGCAGACAGCTGCTCCAGAAAACACACGCTCAGGCTGAAAGGAAGAACCGCAGAGATTTTATTTATAGATGCAATAGGCAGGTGTTCAGCTCTTAGTGCCTGCCCAGTAAGAGCTGGAATTGTCTCTTTGCCCACAACGGCTACGTACTTGATTACTTTCTGTGTATGTAATGCATTATATATACTCTACATCTCTCCCTCCCCATTTGGATTCAGTGCACCACCTCCATCCAGCTGCGTTGCCCTCTCTCCTGCAGCAAAACATTTACTGATCTTATCAAGAAAGAAAGAAAAAGTACCACAGACTGTGGAAAACTAAACTTTAATGGAGGAGTTCACACTGCGGTGTGCCTGGTGTATTTCTGGACGGCAGGAGAGTGTCGTGCAATGAACCTGTGTCCATCACTTCAGTATGAAATGTCTCGTCGAGGTTTGGAAAGCCATGTATGAAATATTAATTAATTACCCCTAAGTCTCACTATACCATGGTGAAACTGGCACAGTGCAGTTTTTTGTTTTCAGATATTGTTGCCTTTTATTTCAGCTACATAATCATAGCACTCTGCATAATTTATATGTCTAAGAGCCTTTTGTAGGGCACGTCAGTGAAAGAGCTCATAAGTATCACAGAAGCTGGGATCTCATCGAGATTAACAAGGATTTTTGGGGGGTTGGTAAACAAACACAATGAAAGGAGTTCCTGTTCTCATGCCATGATTTTGGTAGCAGCAGGTTTGCTACAATGACTTGTGACAAAGCAGTAAGAGAGCAAAACTAAGCTGTCCAAAATCCAAAATGAAACAAAAAGGACACCTTGCTGTTAATGCAGGACGCCAGCCATACCGTAGCATAAATGTATTTTGAAAGTATGTGAAAATGAACTTTAAAATTTGAACTCAGGAAGAAGGCAGATCCTTTTGGGAATGCAGCGCTGTGCAGCAGTCACCAGCAACGCAGAGCGCAGGAGCGCGGGCAACTCCCCTGTGGACTGCCACTGACAAAACCGGGAAACGCTTTTTCCGCATCTCTTGCTCAGAATAAATATCCTGACATGCCATTTTTACATTAGTGAAATGCATCAGCAGGATGAAGGAAGAGGTATTTGGAAATACCTCTTTCGTGTTTGGAAAAATATCCACGGGTATCGTGGTTCAACCCCAGCCAGCAGCTGGGACCACCAGGCACTCGCTCACCCTCTCCCCTTCCCCCCTGCCCCCCAAAAATGTGGGGGGAAAAGGAGAAAAAAAAGGGGGGAAGGGAGGAAAAATCCCTCATGAGTTGAGATAAAGATGCTTTAATAGAAACAATAACAGAAAAGGAAAAATAACAATAATAATAATAGTAACAATAATAATAATAGTAACGATAATAATAAGGACAGGGGTCACTCTCAATTGGCACCATCCCAAGAGTGATTGTGGATTCTTGCTCCCCAGATAACCCCCATTTATATACGGAGCATGACGTCTATGGCATGGAATATTTCATTGGCCATTCCACTGTTCTGTCTATGCTTCTTTGGGAAGCTGAATAAAAGCTTTTGAATAGTGTAAACATCACTTAGCAACAATAAAAACAATCACTATTATTGACATTCCTTTCACAGACATCACTAGAAAGAAAAATTAACTCATTACTGACTGACACCAGGACAATGGGACAGAATGGAGAGCGGTGCGGGCCAGGGGGGATCTTCAGGGGCTACCTGAGAGGCCATTAGTGTCAATGAGAATTTAAGCCCACCACCTGGGGAGCAGACCTCAGCTGAGATACGTCAGGAAGCACCACCTCAATGCACAAACAAGTAAGCAGCAGTGATGCACAAGTTGGGCACGACAGTATTGCTCCAGACACACGGGTGCAAGCGGGACATTAATTCCACCCAGTCCACCTACCTGAAAGCTCAGTGCCTATCCCAAGCCAGGTATCCGGACTCCCTTGACTTGCAGAAGGCACCTGCCTCTCCTCCTGGGCTGCGGAGGGAGCCTCAGTGATGAGCTTGGGTTGGACCCGCCCCACAGCTACAGCCGGGTGAGGGGGATGCGAGGGATGTGCCAGGACTGACAATAAAGCTCTCAACTCTTTGCTTTCCAGCTCTACAATTAAACTGCTAAAGCATGTTGACAATATGTCTGAATCTTGTTGGAACATCTATGACAGAAAAACAGCTTATGCCTGCACCTAGAATTACTTAGAATGTGTAATTAGGATGTGGACAAACAGCCAGGCTCAAATGCATACAGAGACCTGTCCCTGTGATGGCAACATTTTTGGAATGATCAAACAGCAATAATCGTGTTTTCTAAGCACTAATTTTCATAGCTTGGTGGAGAAACATATACAATAACCAGCCAAAGAATTCTGGCCTGTTTACAGTTCTGCACCCCTAAAAAGAAGACTGTATTTAAGACATTTTGAGGTAACCCGTGTGCTGTTTCACTTGCTCAACAAAGTCTGTGCAGTGTGGAGCATCACCCTGGTCTGCACTGTGCACAGGGCTGTGCCGCTCTGCTCCCCCACCCTTGAAAAAGTGATGGCAACCCTGAGGAAGCAACAGCCCCCAGAGCCATAGCACCGATCAAGCTAAAGGGGCTCTGGCCCCAGGTATCTCGTCGGAGATGGGTGCAAGGACGTGTGCTGGATGTGGTCTTCCACTGCTGTAGTTGCTTGGGCAAAGGGACGCAGCAGCAGAGGTCAGCAGGAGCCTGGGGACATTGGCAGAGGATAGTCCCTGAGCCAACAGAGCACCTCTCCCTACCTCTGACTGCCCTCCTTTGATAGTCCAGGCCCATGTGCCTTCCCCTTGGCATGTATGGACAGAGATAATTGTATGTAAGAACAGAGGCATAGGGCAAGCTGGGCTAGAAGACCACATGGAGGACCAAGCCATGTGGGGGACACGTGCTACAGACCATGCTGAGACCGCCCGTCCAGGCTCTGCTGGAGCCTTGCACCTTGCTGCCATCTGTGATCTCCCCCGTCCCCCTGAACATGGACTGTGAATCTAAACGCAGGGTGCTACTGATATAGAATCACAGAATCACAGAATGGTTCAGGTTGGAAGGGACCTTAAAGATCATCTAGTTCTAATCCCCCTGCCATGGTCAGGAACATCTACCAGGGAGGAGCTTTAAATGGAATTGAGATGCTTTGCCACTTCTCCTTCTCCATTTCACTGGTGAAGGAGCAGTTCTCCAGAAAATGGAAATTATCCATGAATGAAAAAAAGTTATTCATGAACAGCACGCTGCCACAGCATCTCCCATGTCCTACCAAAGCGGTCACGCTGAGGCAACTCTTCTGTCCTAACCCTTATGGCACAGTTGAAGGGCTGAAAAAGGTGGGGGGCAAGGACTGAAAATAAATAAGTATTTGACACAATAGCCCCAGGGAAGGAATTCAGTGGTATTTCTGGCTGGTACATAATGAGGCTTCTTCTCTGTCACTGATGGTTTTGCTCTCTGCAGGTTCCCTACAGAAATGTAGGCAGGTACGAAGCCTGCTCAGCCTACAGGAAAGAAACAACTGGTGTCTTGAAAATACAGCCAAAACCTCAGACAAAAATAAGCTTCACTCAGGATTCACTCTAATGGGAAGAGGAGGCAGAGGTCTATCACTTGCAGGCAAGCTCCTAGGGAACTGGAAACACATCTGAGAAAGCGCAGCTTACCTGAGAAGCAGCATTCAAGAGAGGGAGCTCCTGATTTTCTCCATGCACTCTGTATCAAAAGCTTTGCAGGGAAGCTAAAGCAAGGGGAGAGGAGGAGGTAAATTTTGGCAAGCAACATCCCCTGCTGTGCAAGACACCTGAGGCTGCACAAATATTTCCAATCAAAAAATCTAAACTGCAGCCCAAAATCCAAATACACGTTCAGAGACACATATTTCCCCCTGATTTTTGCTTTTCAGAAGTAAATTTCCAGTTGGAGAGTAAAAATTATTTAAAACCCCTGAAAGCCATGTAGGCATCTTTACAATGACAGGAGCACAGCAGACGGGCTAATTGTTTAACTTCCATAGTTTTGGTCGAGACAGGCTACTAAGTCAGCTCGGAGCTGACTCAGTCCAGTGCCCTCCAGTTGCAGAGCTGAGGATTTGTTCCTACCCTGCTTATTTACTTTGCTGTAATTAGTTTTTACATCACAACAGACTTGGCCTCTCACCTGCCAGCGCAGCATTTTATCAGTGGCTACTCCGAAGTTCATGTGTGCCATCTCACCCTTACCTACCACGTCGTCAATTCCACTAAGTAATTTGGAAGAAGATAGATTTTGCCTGTGGTGATCATGTAAGCATCGTACACATCCCTAATAATTTTCCTTAATAATTTAACTAGTAATGAGGTAAAGTTGCTTTTTTCTTTTTAATAAGGGAACTAAGACTTTGGCAACATTCCAGTCCTCCTTTATGGTAGCTGGCTTTAATGATAGTTCATGTACTTTTGCTGACAGATGAACCACTCTTAAATTCTTTCAAAACTCCTAGATGAGTACCATCTGGCCCTAGTGATTAATTGCATTTTCAAATTGTTCTGCATCTTTGTTACCTACAAAAAGAGAAGCTCTAGAGCAGGTATTTCCCCCTTGTCCTCTGCGATGAAGATAAATGCAAAGAATTTGTTTCATTTTGCTGCAATTTCCTTATTATCCTCAACTGTTCTTTTTCAAAACAGACAGTGTCATCTGACTGACACATTGGATGGAATGCATTTGCTTTTCTCACTGTATAATTTATGCAATTAGTAGCTTCTTTTACTTTTCCAACCAGCTCTGTGGCTGGCCATCTATCTTTTGACTGTGTAAGCAGCAAAGAATAGTACTGAACAAATTATTTGATTATTTCCCTCCATTGATGCTTTTTCTAGCCAATTGTTACTGCTAGGCTGTTGAAACTACTTCCCCCTTCACAGACTCCTAATCCTGAGGTTCTTGGGAAGATTTTCACTTTCTTCCCCCTCCCTCCTAATTACAGTCCCACTGACTTTACTCGATCTTAGCATTTAGATTTTTCTTCCTTTGCTTGCTTAGGAATATGAAACACTCTTTAAAAACATACAATCTAGCACCTTGCAAATCATAGAACAGAATCATAGAATCATAGAATCATAGAATCGATGAGGTTGGAAGGGACCTTTAAGATCATCAAGTCCAACCATTAACCTACCCTGACATGTCCCTAAGCACCTCATCTACCCTTTTCTTAAAC